>VZTA01009232.1:324940-431681 GCA_013398855.1 Mohoua ochrocephala | reverse complement strand
ACCTCCTATCCGATTGGTCAGAAGAAACGCCAATCACCGCTGCCTGCACGGGGGGAGCAGCTGGTGGGCGGGTCCGCGTTTGGCCCCGCCTCCCGAGGCCGCCGGGCCCGCACCGCCCCTCAGAGCCCGCACCGCCCCTCAGGGTCCGCACCGCCCCTCAGGGTCCGCACCGCCCCTCAGGGCCCGCACCGCCCCTCAGAGCCCGCACCGCCCCTCAGAGCCGGCTCCTCCCTCAGAGCCCGCTCCTCCCTCAGAGCCCGCACCGCCCCTCAGAGCCCGCACCGCCCCTCAGGGCGGGGCGGGGGCTGTGGCGGGGACCCCTCTGTTTGTTCCCTGTGCCCCCGAAATGCCGCAATCGGCTGGAGTTCGCTCGTGCAGCTGGACTTTCTTTCAGTGCACTCTCGGATGCTAGAAACACAGTCCCTCCCCTAGCTCTACCCGCGTTTTTATCCAAGTACACGAATGCCGGGACCCTCTCTGCAGTTAAGTTCTCTTTAAACACACTTAGGTATGTGCTGGCCACTATAAACCCAAGCACATTCAGTTCAGTGTCATTGAACAGACCAGAAAAGTAACACTGAAATGGTCTCGTTAGACGCAGGCGTGGTGCTGGGTGTGAGGAGAGAAATCTCAGGTGAGCATCGGAGGCAGGAGCACAGCAGGACTGAGGCAAGCACAAAGAAGAGGGGCGAAAAAGAACATTTCACATCACTTTTATTCTTTCAAGTTATTTCGTAGATGAAAAGCATAAAGGCGCGGTTCCTGCTGAAGTACAAATCTTAATTATGTTAATAATATTTGCATAATTCAATAGCTTCCGAAATTACTGAAATTATTATTACACAAAATTACAGGTGCACACGTGCACTCAATTTCAGATTGGTTTTTTTCCTCATGGTTGTTATACACAGGAGCTCCTTTGTGCTATTGTCTTTTCAGATGTGGTAAGGCAGCTACTACTAATTTAAACATCAACATATCTTTACATCTTGCAAAACCATTTGTCAGGAATATTGCAGGAAGAAAGAGAAAGGCAACTCTGAAATCCATGGCCATACAGTTTCAAACAGTGTAACTCCATCCCTTTGTAAGTTCCAAACCTGCCCAAGAGCTGACTTTATGTAATGCTGGAAAAAAAAGCTTTAATTAGGGGAGAGAGTAAACCTAAACACCAGGATTTCTCTTTAAATGTATTTATAGAAATTTCTGTATTTCATAAATGACTTTCTTCTGTGGCTGAAACACCATATGGATTATTTATGCACTCCTTGGTATTTACTCCTACTGGAAGCATAGCGTGACATAAGGGTTGTCAGGATTAAAACTTACTTTCTTTGAGGCTATAAATTAAGACAATGGAATATTTGTGCAAGACACATGTATGAGTATGTAAGAAACAGGAAGGAATGAAGGGGACATGTATGTATTGGATGGAAAGATTTTTCAGGAGCACTACTCTGAAACCACATTTAAATGTCACCTTGTTGTTTAAGCTGGAGCTGTCTTGTCTGATTCAAGATCCACAACTAGAATTAAGCTAAACAAGATATCGGCCTAGATCCTTACTTTACACAGATGTGGCCTTCTGCACAGACTTGAGATGGAACTTGGCATGATCCTGCCTAGAGCTGCAATGTTTCTGCCCGAGTTTGGGTGGGTGGTGGGGCTGTGAGTGAAAGGAGAGCGGTGAGCACTTATCTTGGGAGAGCTCGCAACATGTATGGATGTGGGGAGTTTGTGAGAGCAAAGTGACCGTCCACCCGTGGCCTGGCCTGGTCCTCAGGGAGCACGAAAGTGAATTTCTGCAGGAGAGTGATAAAGAAAAGAAAGAGCTCCATCCTGGCCAGCTGCTCTCCCGGACAGGCACGGCGACCTGCAAGAGAGGCAGCAGAAAAAGTTTGTCAAAGAGGGCAATAATCCATGCTGGAATCACTGCGGGGGGAGCAGATCACCCTCCTGTCGTGCTTCTGACTTGCGGCTGGATCCTCCCCTCAGATTTACCTGCTGAGAAGGGCAGGAAGGCCTCTGGTTTCACAAACTGCCCGTTTGCATCCAGGAAGTGTTCGGGGTAAAACTCGTTTGGTTTCTCCCAGACTGTCTCATCCTTCAGCACGGAAGACAAGTTGGTGATGATTGTCGTCCCCTGCACTCCCCCACAAGAGGAAATAACTTAGGTGAGAACAGCAGCATTATCTTGGCACAACAGAACCCTGCTGGTCCCTCTTTAGTCCGTGTCTCCCATCTAATAGCAACCATCGTTTGGTGCCTCAGCATAAGGCACCCATTTCCACTTCTGCATCTTATTTGAAGCAGAGGTAAAGCAGGGCCCTTTTCCAATGGCATATGGTGTCTGCCCTACACTCTGAAGCATCTGAACTTTCGCAATTTGTATCCTTTCAAAGGCTGTTGCATGCAAATGCCGATTTCATGGTTACACAGTGGAAACAGCCTCTGCTTCTCAGATCCTCCTGGGCTTGTTTTATAGCTGCAGAGAAAAAGCTGACTGACAGACTTCAAAGCCCAACTTTCACAGGGACCATGGAAAATCGCAAAGCTTTCCTGTTTCGCATGTCAAGGTTCTAAACCAGAGGAGATACCACGAGGCTACAAAAAAAAAATAAAATATCCCAGGCTTGAATTCTGCCACTGCTGCCAGGGCAGCTGCTTGTCACAGTGGAACTGGTCTGAATGCCAATGGCATTTGAGTAGCTTCAGAGGTTAGAATTTAACCACTACCATCTCAGGAAAGCCAGTAAGCCGGTGTCGAGTGCCTCCAGAGAGCCTGTTAGGCTTCTTCCGACACAGGCGGTGAATATCACGGCTCATCGAGAGGAAAGGAAACCTTTGCACTGAGCTGCCACTGCAGTTAGGTTCCCACACAACAAGCGTAAGCCTAGAGCACAAATATGACCATCTGCCTGAATTTAGCATTTCAAAGTGTCCTATTTTAGTGCTCAACGGTGACTGTAATTGGGGCTGGAAGTGCAACGCTGCAGAGTTAGATGGGATCGTCCCCACCCCATGCCTGGCATCGGCACAAGGAGAGAATGCCGTGTTGCTTATCTGGTCACCTTGGGAATAAAGAAGCCTTGCAGCTCGGTGTCCCGGTACGTCATGTGAGGTACCCCAACAGGAACGATATCCCCGCAGCGCTGCACTTCATGGATCACAGCATTAGTGTAAGGCATGCTTGCTTGGTCCTTCATGCTGGGGGGTCTCTCTCTGCCAATCACCTTATCAATCTCTGCCTGGACCTTACCTGAAAGCAGAACAGATAAGGAATTAGAGGACCCTTAGACAACCAGAAGGGGCTGGTACAAGCTGAAGGAACACTGGCTGCATGAGACTGCAGGCACTGTGTGAGAACAGGACAAGCAGGCAGAGACAGGAACAGAAACCAGATGGGAAGGCATTTCTCGGTTGACCAGTGTCTCTGTATGACTGTTCTTTGCTCATAGCATCTTTAATAAAGGCCTTGCCACTAGACATGCTACCTTACCCCTCCTCTATGCAGCTTGAAGGGTAAGCAGCATTAGAGAATTTAAACCGATCAGCATCTATTCCAAATACTGGGAGAGGGTGCACCGGCCACTGCTAGTCCCCAGGTGAAGCCCTCAAAATGAAGGAGAGAGTGAACTTGCCCTTCCAACTCCCGCCTTTTTATCATGGCTTCCCCCCTGCCAGAACAGCTGTTTGGGAAGTGTTTCTCCTGGTTTCTGCTAGACCAACAATCACCAAAGCTGTTCCTCATTGCGAAATCCATGGAGAGATGTCCAGCCTCCTTGCGGAAAAATGAGTCTTGAAGGGAAGAGGCCACACTTCTGTAAGTTTCTGACTTACTCTGTATTTCTGGGTGGAGAAGCATATACAGCAATGCCCACCGGAGACTGGTGGAGGTGGTCTCAGAACCAGCTATAAACAAGTCTCCGGCCACCAGACGAAGGTTCTTATAGTGGAAACCATTCTCTTCAGCTGCCTTACCCTGTGGAGAGCGAACAAGCGGGTGATTGGAGCTGGGGTATTTGCTGGGTGAGAAGACCACTGTCCAGAGAAGTACTGAGAAGCACTAGATCCACTTTTTAGCACGTGTTCCTGTTTTTCATTGGGACAGTAGAGCGCAGCACAGGCGACAGCCTGAGCATGACTGATGTACTTTGTAACTCTGTGACCTCCTGTATTTGAAGGTCCCCAACCACCTCCAATATACTCAGAGAAGAATGCTACCCCCGTCTTCAGGACAGAAGTAAACACCTTGTGCTCTCAGCTCAAACAGACAGCAGGCCCCTGCCACTCACTGTAACATCTTCCCCCAAAGGAGGTGGAACACAGTTATTCAGGTTTGATCAGATGGTAAAAGCCACAGAGTAGAGAGGAGGCTGCATTGATGTGGCAAATGCAAAATTAGCATTATTTTAATGGGGTTATCTCTAGCTATGTATTACAGATTCTCGCTGCTCCTGCCCTGATATTTTCTTACAATTGAAAAAAAAAAAAAAAGGATCAGGGTATTATTGCTGCCTATTAAGTCTGCAACACCACTTTCAGCAAAACTGGTCTCTCATCCAAATGCTAATTGAGCTCAAATTTGTTAGCATATGAGATATGACAAGCTCTCTGCATGAGTTCATCTGCTTGTCTTTTCTAATCCTCTTTATACTTCCCTTTCCTAGGGACTGGCTTCTGTTAAGTTAGTCTGTATATTTAGATGCTGTTGTAATATGGATAGCAATTAATAATGCATTTAAGACTCAACTGTTATTCCAATAAAAGATCTCAGACAAAGGAGTTTGAGACTGACTTGACCAAAGTTAACTCAGGAGAGGGATTTATCAGACTGGCTTATCGGGTGATCTTAGTGAACAGAAGAGAGATGTGACGAGGCAGCATGGTCAGGCTCACATCCACCCCCAAGTTGTACTGCTCGGTGTAGAGTAACATAGGTCACGCTGCTCTGCCCATGCAAGCTGTGGGGGAGCAACACATGGGCTGGAGGTGCCTGACCCACAGCATGGCAGGGTTTGTTACGCAGAGCAGCAGTCCAGCCTGAGGACTTGGATGGTGGAAGCGATTTGCAAGCAGAATTTGCTAATATTGCTCATCTGGCACTTGAAATTTAGTGAATCCATGTGCAGAAACATATGGTGGATGGATGGGCTGACACAAATACCTTTGATTTTATACTGACTTTGTGCCTGACTGAATTGAAGGAAAGACTCCTTTTAATTTCAGTGAAGTTCAGATTTAGGCCTCCTGATATCTAGGGAACTAGTTCTTAGGAAGCAATTCAAAAATATATATCCCAAAGGAGACACTAATTTCAAATCATAACTTGGTTTAAAGACAGGCTATGGACGGGGCAATGACACCAAAAAGCCAGTCTGTTGCTCCAGTTTTGTAACTGATTTTGAGGCATCAGTCATCAAGTCACTAACATTACACAGAATCTTGCATGTTGACTTGTTCCCTGGTGCAACTTTAGGACTATCACTGAATTCTCAATCATTGCCTTTTAAAAGCCTTCAGATTTTTGTAGGCTGGAAAGAAAGAAGTTCCTAGATTCTGAAGGAAAAGTGTGAAGGTAGAAAATGGAAACAAGAACACCAGCTGATAATATAGTGTCTTAAGACAATAAAAGAGCTTACTGCATGAAGAACACCTTTCTTCTCAAGATACAATGTAGAATGAAAAAGTAGGAAATTAGTTGGTAAGAGGTTTTATACAGCTCTATGAGGAAAGTCAGCTTCACAACCTTGAACAGGCAAAGAAACTACTCCTGACCCCAGAGGGTCTCCTGGTGTCACCCTACCTTCTCCATTTCCTTTAAAAACACATCTGTGAGATCTCGGGTGTAAGAAGGGTCATAAGTCTTCATATGCTTGTTTATGATCACATCTACGAAGTCCATGAACTCCTTTTGTGCTTGAAAGACTTTCTGTGGCAGCCCGGGGACGTGCACCAAAATGGGAATGGCGTTAAGAAGCTGGGGTGTGAGAACCGGAGAGAGAGAGAGAACGAGACAGAAGATATTACATGATGCGAAAAAAGGAAAATGATGAAAACACAATTCTCTCAAGCAATAGAGGGCAGCTTCTTACAGACTGTGGTTTACCTGAGGCAGGAATCCAGTTTCTTGATCCAGGGAATTTTGAAGCAACTGTGACAGCTTGTGGAATGTCTCATCACCGTAGTCGAAACGGTCTCCAAAGACAATGGTGCAGATCATGTTGCAGACAGCATTATTTAGAAGAACGTGTATATCAAAAGATTTACCTGAAAACGGAAATGGAGACCAAGCCATGAAGCTCAGACACCAAGCTGTTGGACCTCATCTGTCGGCAATGAGAATACACAAATGCCTCCTTGATGACACCAGGAGAAAAAGCCCCCAAACCACTCAAAGCATCATAATAGGAAGTGAAGATCATCTCATCCTTACTAATATTTGGTTGATCTATGTTTAAAGGAGAAAACTTCCCCAAAAAACTGAGTTGCAGGGTTGTTCTGTGACTCGATAGGTAACCCTTTTTTCTGTGTCTGGATGACAGGCTGTGAACTCTCAGCTGCATTTTTATTGCATATGATAATATCAATATGTTCCACTAAACTTCATGAAGTTAGAGTTAGTGAGCTCTGTGAATAATTCTATTTTACCTCTCTTTTTCCAATTTCCTATTTGTTTACTGTTTGAAATGGATTAGTGTTACGGTAGCCCCACTGTGTAAAGTAGAAGTGGCTCCAAGGGATGCACATAGATTAGAAAAACTGCATTTGCATGGGAAGAGAGCGCTGCATGCAAACAAGAGTGGCTGTAGTATTACTCCTCTCTGCATCACTGTATTGTCTTTTTCTGTGATTTCCCCATCCTTGTGGATGTCACAAACCTTCTTCAGACTTGATTGCAGAACAAAGAAATCCAGCTTCCTCTACCACTCGCTCCTCCAAGGATGTCTTTCCCATCCCAAAGTTCCTCAGGGTAGAGAGTGTGAATCTCCTTAGCTCCTTCCAGACGTGCCCGTATCTTGCTACGACAATCCCTGGAATTGTGGATGAGCAAGAAATGTCAGATATCGGACTGGTACATCAAGTGCATTTTGCTAGAGGACAGCAGTTGTGAGTCTGGAGGTACAGGTCTGTGTGGATAAATGAAACAGTCTGACCTTGTGCAGCTTGTTCATGCAGCAGTTCTGAAATGGATCACTGCACCTTCTAATGCCTGTGCATGGCTGGCAAAGGTGCAGGGGGGATTCAGTGGGAGCAACAAGGGCTGCTAAGGATAAAGGAATCACCGCTCCAAACCATTCAGCATTGTTCCCATAGCTTGTGTGAACTGGGTGGCAGCTTGTGCCACCACACAGGAGCTGAGGATGTGATGTGGGCAGCATGCTGGATAACACTCTGTCGTGGATGAAAGCCACTGTATTTTTTTGCAACAACAACTTGCATGTAACATTTCGCACAAGCATTTTGTCTTACATAAGCACCATAAGCACTAATCAGTGGGTGTTGGGAGTATACCCAATCCTTCTCATGCTAGTGCCATCAAGCAATATCCATTTCCATGGGACTTGCCTTCAGAATTCTTTCCATAGCCCACATGTTCGTATATTGGAAAGTACGGCCGGTCAGCAAAGTCCTCCGATTTGTGGACCAGGGCTTCCTTCACTGTTTTATACCCATTCAGCACTACCAGGTTGGTCCAGCAGTTCTGGAGACTGAAGATGTTTCCGAACTTCTTCTGAAGCTGCCAAGATTAAAAAGCATGTCCCTGAAAATGATCTGAGTGTAACATCAGAAATATCACCATATCCTTCCTTCCTTAGGGCCTTCACTATTTAGTGATCTTTGAGGTACTTTTATTCAGAGATCTTCAGCTGATCTTTGACCTTTATCTTTGCAGTGCAACTGCTCTGAACAGTGCCAAGCAGCAGCTGTAGCAGGGATCAATGCCCTGCAAGTGGAAAAATTTAGAATACATCTATCCTGGCCAAACTGTTGTCATGAACATTGTGCAAGTACTTCTTATTTTGTCAAGAACCCCTTTGGGGATTTTCAAAGACTGCATGCTCAATAACGAATTATTTCCTAATGTTTCTATTTATTTTGATCTGAAAGACTAAGTAAGTTTTGAGTTAGTCTGCTTCTGCTGAAGGAAATATTGATAATAAGGTGATATGTAATTTTTATTTAAAGATGCCAGGTTTCCAGGTTGGAAAAGGCAATTCCACACTGGAGTTTCAGGTCAGCTTTCTCCCTAAAAGGAGTGTACACATCTAGTATGACTGGTAACTGGCACACACCCTACATCTGCTGTGATCTGTAAGCAACATAATGCTGACATCAGGATGAGTGCACAGGTGATCCTGTCAGCCATACACTCACCACGGGAGCTGGCCATGGAGCCGAGTCTTCCACAGGTAGACAAGCCCTTTAACCAGACATAGACTCCTGGGAAGGCAGGTCAAAGTTCCCCTGCTAGTCAGGAACACTGAACAAAGCTCAGAGCGCATTGCTCAAAGACAGTGCAATAGTAGCAGTGCCCCACCGTTTTCTTTTTCTTGTCTTTTTTTGGTTTAAAAGCTAAGATTCTTCATTTCTGCCCTGTAGCATTGCAAGGAATTGAAGTACTTAATACTGTATTTGCAGTAGGGTTGAAAAGGGAATTAGCACTTCACTGGCACTAGGAATACGTCATTAAAAATGATTACTGGTCAAGATTGTGGTTAGCATGACCCTGATGTGATATGATTTGAAAATGGTAAGCTTTGGACTACATGCAAGCAAATAATATAAATGCTATATTTAGTTTTTCCATTTGGCAGGTTTTGGACAGACAGCTGAACAGCGCTGTCCTAGAAAAGAGGCCTTTAGAGTTTGCAAGCTGAAGCACAAAACCCCCGTGGTTTATCTGCTGCAAGCTGCGCTGTGCTTTCCCTTTGAGAAAAGCTAAGCCCTGACTTTGAATAGGAACGCTACCGAGATTTTGGGCATTGCTGCTGGGGCAAATCCCACAAGCTGATCTCTTTAACTGAAACTGTCACATGCCTGCAGGCATGCTTCAGTAACTCGTGGGGAAGCCTGCCATTCCCGCAGCCACATTCCCAGCCCACAGATATTTGTTTGTCTTCCCTTGTTTGCACATCCCCCCCGCTCCTTTGCCCCCAAGCCTGCCCCCGTGTCAGGTTGGTAGCCAGCTCTACAGCATCACCTATCACCGGGGGAACAGCACAGCACCGTGTCCCACTGAGCTCATACAGAGATGGGGAGACAGAGGCTGGGAAGTGTCGGTGTGTGATTATCTCTTTATCTGTGCGGGCCAGGTCAGCATCCTTAGGCAGTGACTTGCTTCATCCTGGACTTTGGAGAGGGCATTGCCCTTTGGCTTTGTGCAAGGGTAGTGATACTGAAATTGGCCCAAAATAAACTTTCTAACACAATTCGAAGTATTAGAAAGCAGGCATCCTTTATTGTAGCACTGGCCTCCTCTAACAGAATGTGTATCATGACACTTTACAACAGGGGATTTATTCCATCACGATCATATTCAGTGCAGCGTGCTTCCTAGCTAATACATAAACACCGTTTTTCCTAGGGCTTACCTGCATGCATCGCCTCCTGCTGGAAGTCCTTTTGTGGTCCTAGAGGCTCATCTAAAGGTGACTCTGGGAGTCACACTCACCGAGTGCTGCAATATTGCAGGCGACCTTTCCTTGACCTTTTTCTTTGGTCATGTGCTGTTGCTTCTTGTTACATAACTTGCCCAAACCCCCACTCTACTCCTCATTATCTGTTCATCCACTGTTCCCAGCCACGTTTATCATCCTGTGTGCATACTGTTACATTCTTTTATCTTTTTTGCTAGTCAGTCTTTAATCTCTATCTAGCAACTTCGGGGGAACTGAAAATTCCTGTTCTCTGTGTTATGCATCTGTAGCTGATGCCGGGGTGTGACCCACCCCTCCTGGGCCCGCGGCTGATTGTATGGGGAGTGTTTCACTGCGGGGATTGCCACTCACCTGGCCGAAGGAGTGGTGGGGCTTGCGGAAGTCAATGGAGAACATGGTCCCGACGAACGGCAGCGACGCTGGGCCCGGCGGGTAACGGCTCCACTTCTTCCTGCGCTTCATGAAGTCAAGCAGCAAAGTAAACACTGTAAGAAAAACTCCCAGTATGGAGATGTTGCTCCAGAGGGATGACAGCTGGGACCCCAGCCACAGGAGCAATGCCATTTTATAGCTTGTCTACTCTTTGATCTTCCTCTTTTGACCCAAGACTGTTGCTGCCTCTTTTTGCCTTTTCTCTTCTCCTCTCTCTCGCTTTCTTGCCCAGACAGCTGCCCCTTTCTCCTTGCTTTCTTTTCTTCCCCACACTGCCTTTCTCTGCTGCTCCTCTCTCTCTGCACTTGCTGGCCTCTGAACGTCAAACTTGGCTCTAACTACAAGCTCCTCCTCTGCTCAGTTCAGCCTTAGGGGAGTGGTGATGAGGGTCATCCCTCCTCCTCCCCCTCCTCTTCCTCCAAAGCCCGAGCTGAGAGGCCTCTTTGTCCCTGCTGAAAGTGGCAGCTCCTGCCAATGATGCCCTCAGTGGGGCAGGGCTGGGTGAGCTCTGGGTGATTGGGTGCCTTCTCCCACAGCCAAGGAGAAGTTCTCAACAAGCAACCAGTCTTGCTGCATTCTCCTGGGGCAATTTGGAAAGAGTTTAAATGTGTATCACCTTCTTATAAGTACAGGCAAGTCAAGGAAGAAGCAGCTCCTAAACACAGATCACCCGGGTTTCTCTTTGCAGGCTAAGGATAGGTTCCATTGGAACTTGAGAAAGCTCAGGTTAGGTCAAACATTCCCTTACAGAATTTATTACTCCTTACAGAAATTAGTCTAAAACGGTCACCTGAGATTTTTAAAAATCATTTATGTGTCTAGGATTAAAAATTTTTATCAAACTTCAAATGTCAGTCAGCACAATGACCTCGGCTTTTATAGAGCACAGCCCAGCTACAAGGAAGAAATCACATGTATTACAAGGCGCCTGAAACTTCCAGCCTTTGGGGCAGCAGTAATGCCAACACAATTACGGAGTTATTCAAAGTATTTCCTAAAGCAGCACAGCTGTGTGCTCCTGGCATCTCTGCCATCAGAGATCAATAAACCTCACTCTTAGGACAGTCAGCTCCAGATAAAAAGAAGCAGTAAACCCATCACAGCTTGATCTGTGATCTCAGCATGATCAGAGGAAAAACTCCTAATGGAACAGTTGCTGCAGCAGTGATGGAGAGCTCAGGCTGCAAAGCAATGCACCTGCAAATGCTGTGTGGGCAGCCAGGGCAGCCAGTGCCCTTTCCCTGGGAGGGGAGGCACCTCAGTGCTCATTATCTGTGTGCTGAGGTTACCTTGCTGCAGTCTCCACAGCAGGATCCTATTTTGAAAGCATCATGACTCAGGGTTCAGGGTTTGTCTCAAGTAGTTGTAAACAAACACGTGGAATGGGAAACAACTGGGGGAATTACCAGCCCCCACACAGCTGCAGAACCGTGATTTCTTTTGAGTTAGAGAGACATGCCGGGATAGTTCACAAGCCTGGAGAGCCGCCACAGGTGGGCACAGCATCTTCACGAAGGACAGGCTGGAAACAGTGAGGGGCGGTTGTGTGCTGTGCAGAAGAGTGCCCAGAACTTGGCCATGGGAGAGGTGATGGGCCAACCGAGTGGCCTGTGGACAAGGAGGAGGTAGCAAAGCTCCTTTTGGAGCAGTGTTGTGCCAGGCACTTCTTTGTCTGTAGTGATAAAGCAGAGAAAGCCAATAGAGCCATCGCACACAATCACAGGCCATAGGGCTGACTCACAGTGTGCTTTAACTGAAGGGCTGCAGGGACAGGCACAATCCAGGTGGTTCCTTGAGCATGCTGGAGACAGCTTCATGGCACAGGTGATTGATGAGACAACTGGAGGAGATGCTGTGCTGGGTTTGCTGTTCACAAAATAGGGAGAATTGGTTCAAGATATGATGGTCAAGGGTAGGTTTGCCTGCAGCAACCATGAAACTGTGAAATACTAAATCCTTCAAGAAATCAGCAATACAAGCAGTGTTACTGCCCTTACCTGCAGGAGAGCAGGTTTCACTCCATTCAGGGATTTCCTTGGCAGGATCCCAAAGGGAGCTGTCCTGGAGAGTGAAGGGGCCCAGGAGAGCTGGATGTTCTTCAAGGGAAGCCTCCTCAAAGCATGAGACCAGTGCATCTCATTTATTTCCTTGACACTGTAAAGCCTTTAACACCATTTTCTACAGTATCCTTTTAGATAAATCAATGACATACAGACTGGCAAGGTAGATGATAAAAGTGGGTGGATGATTGTTCAGATTGTGGGGCTGAAAGAAGTGGGGTCAACAGTACAGAGTCCAGCTGGTGGATGATCGCCAGTGACGTTCCTTAGGTATCTATACCGGGGTTGATAAAGTTTAGGTTGTTAACAACGAGGCTGATGGGACAGAGAGCACTCTTGGCAAGTCCAGCCCGGGAGAGCTACCGGAGCTGAAGTCTGCTTGCAGAGCAGCCTGGGAGTTTGTTGGCTTTTGAGCACCCATGGCACTTCAAACAGCTCCAGTGGGGGGTCTCAGGAGACAGAGCTGCAACAGCTCCCTACTCAGTGGGCTGGCTGGAGCAGGAGATGGTTGAACGATAAAAGGTGATCAAGGGCTTCCTCCCACACTGATTTTCATGACCCATGCGCTCAGATGACAGTGAGAAGATGGGAAATGTGGTCCCAAGAATGTCACTGGACATTTCCTGATCACCCCACCAGTAAAAGAAAGTTACCTTGCCTGTTTCACTTTATTTTGAGCTTGACCTTTATGAACTTCAGCTGAAAAATATCCACCTAGGTCCTTTCAGTTTTGCTTACCTCGGCTAGAGCCAAAGGCTGTTGGACTCCCATCATTCACCTGTGGGCTTTAACGAGGATGGTTGATCAGAATTGGATTGGGAAGTGGATTTAATTTTAATGAACATCACCCTGGAAGGCCATCAGAATAGGAACTCTCCAGCTACTCTGCTTCCTGTGGCTCAGCCTTGACATAAAGTGATAAAGCTGCAACCTGAGAAATGCATCAGCTTAAAAAAAAAAAACCTCTACACTGACTTCCCAACTGACATCTTTCCAAAAGGTCACTTGGTAAATGATCCCTTCCTGCAAACTTGACAGCTCCTCCACTTCCAGCTAGTAGCATGGACTGCCAGTCCTGCAAAGGACTGGAACGAGTGCTATAGCTTCGTAATTTCAAAAGAACAGTTTTCAAAGCCAGCAAAGAAACAATAGACAACAAATCTCTTTCTGACAGAGAGAAAGAGAAAAGGGTAATTATTCTTCTGAAGAATGAAAGATGTTCATTTGCATTTCTTTTCAATAAAGTAATATTTTGAGCAATTTTCAAGTCAGGGAAAAAAATCCTCCAAATCCATACATATTAATTTTAGCTAGCTGCTGCCCTGCTGTGCTGGGTGCTTGTCTTGGACTGTGCACAGTCAATTTAGAGATGAGCTAAGTGAAATTACAGAAGTTGCATGCAGACATCACCATTCTTTGACTGAAGACACTGAAATACAAACAGAAAGGCACCTTTAAGGAAAAAACCTATTATTGCAAAACAAAGCATCTAGAAGTAAGATAACGCAGGAGTTGCCTTTTTTTTTTTTTTTTAGGCAATTTTAGTTGAGCCTTTTTGTCCATATTGTCCATAAGATCATATTTAATTATAATTACATGTTATATTTCCTTTTTGAAGGACCCTGCCTTTATTCAGTGCACAGAATACATGATGATCACCTACTAATCTGGTTTTAATTACAGCATTTGTCTTCAAAGTCTATTTTGCCACCTACTGTTCACACCTTGCCCATAAAGGTGTTTTAGATGGGCTTTTCCACAGTGGTCCTCAGTGCCTGCATGGGTGAGGAGCAGGCAGTCATTTATACCCAAAGCATCCCTCTGAGATGCCACCAATGGAGGCAAATGACCTTCTAAGTGTTGATACCCGAGAGAAAAAGTCTAGAAGGTGCCACACAGCTGTCCATGGCCCATGCCCAGCTCTCAGCTGAGGCTGCAAGCACCTTCTGCAGATCTTCCTGCAGGATCACAACTTGGGCACCCTGGACGTGGAGGTCACAGATTAATGCCTGTTTATGAAACCTGCTGTTTCAGTAATTACCCAGCCCCACATACTCCTCTCTGCACAGAGGTGGGGTGAAACCCTTCCAGTGGCCACAGAAACACTCTTCCTTCCCTCCCTCTTTGCTTCAAGCCTGGAGCCAACCAGGAAGCAGTGGTCACACAGCATGAATGTTTCCGTGAGCTTTCAGAAATTTTTGTCCAAATCCCAGCAGGCCGACTGCTTTCCCCTTAACACCTCACATGTAGATGGACACAAACCTTACCAATTTTTCGTTCTGGTGGAACAAAGCCTCTTGGAACAACAGTGGTCAGTGTGAAGCCTGCTGCTCTCATTCCCTGGCTGTCCATCTCTCAGGCTACAGCAGAGCTGGGGGCTGGTGAAGACCCCAGAAACCTTTCCTCTTCGGTGGCCTCTTCTAAGCCCAGAAAACATGGTCTCCCACCGAGTCCCAGCCTCTCTTTTGATCTTCCTCCACCTTCTTTTGTCAGCCCACAATCTCTCTTGTGCCTGTTTTGCCTTCACTCAGATGGCCTCCTCCCCCTGACCATTTTGGTGCTGGAAGGGGCGAGGGGTGCATGGCAGAGACCAGCTTCACACTTGTCATTCACCCCGAGCAGCCCCTGGCAGCCGGCAGCAACCACCACCTGCTCTGCTCAGACATCTCAGGGGAATTTCAGATGAAAAACTGAGAGCTCTACCAAGCGCACGCAAACTGGGTTTTCAAGTGCTTGTAACGAAGCCAAGTTTGAGCACAGTTTTAGAGGGCTGCTGCAATGTGTCTTCCTAACAGAAAGCTGCCTCCTGCCAAATTTTGCGTGTAATGCTTCAAAGCATTAAACTGAGAAAAGAAAATATCACCAGAAATTTTTCTAACGGGTTAGGAGAAGGTCAGATAAACAATGGATTTCTAAGAATGATGTCAGCCATTAGAAAGGGATTAAAAAATTTTTGGCTGAATGTTCCCAAACAAATTTAGCCTGAAGCACAACCCCAGCTCAGGAAATTTTAGTCTCATCTGGTTCATTGTGACTTTCTTGGCCTTCAGATGGGGGTTTTAAACATTGGAAGTACTTCTACAGCCTTAAGATGGACTGTGCTAACAGCTTGTTCATAATAAAGCAGTCAGCAGAACTGAAATAGCCAAGTCTTTCATAGTTACTGTTACTATGACTTACTGCCAGCCTTCCCACATTGCAAAGAAATCTGTTCTCCAGGCTTTTCTTCCTTAAATTCCCCATGGCTTCCTACCCTTTTTCCTATATCAATCACACCAGTTCGCTTATCACCAAAGTGAGTTGTAGTTGAACTTTACTTCTTTCATCCATCCCTTCCCATGCCACTCCCTCCCCTCCCCTCCCCATACATGTCTCTTGCCCTGAAAGAGCAACGACTCTGACCTTGGTACCGAAAGCAACCTGGGCCCCGTCTTTCACCCCAGAGAGACAACTCTGTGCTGGTGCTGGGAGATGTCAGAGATGGGCTCCCGTGGTGCTGTGAGCAGTTTGGCAGAGTGAGCTGTGCAGTTGCTGCAAGCATCAACATCTGGATGAATAAAGCAGCCACCGAGATGAAGTCACCCCCGGAAAAGCCTTGGACAGCAAGGGCTGAAAAATCGAAATGATAAGAGCAGAATGGCTTTATTTTGGCTTGACATTTCACAGAGCTTCAGATGATCCAGGACTGAGCTCACACGTACACGTGACGCTGCCCAGCAAGGGTTTCAGCAAGCCCAGGGTAGTTATGGGCCCTAACCACAGCATCCTTGCCACGTTAACTGGGCTCAAGCAGAGATCAAAACAAGCTGGCTTGGTTTTAATTGCCAGATTCAGGATCTCTCACAGGCTAAAATGTTCCCACTGTTACTTCAGTCTGAGTTAGCCAAACAGAGCTCGGCATGTGAAATTTCTAAGCCCAGTGCTGCTTTGCTCAGGTTGTGGTTCCAGCACTGGTCCAAAATGCCTCCTGAAGATTCCATGAAACCTCTGTGATGCATCTGAACTCTGGGAAGATGCCTGCTCATTCGGAAAATGACTGGCAGCAGTTGCCTTGACTCACACTCTCTTGTGAAACTGTCAGAAAAATATGGCTCACGCCCCCGATACCATAGGCTGTTGATTTCTCTCAGCTGCTGGTTTTGGTTTCCTGCTTTTTAAGCTTCTCAAGAGCTGCGAATATATTGCTTTTCTTTTAATTTTTGGTTTAATACTGATACCTTGGGGTTTTTCTTTGCTGTAATGAGAGCATCCTGGGGAATTTTGGACACAGCTACTGGCTAAAACCCTGTTATTAATTTTTTTCCATGAGAGATGCATTTAAGTCCATCTGGGAAAACTCATCCTACTTCCCTAAGGTGTGAGATCAACGGACACCTTTGGAAATAATGGTGTGATTAAATCAATGTTTTGGAAGCCAGACAGACAAAAGCATCTTGGTTTAGTTTCTGCCGTTTATTTGCCCTGTGACACTGAGCTATGACACTGCTCAGTTAATAATAATTTCATTTGCTTATGTTTTTCCTAAACTTCTTGAGTTGGAAATGCTCTGGTTGTGATTTTTGCACATTTCAATTGTGTCATTTAGTACCAGAATACAGTAAACTTTTAACAGCTTTCCTATCTATGAATTCATATAGGAAGCCTACAAAGTCATGTATATAATGGAAAATGCAGACAGCAATATAAAACTTCTGTTTTGCAAACCAGCAGATTGCTGTTGGAACACGCTTTCTCTGAGACCTGGATCAATAAAGAATGCATTTTAAGATTCTAACTGTCTTCTGTGTTTTCTATGGCTTTAATTAGCCTGGCAGAAATAATTTCCTATTCTGTGAATGTGATCCTGGATGACTCTTCTACTTAGGGATTCTGAAGCTGCCAGGAGAAGAACATTGCCGTGCCAGGGCACAGAGCTGGGCTTTGTCATAACCGTCTGGGAAATATCGAATACCTGTTTTAAATATCAGTATTTTGTAAGGAAAGAGCACGGTGCATCCCAGCACTAACTTTCCCACAGCAATGTTCGTGAACCCAACATGCAGAAGATGGAAAAAGGCTAATACAGACACTCTGGGAAAGGACATATGATCAAATAAAATGCAATTGAAAAAAAAAAGAAGAGAATTTGGGAATGGAGTGACTGCAACGAAATGTACTGAGATGAAAAGAGGTGCAGTGAAAAGGACCGAAACTTGCCAAAATTATACTCATTGAAATCCCGAAACCAGGGTAGAAAGGTAAACAAAAAGACAGGAGAAGAAATTGAAGAAATTAAATGCTAAAAAAAAAAAAAAAGGAAAAAATTCTGAAACAAAGTGAAAACAATAAAAGCGAATGAGATGACACGAGGTGCAGAGAAATGGACCGAAGCTTGCCGAATTGCTACTCACTGAAATTGCAAGATTTCATTTCCCTTCCTGAAATGAAATTCTTCCTTTCAGGAAAGGAAATGAAAGCTTGAAATCAGAGAAGAAAGCGAAACAAACTGACTACAGTAGACTTATAATAAAATGAAATTCAATTTAAAGAAATAAAAGAAAATTCCGAAATGAAGTGATGGTAATCAAATGTAATGAGATGACACGAAGGGCTCCCCTTCGCATGCCTTTTGTAGTTGCAGCGTCCCTGGAGGTCTAGGCTTTGTGCTTTTCTCAAGCCTGACCTCAAGCCTAAGCCTAAGCCTAAGCGGTTGTGCCTGAGAGGCAAGCACTCAGCTGGCTGCTGGCTCCATTTCCTCACTCCTGAAATGTGTTTAATGGAGCTGTTTACTCCGCTGGGATAAAGAATCTACAGATCTTGGTGCAAAGGGCGTTAATGAGCACTGATACCGTAATTATTACAAAGCAAAGGTATAGGTTGCCAAAGATCTCAGAACAGAGATTAAAATAGATAAAGAACTAATCTGAAGACTCTCTTTTGTTCCAGGAAGTGTCTAGCTACGATCTTTCTCTTCTGGCAGAGGGAGTATTTCACAGGAAGCGTTTTGCGCTGTTTCCATGCCTTGGAAGGATAGTCAGGGATGCTGCTTTTTTATAGTTAGGTCCTCGATTCAGTTATTTATGAACCAAAATAAAAAGGGAAGCTAATCTGGCTAAAAAGAGAATTAAATTTTTCTCCTGTGCTTATGGCTCTCAGGGAGAATAACCTTGGGTGATTCTGTCTCCTCATAGGCAAGTCAGATTTCAGGTTTCAGCAATAATTCTCTGTCTTTTCACTCCAAGCTCATTAACCTGTTTCTGATGGCTGCTGAACATTCCCGGCTTCCCAGGAAAGAATTTGGAGCAGCATGTTCTCAGCACATCTCAGAAAGAGGAGATGAAGAGAGGCATTACTCCTGAAGTACCCTTGCTGTTACAATTTCCTTACAGCCAATAAGGTAGAAGTGACTATCTCTGTTCACATCACCTTCCTGCTGGCTTGGTGGCTGTGATTGCTCCAATGGTAAGAGTAAGACTATTCCCGTTCTGGGAAAGCGGTGCATTCTCTACTTCGTTGTTCAAGCGTGCGCTCAGTGATGCCACAGCGCTTCTTTGGGTGCGCGCTGTTAGCTCCCCCTCACTCACGTTACACAGACAGGTTCAGCACTGTGAGCCTGCGCTGTCGCTCGGCTCAGGGCCCCTTTTGTCCCCTCATGTCGCCACATGTGCACGGCCGGTTTGTGTAGGATAACCGGTGTTAGCTGACCTGTCCCTGGGTGACACCGTGTGACAAGGTGTGCAGACACGCGCCTCCCAAGCGCCGTGTTTCTGTGGGTTTGCCTCGGGCCAGGGCTGGCAGGAGCAGCGGCTTCTACAGGAACAGCCGAGCCGAGCCGAGCCGAGCCGAGCCGAGCCGAGCCGAGTCTGGGCCCTGCCGTGCCGGTCCCTGCAGAGCCGTATCGGGTAGCGGGTACCTGCTCCCCGTGGGGTTGAGACTGAAGCGCAGGGGAACTGAGGCACAGCACATCGGACACGAGTGCCCGCCTGAGCAAACCGAGACCTCCCTTTGCCCACCCGGGCTCGGGCTGCCCGTGCGAGAGGGGCGACCCGCCCTTCGTGGCAAAGGGCAGCACAAACCTTGCAGGCAGAAGCGACGCTTCAGCCTCTCCTGAGCTGAAAAGACGGCGAACGCAGGTTCAGTGCACTCGCACGAACTTGGATGTTTGCTGTAGCTAATGAGTAACCCCGCACAGCCCCAGGGGCAGGCAGCCGCTGCTGCGGGGCCGAGCACACGCCTCGCAGGCGGTGGGACGGAGGTCCCTGCGGGTTGGGCACGTCGTGCTGGGCACATGTGACAGCAGGCTGGCAGCAGATACTTCTCCAGGCACTACAAACCATTGCCAGACTCTCCTGGAAAAACAAAACACACCTCTGGCTTTGTTCACTAAAAAACCAGCACAAATCCCAACAATAGCAGTGCTCCTGTCTTACTCACAGGCACAGCTTTTAGGGACAGAAATTAATGACAAGACAAAGCAGTGACTGGTAGAGAAGTCCAAGGGGAGGAGGAAAGCAGTGGGAAAGACAGCATGGCCTGGACAGCAGTCTGTCACTGGGGAAGGCACTGTGTAGTGACAGGCCAGGCTGAACTGCAGAAGAGGACGGGGCTGCTGCTCGCAGGGCACAAATTGACAATTGTTTTGTCAAGCAAGCCACGATCTCCCGAGTTCTGCCCTTTGCTCAGCAGTCCATGAAGGCAGAAGATGATGAGCAGAAGAACTTAAAGTGATTCCATTAAGACTTTAACACCAAAAAATAAAGTAAAACTATAACATCAAAAATAAAATGTGCATATGTCCCAGCACTTTTTATCCAGATGATATTAATGCACTAAACTGAAAATACTCAAACATACAATTCTGATGATCTAAACCTTCTGTTAATAATTTCTGAGAGAATAATATGCTTGCTAGAGTACAGAGTTTATTATTTTCCTATTTTCATAAATAATGCAGCATCAAGCTCTCATTAACAATTTTTCATGGTTTTATCTGCACTTTTTCTGTCAGGATAAACAATGACTTGAATACAAGTCAGCATTTAGAAGTTTTTCTCAGAGTGCTGGAAACAGAAGATTGCTGTGTGTTACTATGACAGTGAAATGGGTTGTTTATATTTGATTTCCGTGTGATGCTCCCAATGATAGTTTATGCTTCACAAATCTGAATGTGCATTGGAACTCAGAATGTGTATTTTATATTTTCTTCTGAATAGAAAACCCTCAAATAACTTTTGATTTGAAATATTGGCTCAGTTGTGCTGACAGATGAATTAATAACAGTGGGAGCATATGGAGTGAAATAGAAATTAGAAATTATGGAAGTGCAGGCAAGATCTTACCACCGGGCTTTTAGCTTGTCAGTTACCTTTGGAGCTCCATCCCAGATGAGCTGTGGGTTACTCTTGCCAGTAGTACTTGCTACACTCTCATAGCAACCATAGGTAACGAGCTTATTTTTCTGTGCTCATTTGTAATTGTGGGTTTGTGTCAACCAAAAATACCCTCTTTTCCTCAGGAGGTATCCGTGAGCAGTGGTCTTTCCACAGGAAGGAGGAAGGATCAAAGGTGGAGGCTGCAAGGGAAACTGAAAAAGAAAGGATTCTTGTGATTTTTAAGCTGCCCACAAGACTGGATGGATGCTGAAAGACATCCCACTGCCCTGCAGCTGGTGAGTGGCAGGGAAATGCCCTGGGAGGTGTCAGGGCCTGCTCCTTTCCTTCTGATGGCAGAACAGCAAGCTCCTTCACATAACCAGCTTCCCCAGCTGCCGAGAAGCAGCAGCTTCCTAAACCTGCTGAATCCCCGGTTCCCTGGGAATGGCTGTGTGGCCTGGCACCTGCAGCTCACAAGGAGGTGTCGCTGAGCACCAGCAGCGTGCAGGGCTGAGCTAGCCATGAAAAATGAATGCTTTTGAGGTAACAGCACTTTAAAACTTTATGTTGGGTTGCTTAAAGAACCACAAGAACCTGAAAGTTTTCAAAGCCGTGCCACAGATGGAGATGACAAACCTTAGTTCTCCTATGGACTGAACACAGGCACTATGCATGTGAGTTAATGCCTTTCTGCAGCTCCTTTCTCACTTGTGTTACTCCAGGATAAAACATATTGGCTCATATCCAGGAAGAGGGAAAGGCCTAATAAAAAGCCTCAATTACTTTATTTACTTAATTATGCTTTATTGCCTATTTCAAAATCAAAAGCTTTTTGATTTGTGTTCACCGTGTTTTGAACTAAGGCCTAATAAGTGGGATAACTTTTGCACTCAGAATTAAAAATCAGCAACTATTTCTAATGCTACCTGTTTTCCTGTGCAAGTCTTTTGATAGTGAAGGGCACCTCCTGTGCTGACAGCTTTGTGGCAGATGGATCCCACCACCTGCATGCACCTGTGGAAACAGAATCCACATGGGGCCCTACAAGCACACCTTGCTGCTCGTGCTGCTGGAGGGAACAGCAGTAGAGGGAAAAGCTGCCAGCCTCAGCCAAGCTGACTTCTGTGGTCTCTGCTGTGAGCGTGAGAGCTGCCACTGATCTCTGAGAGCTGCCACTGATCTCGCTGTCTTCTCCTGGCTGCTTGCTCTGGGAAAGTGGCTTCAGACCCTCAGGTCAGAGGTGCCCCCTCTCAGTGTCACACAGCACAGGGATTTTCAGCCAGAAGAACAACAGGAATGGAAAGGCTGCAGATCACACAATAAGCCAAATAACAACAAAATTTGCCACCAAAGAGCACTCAGAATGCAAATGAATTGACACCTCTCATTTGTTGCCGAGAGCCGATGAAAACAAGCATCGAGCCCTCTCTCTCGGCAGAGGCAGCAGGCAGGCAGCAGTGCCGCCAGCCCTGCCGGAAAGGCAGGCTGCAAAAGCCTTCTCTGAGAAACTTTCGTCTTCTGCCTCATCTGCTCTGACCGTGCCCTCCAGATTACAAAGGATGGCTTCTCATAAGCCGCAAAATCAGGAGGGGCACGCAAAAACTTGCGCGAAACCCTGCTATACTTTCCCATGCGCGGTGGAGCAGCCGCAGGGCTCAGCGAGAGCAGGAGAAGGGCTTTGTGCCATCCTTCAGCTGCTGAGGGCGGCCTTGGGCCAGTCCCCGGCTCCTCACCCTCTGTCCCCAGGGAAGCAGCGCACGGGTTTCGCTGGAGTACGGATCCAGAGCCTTAAGGTGGCAGCACCAGACAGCCCTGAGGGCCGTGTCCGCAGCTCAGGGCCGTGCCCGCAGCTCCGGGCCGGCCGGAGGTCGGCAAGGACTCAACCACCGAGGAGTGGGCAGGGGAGCAGGGAGGCAGAGGGGGGTGCGGAACGCTCCCCCCGAGAGGAGGGAGAGCACAACCCTGGGGGCTGTGAGAAGGAAAGGGGAACTTCACACCCAACACGCCAGGGTGGATTTTGCGCCGCACAGGATTAGGGGAGGGGGGCTGGGACCTGCGGTTTCTACGCAAGGCTGAGATGGTTCAGCGGCCTGAGG
Source organism: Mohoua ochrocephala (assembly GCA_013398855.1). Lineage (NCBI taxonomy): Eukaryota > Metazoa > Chordata > Aves > Passeriformes > Acanthizidae > Mohoua > Mohoua ochrocephala. Next base: position 409,080 of record VZTA01009232.1, on the reverse strand, counting down.
GGCGCCCGTGGCAGCAGGGATGGAAAGCCACCGCCGCCTGACATGCTCCGGGGTGTGTGCATGGCCTGGGGCTTCGCTCCTGCTTCCCTCGAGCAGGCTAGGCTTGGCTGGAGCCAGGATGAACACCTCTGGTCTTCACCTCAGCGTCAGGTTTGCGGGAAAGTAGGAAAAAAGCAAGCAGGGAACTAGCAGGGAATTCCAATGAGACGTAGTAAAGCTTTGAGGATTCCTGGTTTTGAGGCTCTGGTAGCTCTTTCCCAAAGGCAGTGATCTACGCTCCCCTGTCCTCCTGGCTGTGGAGGGAGGGATTGAGGCACAGTTCCCTGCAGGAACTGGATCCAGAATAAACACCCACTGCTTCCCCAACTCCCCAGGCTACTCTGGAGAGCTGCACCAAAGCCCTGCTGGATTTCGGGATTAATCACTGCTAAATATTTCCAGGGATTCACGCAGCCTGACTGTCCTAATGTGTCACACCACCATTAACTGCTGATTTTATAGGCAGGGTGGAGTCAGATTCTTCTCCAAATGGTGCAGCAACAGGGCAAGAAGCAAGTCACGAGCTGCAGCCATCAGAACTGTGACTAGATAGATACAAAGAAGAATTGCTGCTCCAAGAGAACAGCTCAGCACAGGAACGGGGTCCCAGAAAAGGTGTGGAGTCTCCACCCTTAAGGTTTTCAAAACTTGACTATCCAAAGCCTTGAACCACTTGGGATAGTTCTGAGGCTGACCTTCACAAAGCCATCAGGCTGGACCAGAAACCTTGAGAGGTGCCTTCCAGTCTGTTCTATAACAGGATTTCCAGAGAACTTTAAGACATGAATGTGGATGACAAGTAAAAATTTCACGTGTGTCCTTTTTGTAATAGTCACAGCTACTAGATGGGATTCCTGATCACAGACACAATTTGAATTCTTTGATCTAGAGCAGGTATACCTTTGTAAACAGTGCAAAAGATTCCCTCAGTTTTGGAAAAGAAAAAACCAAAGTTTTAAGAGTCTGGAATAAATTTTCCGATTCTATAAAAGAAACAAAAAAGAAGAGAGAGAGAGAGAGGCAGAATTTCAGGACTTCAGACCTGCCTGGATGATGAGGACATGTGATAGGCCAAAAATCCAACTGGAGAAGTTGCTGGAGTGTAAAAGCACTGCAATAGACACCAGATACCAAGGCAGTAACCCCTGCATGAGCCTGGAGGTGCTGGGGCATTCTGTGCTGCCTGGGGGACAGAGACCAGCTACGGATACCCTTGATCCCATGTCAGGGTGAGAGGGAGGGCTCCTGCTTGGGCTACAACTCCAAAATAGAACCCCTGAGTTACAGCAGGACAAATTATGACTAACAGGTTGAGTTACCTGCAAGCAACACAGACATGCAATATCCAGATTACCTGTAAGTAATGTGAAAGATGGAGAAATGCAGTGAGAGCCTTACGGATACCCACAACCAATGGAAAAGAGGATGGAAGTGTCTCCACCTGTTCACACCTGTTACAAACCCTCATGTGGTGCTCTTTGAATCAGAGTGCCACGAAGCTTTTCAGAATGACTGGAGATACTTGTCTGCTCTGACAATTGCAACAGGCTGCAGCAGAAATCAAGCTCAAACACGTGCTGTCAGTTGAGGCAGAAGCGAAAACAAAGTGGAAATACAGGAACTGCCGTGTTGTGTGGCTGTGAGAAGCTCATTTCAAGGATGAGCACTTCAGAAATTGTGGCCTGAAGGTACAAAGCCTGCTTACTCCATGGAAGGGCTTTTTTGTTTCATGTACAGTGCCTGTTGGTGAGACAGAGGCACAGTGCCCTGTGGGACACTTTGAATTGTGACATTTTAGTTGCTGAAGTGCCCCCTGAACTCGTGACAGACCTCAGCTGTGGTTTTTACCACTCCCACCCAGCGTCATGCAAGCTGGTCAATGAACATTTTTTCCCCACTACTGAACCCTTGTACTCATGTATTTCCAGACATATGTATAGGCTTACAAATCAAAAAGTACTTACATAAACATATGTAAGTACATATGTTCTTAAAAACCACAGATTGGTACATCCTTAATGCACCTAGTGAGGAAAAGGGGAGGCCAAGGGGCTGTGGCAAACAGACATGAACAGGCTGTTCAGGCGAGCCCCAGACTTGTCCTTCCTCTTGCATTTTAAGGAACAAGAGGTTAAGAAGTTGTTCCACCAGGCCCTGCACTGCACAGTTAGCTGCAGACTGGGAAAGGTTGTTTAGGTTTTCGATCAGCTACTCCTAAAGTCCAAGTAACTCCAGAAAATGCTAAAAATAAGGGGCAAATCTCATTCTCTCTCGGCAGAAATGGTAAATATAGGTTGCACAGACTTCTGGTGTCTGTCTCAAGCGGCTCCTTCAAAGAGGTCAAATGAAACCCCAGAAAAGGAACATCAGCTGTTGTCTTCCAGCTTCTGTGGCATGCTACTGACTGGAGGTAGAAAACCAAGATGAGGCATTTATGAAGAGGGGCCAACCAACCCTGGTGACTTGGCCAACATTCCCCCTGGAGGCACAATGGAGACTATCCCCTCTTTGGAACAACCACGTGGATGCACAAAGGGTTTTTTACATCAAAGGGTGGATTTCAGGGCCTGTTGCTGTGTAGTCTAATAAATGGCAGAGAATGGATTTGGTATGGTACCTACCTGGACTGCTCTTCCAGAACTCAACAGACGCAGCTTCACACAGGGAAAGGTCATCAGCAACAGCCCCCTCCACCAGAGAGGACTTCAGGTGCCTTCCCAGTGGTCTCAGGTCTCCTCTCATGCCATGGCATTCCCTGGAAGGAACCTCAGGAAAAAACCTTCCCCAACTTCTACTGACCTGTTATTTCTCCATGGCTCTTTCACATGGTTGGGCCACTTGTAAAAGCTTTTCTCACCTCTCCTTATTTTCAAGAGGACCTTTGGATCATAAACCAGCCGTGCTCAGCTCAGGGGTGAATCCATCCAGCGTGGGTGGAGGGCAGTATTTGAGGCCAATGAGCCACACTCCAAAGCAGAATTTGTCCCAGTTACTGGCAGTCTTACAGTCCCTGTTGCTCATTATTAGTGCTCTTACTACTAAGTTGCACATCTTCTGACCCATTAATCTTCCTAGACTGCAACAACTCTGCGCAGTTAAAAAGATGCACCTTCTTCCCCTCTTCTGAAGCAGCAGACCACAAACTTGATGTCTGTTAAGTCCGTCTTTCACATTTGTCATAAGGAATTTGTGCCCTTCTGCTGTAACAGCATCTTTTCCAAGTCTTTTGTGTTCCTGTGGCAACACCATGCTGCTGGTTTTAGTAAAAATGAGTGGTGCAGCCGGAGTTGGCCATGAAGACTGCAACCCTCAATGTCCTCTTTAAGGCTGCAAATGCCCACTTCCATCTCACAGATCTGAAAACTGTTTCTTCTCCTGGCACATTTTCCTGTCATGAAAAGCCAAGAATGTTTCCCACTTGGAGCAGAATCAAACACAACCCTGGAAATCTGCTTAGACACGACAAAACTGGGCCATTCTGTATGGCCTCAGCTTTTGGTTGCTGGAAAAGTCTCCATCAGCAGTATTACAGAAGCTTGGCTTATTTTCTTGCAGAGTGCAGCTCTTTGGTTTCATTCCCAAATGGGCATTTGTATTTTTGCCATTTATCACCTGTACCAGTAGTGATTTCTTCTCAGGAGTTTCAGCCACAGCAGCACACCAGGTGAACAGAGAGACTGCAACATCCACTTTATACAGTGACCTTCTCATCCTGGTTTCCAAAGCAGCAAAGTATTACAAACCCCAGGAATTTTATGTCCTTGTTCTGCTTATACACACGGTGCTTTCTTGCCTCTTTGAAATCCATTGCCACCTGCCAATTCTGAATTTCACAGTAGAACACTAAACAGTAATCTGTCCACTTTTCTGCATTTCTTCTGACTACAAATGGGAACCGTGAGATCTGTCTTATGTGCAAGGTACTTCAACTCCAAGGTGATGAAAAAGTGCACAAGAAGCAGATATTGTTATGCCCAATAATCCAGGTTGCTGTAATTCCGACAGCCTCCAAAGTAATGTCCTCAAAATAATCTACAATTTGTAAGACTCTAATAATTCCATTTGTCTTCTGAGAGGGAACCTCGTTCAGGTGGGCAAGAGCTTGGGTGAAAGCCCAATTAAGTTTTTGTCATACAAATGCTGTGAAGTGTACAGACTTCCATTTTTTAATAAAACCATGAAAAGTGGTGACATTTCTTTGATGAACTGGCTTCAGCTCCTAAGACTCTCGCTGTACAATGCAGATTTATCCTTACACCACTGTTTTTATTTTTTAGTGTGAGCACCTCCCAGCTCTTTCCCCAACAATTCCTCTGCCATTCTTTGCTGCTCCCCACTAAAAGATGTGGCACTGACAATAAGCAATTTCAATAAAACTCAGAAAACCCTTGCCATGCTGTATCTCAAAGCCAGGGAGCAGCAACCTCCAAACCTACTGTGAACTCCAGGTGTGGCTGTCAGCAGGGGCAGCTACAACCCAAGGGCCCCTAATGCAATACAGGTGCAGGTAACCTGGCTATGCTCATGTTCAGAAGCACACACAAGCAGGTTTTATCACGCAGAGGACACATCAGTCTGACTCCTGATCCCCAGCTAGAGTGGGACTTTTATTTCACAGGGGGTTTGCTATGAGCTAGAACATTATTTTTCTTTTTCAAATTATTTGGATAGGAGGTAAGTCTCTCTGGGGCTGCTAAGAAATATCAGCATTTCTAGAGATGGCCAGGTAAGGTCAAATCCTTGAAACCGCAGCGTTAAAACTGAGTTAAGCAATAAATTGCAAGAAACCTCTGGAGGATGAAGAGGGAAGAGAAGCAATCTCAGCTCTTGGTATTGCCCTGTGGAAGAAGCCAGCAAACAAGCAATGCTTTCCTTCCAGTTCAGGCTCCCTTCTGTAAACACACTAACTAGGACGTGGGTTCCACTTAAGAAATCAAATCCTACAAAAAGATTCCGCAAGCAGCACCCTCTTCACTTTCCAACTAGATGGCAGAGTAAACCTTTTGGATCCCACCAGAAGCACAGACAGAGAAAACAATTAAACAATCACACGTAGGGACAATGACAGCAACTATTTCACTGACCTTTGCGTTCTAAGGAAAAACCTCATTCTCTCCTTCAGAGCTTTGCATAATAATTTCTGGCTGAATGGCACAGGTCAGGTGGGGAGCTCATGGTGCACAGTATCCCTATTTTTCAGAGCCAATTTTTCAGTGATGTGCATTAGTCAAGCTCTCTTTGGCCTGCAGCTATGCCAGGAGAAAGTACCAGAGTGTTACCGGTCTCCCACAATTTCCTAATAATTACTTTTGTCCTCTACCTTTACTGACTAAATTCTCTGACTCATATTAGGCTGCTGGAGTTCCATCTTAAAAAAACCTGAAAAAACCAAAAAACTAAGCCCAAACTTAAACATGTTTGTTAGAAGTATTTCACAGCCAAACAAGAATCTCATCCTGTTTCACAACAGGGATTTCTAACCCAAAGCTAAGATTGCAACTACTCTTTCAGCATCTCCCAGCAAAGTCAGTAAAACCCCATCTTTGTGTTTTCTACATCTGTAACTGAACCTGGATGACCTGCACTCTCTTCTTTTTCACATAACTTTTAATCATTAAAAAAAATTTCCAGAGCAGTGGTGAATTATTCATCCTCAACCACCTAGATGACCTGTTCCAAAAGTATGATATTTACACTTAATTTTCTACATTTTGAGATAGAGGACTGCTGCTTTCAGTCATTCTGGTAAGTCAGGGCCTGGATCAGACAAACCAATGCTGTGTCCCTCTAGCAAGTATTTCTACCATGTCCTGGACACCCACTGCACTCAGGACAGCACAGGTAATTCCTGATGTAATAACAGTTAATAGGCACAATAATTTAGAAAGTTTATATCCAAGTCAGCCCCCAAATGTTCCCCCTGTAACTGTGCCAGTTTAAGGTATTATCTTTCCTAACGTGTATTTTTATGTACATTACTGCACCTTAAATAGTCAAAATACCAGAGCTGTCATTCAACTGCCAATAGCTCAACAAACTTTTGGGTTTTTAAATGCATGTCCCACAAAAAACGTATTTCTTCAGCTCGCCATTAGCTGCACTCCATGAACTAGATGTGCACCATTCTTCAGCAGATGCTGCGCCCTGAACCCCTGAATATGTTTTTTATTTCAATACTGTTAAACATCACCAGTTTGTCTTGTTCTAAGCAATTCAAAAGGTTCAAGAACGGCACAACCCCAAGTAAAATTCCCTCTCATACCTCTGTGGTACAGATTAGTGAGGTTGGCCACTGCCCTCTGCAGTGGCAGCTGAGATGGCTTTCTCCTGTGCTGCACGATCCACAGTGGTCTCTGCCTTGGATTTCACTGCAATAAATACACAACAAATGTATCGATGGGCAGCTCCTGGCACCGAGATGTGCTCTGTACATATCCCAGGGCCTCCACCAGCTGCAGGACTCCCTTTGTCCTCATCGTATCAACAAACATCCTCTGCATGTTGGATCCATTGCATATCCTCGATGGGAAAACATCTTTTCCTTTGACCCTGTTCGGCAGCGCTGACTCCCGCTGGTCAGCCTGGAAACGCTGCTCAACCATCTCATCCACTTGCCAGCACATTGGGGTAAGGCTCTTTCAAGAGATCCCAACGGGAGTCAGCACGGAGAAACACTCTGAAAATGAGCTGCCTTATCCAGGCTCTCGTTAGTTCCTTCCTCATCCAAACAGGTAATTCCCGAGTGGCTGCCAGGCCACTCCTTCTCATCTATACACAATCTCTTTGAAGGTTCTGCTACAGGTCATTGTTGCTCCACAAATTCTAAATTAGCCAAGACTTCCAAACCTTTTCTTTCTTTCCAGTTTGGGGTATCCACGATGTCAAGCTGTTAATTGCTTTTGCAGGATGAAGCAGGTAAATGTTTTGTACAACAGCTTTCAAAATCCACTCAACACTTTGCATTTTCTCAGCCAAAAGAAATTTTTATTTCCGACAGGATTGTATGACTCTTCTGGATCATTTCCAAGTTCTCCCAGGAAGCCATTACACATTGTTTAAATTCCTCCTGGCTCGGTTTTAGAATCACGACAGCTCTGGTTTCTGTAAAGACTTTACCACCAAGCACAGTCCCACTCTGCTGGAGAGCACCCCCTCACCTCTGACCACAGCACTGGGAGGGTTAAGCCACAGCTGAGCTGAAGGATTTTAAGCATTTCCCACTGAGAAATACTTGCCATGAAGTCGACTGTGGTACCATTTCTTTATTTGCTCTACACAACTCCCACTACTTTCCAACCACGGTGCACGAGGAAATATTGAATCTCCATACTTGCCACAAGCTCCCACATGGAAAACCTCCAAGGCTCCCTCCCAACTACCCAAAAACCTTCTGCCTCTGCTGTGACACCACCCTGAAGAGCCAAAAGTGAAAGTGTCAAATTCAGCAGCTCCAGCACACACTGTTCTGCTGTCACAGTGCTACATACAAAGTTGACTCTTCACCAACATAAAATCAATGCAATAACAGTAATTTTTTCTTTTTTTTTTTTTTTTAGAACAGGTAGAATAGAACAGACACTGTGAAAAAAAGAAACATTTTTATTCAGTTGAAAAGAAGTCATTTACTCAATCACATTAACTATGCTAAAAATGACTTTTTTCTGACTACACCAGCAGTTAAATATTTTCAGCACCAATTCATGACACATTAGTGACATTTATCACAACAGGTCTATTTCTTAATGTAAAGGACATACTAACTTCAGTAGCTGCTACTGGGAAAGGAGTATGCAGAAGGCTGCCCTTTCTTTCCAAATATTTATGAGTGAGAGTAGCAACTTCTAGAAATAAATAACTGCCAAATTATCTCCCAAATCTTTAAATCGATCTTTTAAAAATAGAGTTAAAATAGATATCTTAATATGAGCTATCATAGATTTTATTTTTATGTGCTGAATACTCCAAAATGTGAGTAGCTGAGCAAGCATCCAGTACATAACTTTTAAAATAGTTCTTCCCTCCCCACAATATCAACCCCATTTTTTTTTTTATCCAGGTCATGCTGGTTAGATCCCTATCTCTAGTGACTTCCCAGTAAACACCACGCTGTTTGATATCGCTAGGATATGCTACCATCCTATGAGTGAAAGAAGTCAGTGACCTGGTGAAACACCACCAACTCACACGAACAGAAAATCCATCCAGTCATTGGCTCGTTAACTCTGAACATCAAACAAATCCTAAGCTTTAGTTTTTCAAAGCCTCTGTGGTCTTCCTCTTGCTGGGCCAGTTCAGAAGGTCATCACTGAAGGCAGAACCGATGAAGGCAAAGAAACCAAAAAGCAGCAGATAGTACTGTCTCTGTCCTTTTAAACAAATCAAGTTCGCACAAAACAAAAGGAGACAAGGTTAAAATGAAGTTTATTAGTTTTTTTGGTTTTTTTAAGCTTTTTTTATATAAAACTGTTTGTGAAACAGCTATTTTTATTCCCATGGCAGAGTGACCCCTGAAAGATGCACTAACCCCTTTCTTAAGGCCTTAACAAGAAAACAATGATTTTTTTTGTTGTTGTTCCTTAAACCCAAATNTAGTTTTAAACATACATAATATAAAAAAAAAAAAAAAAAAAAGAAAAAAAAGAAAAAAAAAAGAACGACCCCAAAGAACCATATAGTGTAGGCTGTTACACTGACATTCCCTCTTCCTTCCTTAGGAAAAGCAAAAACATAAAATAAAAAAAGGGCCAAGTGGATTTACCCCAATCAGTTTGAAGGTACACTGACTCCACCAACATTCAGACTTCCTTTCGTTCCCCAGTCTGGCAGGTAAACCAGGTCTTCCTCTCACCTGCCTTCCCAACTGAAGGCAGCTTCTTGGAATGATCTGGGGGTCACATTGTTGCCACACAGGGCAGGTACTCCCTTCCCCTGCGTGGTACAGGTGTTCCCACCCCAACGAGGTGTACGGGACCCAGCAAGCAGCAGCCACCTCTCACTTCGTGAGTCTCGTGACCCAAGAGTCTGCAGATGTTGGTCAAGCTTACACTGTTAATAGTGTTTCTCAAAAGTGGAAACCTCCCTACCCCTCAGACACAAGTACTGACACCCCAACACCTGCAACCATCCAAGCCTTCCTCCCGCACCCTAAAAACAATTTCTCAGGATTTTATCTGCCTTTTAAAATTGAAATTCATCAGATATTGTGAGAAAGAAAGCAAGAGGAACAGAGACAAGTCCTGTCTGGAGTACTCCCAGTTTTGCTATTCTTTCCCACAAAATGTTAGGCTCCACATGCCTTGCTTTAAAATTTTGGATTTAATATTTACTTTAGCTATAGGTTTCTTTTTTAATTTATATGGGGTTTTAAAAATTTTAATTAAAAGCATCAAAAGGGATATAGCGCACCTTTCATTTAAAACAAAGTCTTTCAAGACTAAAAAATAGATCTTTATATATATATATATTTATCCCTCCCTCTTTAATTCCCCCCACCTGTTTCCTTTTTCCCCCTCCCCTCCCCACTGTCACTATGGAGATTGTGTCCATGGAAACAGCTGGTTCAGACTCCTTGGTCAGATTCTGTGATGTCATCAGTCTTGAGTGTGATGTAAGAATTTATGAAGGAAGTGCTGGCATTGGCAGGCACGTCGAGAGGGGGCATGGCTGCACAGTGGGAGAGATTCCATTCAGTCACGAATGTCCACCGCTTTTTATCTCAACAGCCTAACCTGAAAAACAAAGTCAAAATAATATTGGAATGGTTCCTTCCCTCCACCTGCAAATGGGTCCCTCGGGCTTTGGACGAACCCGCTCAGCAGCCTACCACAGCAGCAACACCAAGAGCTCTTTAGTTTTGCGGACTGAAAACGGATATACACAACGCTGAGTAGCTCATAAAAGCTAATCCATGTGATAGAAAGTCTTAGTTCAACAACCAGCAAAAAAACATTAAATAAGCCCAGTTGTGGAGGAGGTCTGGGATGAAGGATGATCCGTGCCACAATGGCACTCTTACAGAACTTCCACCTTCAGCAGCCAGGCAGGATCTCACTCACCTCACGTCCGGCCCTCACACTGACCACGAGAATGGGAAACGGAGGGGCTGAGCACAGCCCACCACAGTGGCAGCTCCTGGGGTGCCATGAGGGACTGCACCCAAATGTTCTCCTACAGGTCACCCTGCTACCATCCAACAGTGGTTTCCAGTGAATATGTAGCAGATAGTGAAACTAGCATCGAAATTACTGGAGTCCAGCCACAGAAACCAAATTTGGAAAATGGCCAGATTTCACCAGCTAAAGTTAAAGCTGTGGTTTAACTAATTGGAGGGCAGGTGATACTTCTTTCTGCTGCTTTTTTGATCTGATTGGCATATTATGGTGGGAGAGACAGTTCATGAAAGGTCTAAGCTTGTGATGTCTTTCAAGACAAATGTGGAAACGTCCAAGTACTTGGCACATGTTCCCCCCGTCCAGAAATTCTCTGAGGTGAGAAAATGAACTTCAGCAGTTTGCTAAGTTGGTGGAGGCTCCGTTTAAAAGAGAAACTACAAAGTTAAAATTTAATTTCTCTAAGTTACGGTTCTCATTGTTAATCTGCACAGAGAGAAAGCAAAGCTTGAAATAATGTATTTCTTTCTTCCCTTCTCCCATAACACAAGTGAGCCTGGCAGCAATTTATTTATTTAGTAAGGTTACTTTCTTTGATATGACTTAGATAAATCCCTTCCTACCAGCTAGTGAGCTTGGGAAAAGGAAAAAAAACTTGCAACAGAAGTGATGCATATGGAAAGCAGTTAACGGAATTAGAGGTGTGCCTGGGAGCAAAGTAACACCCGTGTTCGTTCATGGCTGGCAATTAAACTCCAGGAACCCCAACTAAGTGTGATACAGGAGTCAATGCTGCTCTGATCGTCAGCACACCAATTAGATTACATCCCAGCAAGCCCAGCTCTTGGCTGCAAATCTCCCCCATCCAGGGGTGCCAGGCTGAGAGTGAGTAAAGAGTCAGGCGAGTGGGTACAAAAGCCAGACGGGCAACGCCGTGGAGCTCCAGCTGAAGAGGAAAGGGGGAGGTTCCTGGAGAGTTCAGGCAGCTGCCCTTTGTGGTTTCATTACTGTGCAACTGCGAGCCCTCGCTGAAGGAGTGTCAAGGCCGTGTTGCTGTCTCTGGCTCCTGTACAACTGCAGCCTGCCCATGCCTGGAATTGGTCCAGAGCATTAGGCACTGGCTCAGGGAAGAAACAGGCTCAACACACAGAGAGAGTCCTGCCTCGTTCCTGGACAAGATCCAGAGCACCAGACTCGCTCTCACAGTCACTCTCCAGATCTGGACTTGATCCAAATGTTCTAGAGGCAACTGGCTCAGGGAGAGAGAAGCAACAAAGACAGAATACACTGACTTGCCTGGATGTTATCCAATATGCAGGATTTTTCTTAAATTGCTAGGTCTAGGAGTGAACCAGGACTAAAACAGCCCAATAATCTCACAATTGAATATCCATTGTATCTTACACTAAGGCCAGCAGAAGGGCAGTTCCAGTACTACCTGGACTGCTACACAATTCCCCTAAAGTTCTTTAATTACCACAGTAATACAACAAAAAATATTAATTTTTTTCTTATAATTGGATCTTTTAGATTTGCATGGCTTTTGTTTCGGAATGCAAGATCAGGTTGGAGAATTTAATTTTTAAGACATTCTGAACACCAAAAGGGGGTGGCTAAATAGGACTCTCTGGAAAGAACTACTTGAGGCAAAAGTGGATTTGGAAAGAAATGATACCTTAGAGAGATTGTCTAGAGCATACAGTGAATACAAGAGCAGAGATTCCACAGCCTTCAAGGTCTTAAGTCAATACATTCCTATGATATATGAAAAAGAGCTAGCACTGGAAAATAATGCAGGGAACAAAGCTGTGTAAAGGTCTCTGGGACACAGTAATGTTCACCAGAACCTTAAAGGAATGGCCCAAAAGTCACCAGACTTCCCTAGTGTTAAACAGCCGTAAGAGGCACCTTGGCTGTGGGACTCTGGTCCTGCTTTAGCGTTCTGAATTGCATTGCCTGTTACACTTTAAGGAAAAGAGAAAAGCTTAAAGGAATCCCAGTGACCTTTACCATGGAAGGAGAAAGTTGCTCAAACACTGAATACTGTTAAATACTGTTTGCATGGTAACTGCTAAAACAACACTCCAAAGCCAAGAATGAACGCTATTAAAAATGAAAAATCACAGAACACAGCCGAGCTAAACCAAGTCAGCAGTCAGACTACAGAAAGTGTTTATACGGGACACTACCTGTCTTCTGCTACTGCACCAAAACCCCACAGTTTTCCAATTAATCTCTCATCCTTCACACAAAACACCATTAGAAGCACTTCACAATTACTTCACTTGAAAAACAGGAAAGATTTTAAGGTAGGGGAGGTGCCTGGGAAGCAAGGGAACAGCAGTGAGGGAAGGGGATTATCATCAGCAGCTCCAAGAACCGACATGAAAGAGCAACTTCACCTGCATGATTGGAAGTAAAAGACAGAGAAGCAACTAGCTTGAGTAAGAAATGCAACTGAGTAGTGAAATGAAGGCAAGAGACCTTCTTGGGCTGCAGTTTCACGGGAAGGGTGCCAACAAGTATTAATTTGAAACCAAACACTTACTTAATTTTAATCCACCCTGTTGCCTTTGAACTGCAATGCACTTGCAATTGAGTAAAAAACAAATCCCAACCCCATCCCATTCCCTGGCTGCTAACTCCCACCTCAGGGCTACTCCATCCTTGTGGCAGTGTATTTTCCCAGCCACGCACTGAACCAGGTTAGGAAAATGACCCAGCTCTGATGCTAACATGGCAAAAAGCTGTTTCAGACAAACTGAATTCCCCACCAAGTTCACGCATGGCTGTGTGAACGCTGGGCCCAGACAAAGGAGGAGGCAGGAAGGAAGTGCATGGGGCACATTACAAAGTTATGGAATTGTGACCACTTCTGGATACAGTTCTACCTTCTATGCCCCATGTCTGTCTGCAAAATAGAGGAAAAAGCTGGGCTAAAAGAAACGCAGTGGGCTTCTGCTAAGACTAATTTACTTATCCCTGTATCTATCTACATTTCCAGAAAACAGGGGAATCCTAGATTACAATAATCCTGAACTCATCAATATTATTAATTACTGCTTACATAGAGAATTTAAGATACTTTGATGAATTTATTTATACGGAAGCTTACTATTAACTACTCTGAGACTCACAGAAAAAACCCTTCAAATCCTTACGGACGTGATACAAAAGGAGATTTCTGCCACTGGTTTAGCTGAGAGAGTAATCAGGCAATTGTAACAGCTAACAAGCTTTGCCTTCCACTGCTTAACAGAAAGAACTGCTGCAGAAATACAAAAAACTCAATAGGATGGTAGCAGAGAAAAAAAAATTACAAGTTTTCTGAATGTACACCTTGATTTCTCACAGAAATGAGGAAGGCACTGGATGTAAGAAGCCACAGAAGGCAGCAGGTGGAAACTGGAAATTCTCCCCAACTCACCTGTGCTTGCTTTTATATCCATTCCCAGGAGTACACTTCCCCCCTCACCCCCGCTCCGACTGCTCTGTGCTGAGGCTGCCTTTCACCATCTTGTTCTGCAAGGAGGGAAGAGAGCAAGGAAGGAGGGGCTGACGAACCAGCAAGCCAAACAGAGGAGGAAAAAGAAAATGAGGGAGAAACGAAGACAGGGGTAGGGAAAGTGAACATACAGACAGTGAGCGAGAGAGAGAGAGAAAGAGAAGTCAGTATTGGAACCAGAAATAGATTTTTCAGACAGAGTTTTCCCCAAGACAAAAGCAGGTAATTCCGCAAAAGTAAAGAGTTTGAGATATGAAAGCCTGGTTAATTTTAAGAAACACAGAATTTAACACAAAAAGGTAGAACGAGCTGGGAAGCATCACTTTAAAACTGCCCAAACAGATGGCTTAAGACAATCTAAGATGGCAGAGCCACCAAAAGGTGAGAGGTACCCCATCCCCTTTACGGCCGCTCCACGGCTCAGCATCCTCATTGGGTCTGTTGCAACCTCACTTGCTGTGATGCAGACAGAGCCGGTTGGATCTGTGAGAGGAGCCCTTCAAAAGATGATTAGTTTTCAGACAGCATTTTCCCTATGATAAAAGCTGATATTTTGCATAAGTAGCACATTCAGGACATGGATGGTTGAAGCATCAATCCTGACAGAAGGAAATGGAAAAGCTCACTGGGGAGCACATGGAAAGGCAGGACCGGTCCCTCTGGACTTAGCTTGCTTATGCCTTGAGTGTCGAGCACAGTTAATGAGGCAAGAAGCACCTTTGCTCTCCAGGAGCCGCTTACTGTGATGAAGTGTATTTACCGGTGTGAGGCACGGCCTGCCAAAGGGTAAGAGGCCCTGTACTGGGGGACTTAATGCTGGAGATTTATTAAGTTAGCTCTTCCACCCATTAGCTTCGGAACAGCAGAGTGAGCTATGAGACAGTTACTAATTCGCTAATAGCGCTAAGCTGGTGTTACCTAAAAGCATCGCTTTCGACGGACTAATTTAAAGTCTTTCTTCCTCTCAATTGCTCATACTCCTATCATGCAAAAAAAGTGATGCAATTTTTCCTCCAATCATTCTAGAGCAATGGTTTTCAGCCTTCCCGTTCCTGCATTGTCACTGACCGGAATTCCCCATTCCAGCCACTACAATGGAAGGAGCAGAGTGAGCCTATATTCTGCCCTGCAGAAGGATTTGGAACAAACTGGCAATGATTACGTGGTGAGGGCAGAGAAAGAAAGCAAAGAAAACTCTGCTTGGCTTCAAACAAATTATCTGTGTCTTTACTAAGCAAAAGTCAACAAACTTCAGTGTCAAAGAAACGCTGCTGGTGTTGAATTTCTGTTTTCGACAGAGTAACGAAGAAAGTGATCTGCAGTGGGATAGTTCTGAACAGAATTCAAAATTTTATTGCCTCGTGAAGTACCTTCATGAACTTAATTGGTAGTTTTCCCCCTCCATCCCCCAAGATTACTTCAGAAATCCATGTGCCGTCTCAGAATTTTCTCTGGAATCTCTGGATTCTTTGCCTGAACCTAAACCAGTTATTTCCTTTGGTTTGAGCACCATCACTGCAAGTGCTCACACACAGCAGCAGTGACCCAAGCCATCTATGTAACATTCTGTTTCCCTGGAATACTTCAGGCAACAGGTAGTAAAAATAAAACAGCCTTTAAACACATAACCTTTTGTCATGGTTTAACCCCAGCTGGCAACTAAGTACCAGGAAGAAAATAACTATCCCATCCGAAACCAGGACACGCTCCAATTATCTTTAGTCAAGTATCCGAAGTTGAGCAGAGGGTGGCACTTAGGCAGTTACATCCCACAGTAAGGGGAGCTCATCCTTCCCGTTTTTGTTTGGCAAGATCTGCAAGTTCTTGTAGCATTAATGCATTAATTTAAGCTTGTTGTACATTGTCAACATTATCCCACAGTTGTGCAGAATAATTTATTTTCTTTTATATGATGAAAAGTAGGCCAATTCTTTGGATAAGAGCCTGAATGCGCACTGAATCTTCCAGCGCATTTTAAATACGTGTGTATAAATACATCGTTTTGTCGTAGAACATCCAGAAAGGAACATGAGGCTAATTCCTGTATGTTTACAAAAGACAGATTAAGAATAATCTGTGAAGACAAAAGACCACCAGATGTCAGTCTAATTCTAGGCAGGAATCTGCAGACAAGAACTAGATGGAGACTAATCCCTGCTAGAAAGCAACACAATTCTTCCCTATTATCGTTTCCTTTTCAGCACAAGCTATCCAAACTCTTGCACAATTCCTGTTGTATTCAACTGGCAACAAGAACAGTTGTTTTTCTGGATACTTTCTGAGCATTTAAAACTGGAACACTGGTATCCACAACCTCCCAGGGACGTATCCTCCCTTGAGGGCTGGGGGGGGTATTCCCAGCACTGTATCCCATTATTTATGGCTACAAGAGAGTATGTATTGTCTACCTTGTCTCCTCTTTCCACACAGACAGTTCTTTGCACCACTGTGTTTGTAGGCTCCGGGGACAATTAGTTAAGGATGCCCAGACCCTGGGCAGAAGCAGCATAGGGATCTTTTAACGAACCAAAGATGTACAGAAAAACCCCACAGATCCACTGAAGGCTGAGTGGTTGGACTCAGTCCAGTTACTACTGGTAAACTAGAACAAGATGTTTCCAAAAACCAGGAGAACTCTTCCATAAAGTTATTTTTCTTCTTCCTTGTATCCTCAGTAAATCCAAGGAGAGGACTCAACAGTTCAATGCAACATTCAAACAGGACCAGGGAGCAACGTACTGATTCTATCACAGAATTCAGGAAACGAAGCTGAGCTTTCTGAAGAGTCATCAAGGATCTAAAGAAGCACTGAGCAGATGGGACAAAAATTTTATCTTCTTAAACTCTGTATTCTTCTTGAGTTGATGTTTGCCTCCAGAATATACCACAAGCATATACCACAGAATAATTAAACTAAAAGCATCTCTGACTACAGACATTATCCAGGTATAAAATTACTAATCCAAATTTAGAAACCAGAAGAGGGCAGCAAAAAAACCAGGTCTAATCCAGGAGAGGATTCTTACCTTGTGCTTGGGGCACCTCACTGAGAAATTCTCTTCGTTTAGTAAACAATCTAAAGGAGGAGAAGACAGCAACGTATTATTTTTTTAATGAAAACCAACTTGAATAATACATCACGTGTTAATCTTGCCTCACAGGTATACATTCTTCATTCAAAGATCTCTTATAGGAATACTCAGTTATTAGCAGGTTCATCCCTTCCACCCCCAAAATTTCAGCAAACAAAATTACTGAACACCCCGAGTGACAATGGTGCCTGGATTAACGAGCAGCCCCGGTTTTCCCGATGCTCTGTATGCAGTAAGAATCACAACAGCAAGTCTACAAATCCTGTATCACAACCCCCTTCGGCTATTCCAGCCTTCCTCGCTTTAGCACAAGGAAGATGGACACATTCATCCAATCTGAACAGACAATCCCTGCTTTTCACAGCACAAACACTGCCTTTCACCCTTACCCCAAGGCCCTGCCAGCATCAGGGGAAGAAGGGGTGTGTGTCTCTAGGCATGGGTGTACACAGTTTATTTGCAATCCCAAATCCTGGTGATCAGTTTACACTGTGACACTATGTCTAGCAGTCAGGTCACTCATGCTGCTCTTAGATCTGCTTCCACGAATCACATATGTAAAGCTTCTACCATCTAAAAAACGGTTTAGTTAATTATTTAAACCTATTACGTAAAGTGGGGCACCCATGTGGAATTGCTTATTTAGGAACAAATTAAGCAATACTGCCATTTGAAGAGCACTTATTTAGCAGCACTGCCGGAGCACGGATTGCTTCTCCTCGCATCCCCCCTCCCAGACTACGCCTCTGAGGGATGCGAGTCGGCAGCTCCTGGAGCTTCAGCCGGGGGAGAAAGCAGCACTCCCCTCAGAGCACTCGGCTGCCTCCCCTGGGCACCCTGAACTGCAGGGGCACCTCTCCACCTGCCCAGTGCCTGACACCGCTCTGCTCCAATCGCCTCTCGCACCGGAGGCTGACCCAAGGCCAGCACCTCAGCAGCAGGACCAAGCACCCATCGCCACCTCAGCACGACCGGGAGAATTCAGGGAGGTGCTTATGACCCCCTGCCTGCTCCAACACACCCCAAGAGCTCGCGAGTAGAGAAGTGCAATGGTAACTAAGATGTGCTAATTTAAAACGCTCTTAAGTATGTAGCATAACCAGTGCTACCTGCTGTTTCAATCTGCTGGAAGAGTTTAGCAGACAGCAGGAGACTGGAACTAAAGCTTGAGGGAAAAGCTTTCTAGATACCCAAGCTTTGGCAGAGCATCCCTCTGCTACGGAATGCTTATGTTTCAACATGAATGCCTCTGGCCTGAATCAAAGGGAAACAGCATGCAATAGGCTAAGTTACTTGAGAGATTTTAGCAAAGGGGAGTAAAACCCTTAATCCTGCCACAGATAATTTCAAATGCAGCATTAGCAAATCACAGGAAATAAATAAAATGTCTTCTCATTACAAGGGCAGGAATCGTACATTTAGACTACAGCATGAATTATCACTGCATAATACAGCAATCATCAAAAATATACAGAGCAATCATCAAAAACATACACAGTATGTTAGAACAGGATGGAGTTTTCTTCTTTCTTGGAAACCCAACATCGGTAATGAATGCAGTTCTTTAGCTGGTACATGAGAAAGGAAGATTGTACGAGGATCAGGAAGAAGTGCCAGAAACCTCGTACCCCATGCCTGATCCATGTATGGAGCTTGGTTTCTTACTACGGTCAGCATTTTTGTTACAAATACTAATAGCAGATCCAATTAATAGCAATTTATTTGGTTTCTGTTAAAGGACTACTATGAAAAATGTCATCAGCAACACTGTAGAAAATCAGCTGAATACCAATAAGGCAGAAATTGTTCATCATTACAAAGCTGGCCTGGATTTTGGTTAGCAGTTCCAAGTATTTTATATAACAGATTACGATTTGTCATGAAGTCAGCAGACACAGAGCTATGATCAGCTCATTGTGGCAGAAAGGGAAAAGAACTGAGACTTGTCCTTGTTTCCACAGATTTTTCTCCATAAAGTAGTCAGGGAAAACCTAAAACACTTTTAATAGAAGCAATGATTCTTCTGTAAGCTTCATACTTTTGTCTCACCCTCTGTGTTCTGCCTGTTACTCATCTTTAATGATACTTGTGAAGACGCAGGATTTCTGTTCTCTGGAAATTCATTTTATTTTGCTGTTAATCTTTTCCTAATTTACAGTCAAAAATCTTCTGTAAGTGGAACTGCCTGCGATATATGTTGTAGGGACAAGTGTGCTGCAACCATCAGGATCCGACTCCAGGTGGGGAGGAACAAGCGGAGGGAGAGGATATAAAATTTCAGAAAACAAAGATCCTGTTTCCATGGAGACATCCCTAGGACTAAGTTATCTTGAGACATCAGAGGCTCTTCATAAATTTGGACAGACGAAAGCCAAACACAGACAATGTTAACCACAGTCATTTCCACACAAAAATTACTTAAGTGGCACTACTGATCGCGATTTTTATGTAAATGGATAAGAAACGTTCGGCTCTCTTGCACCCTATATTGCCAAAGATTATTTTCTACGAAAGGAGATTAAAAGACAGGCTGAATTAGGCTATATAAAAGCATCCATGTGTACAAACTGGCAACTTGTGAAGCCACGTGCCTTGCACAGCACTCAATTAGCAACAGCGGGGCAAAGCCTGGCTCCTCACCGGGGTGGGATCGGACACCGACCATCGGCACAGAAGCCAGAGCCCAGGTCACACCCCAGGGCTGCCTTCAGTGCTGCAAGGAACTGAAGCCCTTTGACATATTCCAGCCTCCAGCCCTTTCCCAAAAACGTACTGCCTTTCACATGAGGCACTGCTTTGGAATACAACATGGGCACTTCATCTCAGCTAAGGCATGGTCACTACCAGGAATTCAGACAAACACCAAGCGCGTGTGACTCAATGAACCCTAAAAACCACTCCAGTGTTTTCTGTTTGGCTTTATTTCTTTTAGATACAAAAGCAGTCATACATATTCCAAAAGCCTGAAAGCCCTTGTAAATGTTAACGCAAACTTCTGAGGATTCAGAACAGATCTGTGACAGATACTAAATAAAGCAAGGTGGCACCATCCTTCAAAGCAAGATGGTTGACTTCAAAATGGAACTACCACTGAGCTCAAGGAAGCTGAGAAGCACCTGTACAGTTTCACTACAGAAAGACAGTAGAACTGCAAAACCAATAGAAAGGGTTTATAGGCAGACAGCAGGCTGAGCAAAGAGAAAATAATGTTGATTTGTTTCTCAAGGAAGCCTACATTTTCTGCTTGGGCATAAATGAAAATCGGGTCTTATGCCATATAGCTTGCTTATTTCTTTTACACAGATTTATTGGAAGAGTGTCTATAGATTAAGACAGCTTGATTACACCCACAGATAAAACCAACTGCAAACAAGGTCTTTTACTGTCACACCATCAGGCTGAAATTCTGAATGCTGAGAATCTACTTTAAGCTGGGGCTCTTTTATTTGTTTTGGTTGAAAACTTCAGCTAAAGCAGCCCAACAATTTCCTTAAAACTCTTTCTTGGAAAAAAGTTATTCTGCCCATGTTAAACATCCCAGGAATTTTTCTCTGAAAAGCTCTACAATATCCTGATTTTCAGTAGGATCTGGATTTTAGCTAAGGCATGCCCTTGGCAGCTACCACAAAACCAGCAAATGCAACTCCTTGAAAGGCGATATGAGGATTTTCATGCGCACATCCTCAGCAGAGGCTTCTTAGATTTCAGGAGCTAGATCCTTTTAAAAATTCCACCAAATATACTTCTTCTTGGGGGTGAGCGGGCCTTTCCTGCAAATGAACCTCTGCCCTCAGATTCAGGCACCAGACCCAAAAGCAGTGAAGCTGTCAGGGGACATTTCTAAGGCTCGAGAAACCCAAAAGAAGAAAGTGACCCTTTCAAAACTGCAAAATGGGAAGCACTAGTCCAGCAGACAGAAGGGAAAACAGTACTGAGAAAGGCAAGCGAGATACAGAAAGAACGGAGGCTAGCGGGAGGGACACCAGTGCTACGAGAAGTCAGGGAGCAGGGAATTAAGGATGAGTGCCAGCAGGAGGCTGAGACTAAGAACTGATTGGAATAAGGCATAGAAAGGTGAAACAGAGAATATAAAGGACAACATACGAGAACAAACCAGGACTAGCAGGGTGAGGCGTGACAGGGAGCTAAGTTAGGAGAACCAAATGGCAGTAACAAAGCCCAGAGAGGAAAAAGAACTAGAAGCAAGAAAGGAGAGAAGGAGGTGAAGTAAGAGCAGAGAGGAAGAAGCCAGAGTGAGAGCTATACAACTGGACAAAGGAAAAGTCAGAAAGAATTAAGAGGATTTGGGTTTTACAAAGAGACGGGAATAAGAAATTTGTAAAGAGGAGCCCGAGACCAACCAGATAAAAGGCCTGTGGCTGGTATGAGAAGCCAGAGTGGAGAACCTACCAGACATATAGATGAAGAGGAAGAAACAGATAGGAAAATGTATTAAAAAAAACCCCAATGAAGTCTTTTGTTCTCACTAAACCATACTCTTCCTGGAGTGAAACCACAGACTCACCAGTTTTACCAACTCCTCCGCTATTTTTTAAATATGTTTGTGAAACTCACAGTCCAAGTATCCCATCTCCATGCAGCTCTTGCAATTTATTACTGCCGTATTACTCAAAGGAGGGAAATTAGCTTGGAATTGTGCACTCCGACAGATGGCCGCATGACAACGTGATGTCTCATAACAAAATTAAAAGAAAATGAAGTAAGCATAGCCTTGGAACTTGCACACAAAAAGCTACTCTAAAAAAATCTCACAGGTTGCAAAGTCAAGACAAAAGTGAAAAAAAGCCAAATTTAATCTAGCCCAGTTCTACATATTATATAGTAGACATATTACATTTAAAACGGACTAAATAGTATGATCATATACTCGTTTTCGTACATGACGCTGCCTCTTCCATGCATGACACAGAACTGCTCCTGGGCATCAGTCACGATTGTTTAGTATATTTCTCATTTTTGAGGATCCTACATTTGCTGAAGTGGAGTAGAGTTACTGTATTTGAAGAAAAAGGACAGTATCTGAATGTTGGTATAGGTATTTAGAACCCAGAAAATGCTACATACTGTATCCAGTAAAACAAGAATTTAAATTAAGCCCCCAAACTATTGGGAACATTCACTATAATTTATTTTGGTTTTTTCATGGTATTGAAAAGGGCAGGTCACAAACCAGAAACAAATACATACTAAACACAAGATGAATGAGAATCTGACTGACGATTGTGCGCCTCAAACACCCTGCACAAAACCAAGTTTATTAATGTTCACTAAACTCTCAGGCATGACAGAGATGAACATCATAGACAATTTCCCAGTTCTACTTTCAGAACCGAGAAGGAATCATTTGCAGTAAGTATTACACAAATCCAGCAAGGACAATGCATGTTCATGAATGAGTACCCTTCCATCCTACAAGCTCTGTAGCTTTTCCTTATGGAAAGAGATATCAACCTTTAATTAAGTGATTATTATCTTATAAGATACATTCATAAAAGACAAATTACACTTACATGGACACCCTTACTTCTGGTATTTTTTTGAGTATGTGATTTTTGCAACCTGAATAATCTTTCTTTCATGTAAAGTCAAGGATTCTCTCTGCTAGTAGTACTGTGGTACTAGTAGTATTTTGCTGCAATATTAATTTAGTAAGAACATTCCTATTAGAATAAAATGCAGATCTCCAATAGGGTGGGACTTCACAGTGAGAGGTGCAATGCAGTCAATTCAGAAATGGGTATTTGTACTTCAAATACTCTAACATTTGGAAAACAGCATAAAATAGGTGGTGAACAAGTGGGTTGCTGTGGAATTGGAATAACAAACAGGAAGCTTGCAATTATTTGCCAGTCAAGAGCTGTACTCTTGAATCCTTTCCTGCTTGTTATCAGATGAAGTTTTGTATGACAGAAGAAGTGAGTTACAGGGAACTGTAATAGTGGGGTATTATTTACTTTGACGTTGGGGTTTTTTTTACCCAAGAATAAAGTTTATCTCCATGAAAAACTGTCTCTATTGCATGAAACCCCACCAAACTGACAAGGCCAGGCTCATAGCTGGAAATATTATCATCCAAACAATTAGCTTGTCTAACGATGAAAATTAGAGCTACTCAAGAGACTGGCTGAACTGCTTCTTGGGAGGGAGAAGGAAGGTTGTGCTGCAAGTGGTACTGATAATTCTACAAACACAAACACTTGAAATCATTACTAGGACTACCCACAGGAGCGTAACCCTGAAAGAAGAAACCCCTTTCTGCTTACTTACACCCTTTTAACAAAGGGTTTTCTATTTTTGGCAAGAAAAGAGTGATCAATTCTTACACTGCAGCCAAATTTCAGCCACCGAGCTGCATTCCCCCAAACCAGGCTTTTTCTGCCCTTTCAGGCAAATTCCTTTTCATTACAAGCTCCATCTTGTCCCAACGTGTTACTGCACACTGTTTATCTCACGCCATTTCTCACCATTTATATTACTTTATCTTCGCAGTAAGAGAAAACCTGAGAGGGAGTAATTTGTAAAGTAGCTCAGAATTATTTAGTGTCATATGATTTGAGCAATTATGGAATACAGTTAAGATGCCATTTGTTCCTACCTGCATCGATGGCACATGGGTAATGGTATCGGAAGGAGCAGCCTTTGTTGTAGCAGCCTAAGGTGGCTCCTGGTTCCTGGCAATGGGAACATTTCTGAAAGAGAAACCAAGAACAGTAATGAAGACTGCAGCCATCTTTCTGAATACCTGTATTTTCCTGGGAATTTTATCAACCACATTCCAGCACGAATTTTTTGACGAATCATGTTAAACTCTCTCTTTCCACACCATACAAATAAAGGCCTTTCAAACAGGTAACAACATAAGCTCTTTCAAACTACAAATTCTTCAGCTGTGCTAACCAGGCAAGAGATACAAATGTTCAGCCATTCCGAAAGAACTTGAAACACTCCTCAAATCTGTTTTACTGGCCCATCTTTCAATGACATCACTATTAAAATAGGAGGAAAAAGAGTGGTTTTGAATCTACGGCAGCTTTAAAAGGAGAATTAGCATGACAAATAACAATTTAGAAGACACCACCAGAAAAGTAATTTGGTTACATCATTTTCATTATCACTAGCAGTTGAGGCAGATCAAGGCCAAGTTGAATATTTTTTTGCAGGTGATCAAAAAAGGTTTATTTGGAGCAGAAGATGCCATCATGGGAAAACACCTCATCATCACAGAAATGGCACATGTCCAAAAAAAGCACTTGCACTGCAACGAGGATGCTCATACAATTATTGTCAAAGTAGCTCAGACTCATCTGACGACCACGTTCAATTTTCATTAGTTAAATCCTATTAGCTCAACTAGTCAAATATATATTTGACCATAATATCCGACAATCGTGAAAGCAGAAAGAAAAGTCCCTCACCCGTTTACTTCATCCTGAATGACTTAAGGAATGACCTAAGGAAGTAATTCTAGAGCACATCTCATTCAGACAGCCATTTTATTTCTTGAATGTATACACGAAGTGATTTTTGTTAACTAATCTAAGATTCTGATGAAAGCTGATTTCTGACAGGTTGACATTTTTCCCTTATAAAAAGGTATAGTCATACCTGGTAGAATTCGTTAAATGCTAAGAGACTGCTACTATTTAAAACTTAAAAAGTGAATTAACTATTGGCAGAAAACAAAGAGAGGACCTACCATCATTTTTGAGTCATACTTAATAAACACAGGGATTTTGTTTATTCTGTTAAACGCAACCAACACCATAACAAAGCCTTGTATGATTGGTACGGTTCACCTCGAATCCAGGCTGTGAGAAGTTGCCTTTGGTCCCTGCCTGCACACAGAGATGATGACACGATCGAAAATCACTGCTGTTACTGGAAAAGGTGGTGTCAAACCACACGTGCTCTGCTGCTGCTACCAGCGAGCTGCACCTGTACCGCACAGGAGCAGCTGTGCTCGAGCCAGCAGCGCACCTGGCACCGGACACGAGCACGGCTTCCCCACCACACGGGGATGCTCATTGCCAACACGGCCACGGCCCCCGGACCACACGTCTTCAATCCCCGAGCAGCACCACGCCGCAGTGGAGATCTGCAGAACGCACACGGCCAAAGCTAACAGCCACGGCAAAGTTGCTCGCTCTGCATAGTAAACAGGGGGTTGATTACAGTATTTCCAAACCCACCGAGAATATCTGACAGTTACTGCTCTTCCTACTATTCTGTGCTATGCAGAGACGACTATAGTTTGTATTTAAATGCCTGAATGAAGATGAAAGCAAAACTAGCTCCAGCCATAAACCAGGTGGCCCTCTTCAAATCAAAGCAGATGCAACTAACAGAAAAGCTTGTGAGACGTCAGTTCTCGTGACATCTACAACTGCAGTTTTGAATAACACCTTCTCTTTTCGGGTACGCCAAAGCATCCCGAGCCTGATCTTCAGTGCTTCCTGCTAAATCGTGTCTATCTTCTAAGCATGACAAACTACTGCACTATTTATGATGCAAGGGAAGTGTCCCTGAGGCCTAGAAAGAGACACACAAGCAGCTCATTATTGCCTGTCAGAACACGAATGCAAGTTTCCAAAGATTAAAAAAAAGGCTAAACCAATATTGAAATGTGCACCAAAATATATGGACCGCTAGCCAAACTGCAACGTAATTCACGCTCCCATGGGAGTAAAACCAAATTTCATCCACAGAAAATGTCTTTTCCTGGCTCTGAAGTCAACTCTAGAAGGATATTATGTTCTGGCAACAGTCCCAGATTCACCTATGCCAAGTACTCACAAAGTGCAGCTTGAGGAGTTCTGAAACAGAGCTCTGTACCTGTGTACTTATTCTCGCTTTTAGATGTGGCTGACTGGGATTAATTATTCTAACAGGACAGAACCCAAATTGACTATTCTTTTTGAACGCAGATATTAATTTCTAGTCTTGTTCCTCAGGGGCATTCTGCCCTCCCCACTTTATCTCGTATTTTATGTACCATCACACTGTTGCAACAGAAGGTCATTCTCCCCTGGAACACTGTGTCCTGTGCAGAGCAGTCAATAAGAGCATAAGAACTACAGCAGCAGAGATTGAAATGCAGCT
This sequence comes from Mohoua ochrocephala, assembly GCA_013398855.1. Taxonomy (NCBI): domain Eukaryota; kingdom Metazoa; phylum Chordata; class Aves; order Passeriformes; family Acanthizidae; genus Mohoua; species Mohoua ochrocephala. Next base: position 383,215 of record VZTA01009232.1, on the reverse strand, counting down.
GTATAAAATATTTCTTAACACTAAAAAGGCACGGCTTAAAAGAGTGTGCTGTGTGATACAACAGAAAACAAGACCCCTAGCAAAATTTTTGATACTTTTCCAAAAGTTAATTTATTTTTTGAACTTATTCTTTGCTGCATCTAGCATGGTTCATGTTGCTATTCTGAAACTCACAGCAAAACACGACAGGCATTCTGACAAATTTTCAGCTGAGAACGGGTAAGAAACGCTTTAAAATCGTTTGTAGTTAGGAGTGATCAGACAGTAGAAGTGAGTAGTTAAGATGCCAGTGCATGTGCATCGAGCCTTCATTACCCTTTTTTTTCAGTCTGGCAGACCAATGAGATTTTACCAAGGTTACCTGTGCTACGCCCACAACAGCAATTCCCCAGTGGACGACTGTGCCACTGACGGCTCAAGGCAGAGATCATCTGCTGCTGCTGGCTCCCCTGCTGCTGAACAAGTCTCCATTCTGGCAGATGCTTCTGCTTTTCACAAGCCACTGACAGTCTAATGGCCCCATTTCTTCTACCTCCCGGGACCCCCGACCATCTGCTGCTTTCAGGGTAAGCTGAGGGAACCACATACACAATAACTACTCTTTTCTTTCGAGTTCTTCCTTCTTGACACACCTGAGTGACTGAACAAAGCCCTACAAAGCTGCATGGTTCTAAAACAACTTACGAGTCTATCACCTTATCTTTGAAAGAGACTATCATCATGTAGTGCCACATGGTTTCCAAATACACCCAGGTGTTTCCGTGAAGACAGAAAAAAAAGTGCTAAAGAAATTTCTGGATGGTCTCAGTCTTCTTTTGCAAGGCATTGCTGCTGTCCCTTAAAAGGTAAAAAGATGCCCTGTTCCTGCTGGTACTTTCTGTGGCTTTGGTTAGAACCCTCATCTCAAATATTTATGGTTCAAAACAAGAAGAAAATAAAAATCACAGAACTTCATACAAGGAAACGTGTGAATTCAGCGTAATGACCACTAATTGTTCTCTTGGTCCACAAGTCAATTTTCACCCCAACTCCACCATCCTGCAGCCACTCGCCACCAGATGGTAGCAGCCTGCTTGTCACTTGTAAAGGAATTACAGCATTCTTAGCCAGGGAAACAGCACTCAAGCTCTCCTGGGAAGAGAAATTTCTTTTGCTCAGTAAGCAGCCTGCTTAACCTCCCCTGCTTGAAAGAGCTAAAGGCTGGTACTTGGAGTATGCTCCCAATGGGAGGTGCCAATGGATAGTAATCATTGCCAGGCATCTAATCAACTCTTGGCTTAAATTAAAAAAAGAAAAGAAAAAAAAAAAAAGAAGGAAAAAAGAGACCACACAGCAAAGATTGATTCATAGGTCCTATCTCCACAATTCATCTCCGGCCACAAGGCACATATATCTCACTTAGAATAGGCTGGAGAGACTGAAAAGTGCCATTTAGAAGAGACACTCCATCCCATGAACTAAATTATCAATAGTATTAAAGCCAGATACATTGTCTCTACCTCTCCACGCTATTAGCAGCCCATTTCTTCCTTGCTACAGCTCATCATTCTGTGTCTACCAAAATGAAGTAACAGCCAACCTGGAAGTGTGAACAGTTGGGGGACAGCTACCACAGCAGCAGCAGAACGGCTCTGATTCATTTAAAATGCTACGCCACCTACCAGCTATATTTTTTTTGCTTTATGCTTGGCTTTTTTCCCCCTTGCAATCTGTATTCTTTCACTCTTCTGAGACCATACTGCTACATGTAATAAATAAGAGTATGTTTTTTGAGTACCTTTTTTTGCCTCCCTCAGATTTGTACCCAACTCCACCTAAGTGCTGTAACATAAAGGTGTCCTGAGCTACTTACCTTCCTCCTCCTCCCAAACAAGCACACAGCTCTTGGCCTTGTGAAAACAAGTGCCTCAAGTTGCTCGAGTAAAGCACTCACCTGCTCACTTAGGCTCTGCACTGATGGAGATAATATCTTTGTCCCTAGACAAAGTACTCCTAAGTACTGGGATCCTACAGTGGACGCGGTTTTGCTGGTGGGAGGATGGAAGCTGCCGATTAGCCCTTCCAACATATTCTGGACAGGAGCAGGAACAGTTGCTCAGAAGCAGAAATTAATTTCTTCTAACACCAATGTAAGGTGCTTTCAGCTGACTCCTCCACCATCTCCCTTGCTGAACCATTACCAAACCAGTTTACACAAGGGCATTCACAGCAGACGTAACCGTATCGTGTTTTCTGCTGTCTATAATACAAAGCATCTTTTCTTGATGATTGGTTGCACCCCACACTCAGACCTCTTGACTTCCTCCCTTCCAATGACCAGTTTTTCCTTTGCTCTGTTTTCTTTCTTTTTCCTTTGCTTTGCTTTCTAGACATCTCCTTGTTTTGTCCCTTCTTGCATACCAGTGTCAATAATGCATAAAAGGAGTAAAATGGAAAGCAACGACTGAAGGTTACTAACAAAGCAAAGCAAGCAAAAAGTGAAATATACGTGGTATTAATTATACAGGTACAAGGCTTTGCTTTACATGTTATATGCATTTTTCATACTCTCTCCTTCTCCTGTTTAAATTATAAGCTTTTAGGAAAATAATTGCTTCTGTATAATTGCACTGCACAAATGCAGATGTAAGATAATGAGGACTTCAGAGTCAGCTGCAATATTAGGAAGGAGGGCCTTCTGACTATTTCTGATTAAACAGTTGGCAGGCTCGGCAGAGCCTCGGATTTAATATCCAGGCAAAAGGGCAACAGAGGCAGCAGGCAGCCACATTCTCTTTCCTGGAAAGTGGGATGCAGAAAGACAACTTATTCCAAAAAGCTACAAGAAAAAAATAAAAATAAGTGTGTGTGTGTGTGTGTGTGTGTGTATATATATACTGCTTGCTACAGGAGAAAGAAATAAGTGATTTTGGAATACTGCTGCAAAAAGGGACCAAGATGAAAAAAGCAGGGTGGGAAGACATTTTTAGGAAACAGGAGAGGAAGAGAGTACTTCCACTCTGATGTGCAGATACTGGTTAATGAAAAAATTTGTTTATGTGACTGGGGCTAGAGATAACAACCAGTACTGAGGGATACAGAACTATTAGTTTACATTTCCTGACAAACAATTTAAAGTTACCAAAAAAACAGGCACAGAATATCAGTAAAAGGAACCCCACAATTAAAAAGATAAAAATCTTTAAACTTGCATTATAAAAAGGCATCTCTTGCCAAGGATGATACACTCCTGTAGCAAGCAAATCAAATAAATAATAAAGGATAATAGTCCTGAGTAAAACTGGACTATCTTCAAGTCAAGAAACTAAGGACGAATTTAGATTCCAAGATTTCAGCAAACAGACAAATCAATGATCTGGAAGATGCTATACTAATAAAGCTGCATTAGGAAACACAGTAAAAAGTCAGAACTGCAGTGCTGCACAGGCTGCTGAAGCACAAAGGGAAGCTGCAGCTCAAAATGGATGGCATAGAAAAAAAAAAAACCACAAGAAATCCAAGAGCTGGAAAATGTCTTAAAAATGGAAAATCCTATTCAATGCATACGAAACTGATTAAACTAGAACAGAAGCACTTGAAATTAAGAGCAGAGCATTTTATTACCCTCAACTAGAAGGAAAAATAGAAAGCAACAAGAACAGAAATAAATATTTAGTTTTAACAAAGAATGGTTTGCCAGCAATAATTTTAAGGTCCTATGCAGACACTTAAGCTTTTCAACTGCACTTAGAGAGACTCTCGAAAAGGGGGGGTGATCAATAAGATGTGAAAACTTGTGAAGCTTGTAAAATTATCCAGGGTAGCCTCAAACTGGTAGTAAAAAGCTTCAAAACCATCTCACAACCGTGGATAACTGTATGATAAAATGGAGATGAAAATTACTATTGTTAAGTGCAAAGTGATAGATGCGGTGAAAATATTTTCACCTATGCACATACACGATGACAGAGTCTAAATTAGCTTTTACTACTCATAGGAAGGAATTAGTAGTCATCCTAGACAGAAACATCCTGCAGTCCCCACAACTGCAAAAAAGGACAGCCTAAACATAAGCAGTTATTAAGAAAAGAAATCCATCATGAAACTCAAATCTTCATGATGTCTGGCTGTTACTCTCGTAGTAGCCTGGCATCTTAATATTATGTGTGGTTCTGATCACGCTATTAAGAAAGGGGTACAACTGATCAGAAAAAAAAATGGACAGACCACAGAGATAACTAGGAATGGAAAGAACTCGTATATAAGAGAAGTCTAAGTATTTTGGAAAAGAGGGAACTGAAGGGGGATTAAGACCTACAAAACCCAACATGATGTGCGTAAGGGAATGATTCTTAGCCATTTCCGAGAAGGAAGAGCAGGTTTAAATGTAACATAAACCTGCTTTTTTTCACTCGAGTAACTAAAAGTCATTACCAAAGAATGCTGCGCTGGCAAAAAGATAAGCAAGTTCAAAAACAGATTGGACAAGTTCATCAAGGACAGGTATGGCACTGCCTGGTAAACACAGGGATACCAAAGCTACAACTCTAAAAATTGCTGAAAGGAGGGAGAAAATATGCAACTATCATTCTGCACATGCCTAGTTTACTACACATCTCTGAATATGTGCAGTGAAGTGGTGAATACATGGCCACTGCTGGAGACAGGACACCGCAACAAAACGTACGTTTGCACCTGTCTGGAAAGTTCGTTCTTCTAAAGACCAAGAGATGTGATTGTGAAATTCCACAATGAACAACAAAAAGCCCCCATGATTATCAAGAAGAACGCGGGCACCCACAAATTACTGTTTGGTTACAAGTTTTTAAGACCCTGCAGTCTTATCTCCCTAACAGGAAGGTTGAGCTAAACTGTAACACTAGATAAAAGATTGAAATTCAATCTAGGTGATAAATTCATGTTCACTACTCCTTACAAGCCTGTTTCGTTCACTTGGTGGAGTGATCAAAGGCTTAAATGTGCATGAATACATGAGACTGGTGAAGAGCCAAGTAAGACTTGAAGGGGGATGAACCCTTCCCGCCTCTTCCACACAATGGAAGGAGAAAAAAATCCAGATGAAATAAAGACCCAGTGTAAGTGAACAAGAACAGAGGTTAGGTCCTTCAAGAGTAAACCAGTGGCTAACTAAAACAGATTCAGCAAAATTAACGAAACCAGTGATTTTAAACGGTGCTGAAAAATCATGTTTCATTTCAGTCAAGCAGGCTAAGTACATACCTATGGAGCCATTTCATATTTTTAAAGGAATAGTGAAATAATACATAGACTACCAAGAAGCCAAAAAATTAATAAATCTTGTTTCCTTTGGTGCAAAGAGGCACCCTGAATGAGAGAAACATTTCAGAAAACCACTTGTAAGTATAGGGATTTGAATTTGCTAAAGTACGCAAGTCTAGCAGAAAAAATTATACCGTTTACGTTATCTTGACTATTCATTTGGGGAATTAAACATGCAACAATAAGTGCAATTTAGTTACAAAAAGGTCTGAAAGATAGAAAAGCAGACTTAAAAGAGGAAAAAGAAATTCAAATTTTCAAGCAGTGATTATGTGATAAGGACACACAGAGTTGTGGGAACAGCACAGTCAGCAAGAGAGCATTTACTCCAGTTGGATTTCCTACCAGTACTAGATTTAATTCCCAGCCATCTTGGATACTGATTACAGGAAATATCCAAATATATCGAGAATTTCTATTTAGTGCAAGACCTACCAAGTACAGTATAAAGCAACAGCACGCAGTTACCTTAAAAGAACGCAACAGCTACACCATAAATCACATAATCACTGAAGAGATTTTGGATAAATTAATTACCAGAAAAGCAATAGCTTTGAATATCAATGTCTGGAGTGATATAAAAAAGGAAAAAACCTGACAAAAACAAGAAAATGCAATAAACTCAAGGTTTTCAAGAGGTGAACTGCATAACAGAACCAGTTTTTCTCTAATCAAAGAAAAAAAGAGATGATGCTGAGTATTTACTAAAAGGCTCAAAATAAAAAAAAAAAAGATTGGTTCATTAAAGACACAATCACTATGTTATTAGGAGCAGTGGATTCAACAGAAACAAAATCTTTATAAAGGCTTTAAAATAAGGAAATACTTTTGATCAAAGCAAACTGTAAATGGAAAATATTTTGACAAGATATTACATATCTATGCAACCTGACAGGAAAAAGGGTGCAGCACAAATCCACCCCTGTCAATGACTCAAAGACCTGTAATGTTGGACAGAAATACACCATTTGTCACTCCTTGTAATAATCCGTGCAAGCCTTCATCATAAACAGAGCCCCACTGTGCAAGACACTTCGGTAAAGGAGAACAAAGAGTTAGTGGATGCAAAGGGATGAAATAGGAACGGTGAGACTGAGCCAGCAGTGTTGGGCAGAGTCCATCTCAGCAGCAGGCTAAGCATATCCAATTATTCAGCACAAATCCCAGACAAGAAGGGCTTTGAAGAAATGCACGAAGAAAAACAAAGGTAAATGTGCAGGGTTTTGAAAGGGAAGCACTTAATTTAGGAAATTATAAAATTAGCCAGGGTGTACTGATTGGAAGTAAATCTTAAGTTCTTGAAATTGAAAGAAGAAGCAGCAGCAGGATAAAAGCAGATAAAATAATGACGAGTAACTTATGTTTGAAGCATGAGAAAATAGGAGGTGGGCAGATGAATGTGAAAGAAGCAGGAATGTGAAAATGACCCCTTAGAACAACAAATGTTTGTGACACTATTCCATCCCAATGGCACTTTACTAAGAATACCAATTCCTAACCTGAGGTCTAAAGAACCACTCCTACTGCACAGCCAAAATACATTTCACTGCAAGGAGAGGTGAAAAAAGTACAATGTTTATCTTACTGGAAAATAAGCAACTCATCTCTCTAGAAAAAAGGTAGCAACAAGGCTACTACTCAATACCATTAAAGAAAGAAGAAGACGGCTCCCCCAGAAAGCCACCACAGCAGTAGTTGGCAGCAGAGCTCCAATAAGGAGGAACAAAGTGCACCCCAGTATTCCTGAGGTCACTGGTGGCTGTTGCTACCACTGAGAAAAAGCAGCAGAAGATGAATCCAAGAGAAGAGGTAAAGGTGCAATGCTTGCAGAAAGAGAAATGCCTGCAAGTCAGTACATCTCTCTTCAGTGATAAGCTGTCAAGCAACATATCAGTCTTAAAAAAAAAAATAAATTACAAGCTTATGAACCACAGCAATAAATCATCAATCACAGTTGAGGGAAACTAGACAATTAGCACATATTGACAAAATGTCCTCAGATACACAGAGGGTCCTCTATGTAAAATAATATTCACTGGCCAAAAATTTGAATGGGTTTAGAAAGGAATACATTATTTCGTTATTCAATAATCCATAATAAGATATGTGCTGCTTAAACTGCCCATTGCAATAACAGGTACAGCTTATGAATTCTAAACTGAATTTATACAAGAATATGTAGTGTCTGTAGGCTTGTCACAGACACGACACAGGAAAACATGGCATGAGCTAGCAGCAGCAGTTTAGAAGAGGCAGAAAATATAAACAGCAGCAGTCCAAGCCCGGATGGCATTCCAGCTGGATATTACAAAGCAGCTGAGGTAGTGTCAGTAGTTTCTTTAAAGGACAGACAGAATGTGGTTCTCCTGAGAGAAGAACTGCCTCCATTTAAGGATTAGATGGGGCTCTCCTGAAATCTAGAGGGAAAGGACTAATGGAGATGATCTGGGCTCAGAACACTGCTGAATCATGGTAAAGGCAATAAGAGTCATTTGCAAGCCACACCTTCGGTTTTATAAACCCAATCAATCTATGCTATGAAAAAAGGGCTGGGATGAGCCATAGATTGCTAGAAATAAATCACTGTGCAAGATCAAAGAGAAATTTCAATCTTTTTTCCACCTGAGGTAGAAATCAAAGGATACAGGCATTTTTGGTTTGTTTTTCTTTTATTTTACATAAACACACCCTCTTCTTATTCCTTCATCTTCTGAAGGCTCTAGCCCAAAAGCAGAAGAGTAAGTCAGCATTGAAGCCTCCTTTGTTAAAACAGCTTCAGAATAGACCATTCTTCTTTTGGTGTTACCCTTGTAGCTATCTGTCCAGGAAAATGAATTTATTGGTAAATTTTAGTAACTCCTGTTCCTCAGGAACTGCCTCTGAAAGTTTCTGCTTAGAAGAGTGGTAACCATGTGGCATCACTAAAGAATCCTTATACTTCCCAATGATAAACTGTAACACTTCAAAGGAAGAATAATTAAATTCAAGTATAGGACTTAAGACTGCATTAAAAACCTTGTAAAAGGGTTTTATGTACCTATAATGTGAGTATTGGAATTTTCTGATCTAAACAATTTCTAACATGAATATTAAAAAAATAATAATGTTGGTTTTCTGGAAAGCATCAGTTATGAACTGCGTCAACTCTGAAATTTCAGTGGTTAAATTTAACTTGGAGAGTTACTCCCCAAGAAAAATCTTAACAATGCATATAACATGAATTCACTTATGGGATGAGTACATTGCTATTAGTATTTTCAGCATTTTAACTTTTTACAAGGAAAGAGAAAGCTAACAGCAAATGAAGACATTACAAAACATTTTTGTTATTTTTTTGGACCTGACTCTAAACGATACATGAACAAACTTTAAATTTATCTTCCTGCCATTACATCCATGCAACTAAACCACGAAACCTTGTATCAGCTCCCTAATCTTCCAATTTCACTGAGAACATCTGGCAACTTAAACACATACTGTACTTTCAAAGCACCCTACAAATTTGTCTTAATGGTCACAAAATAAGTGGTCTTAAAGCCTACTTTACAGAATAATCAAATGACTTGTCAAAGGCCACGCAGGCAATTTCTGACAGGCACGAAGTCAGAAAAGTTCACAGCTCTCAAACCTGAGCTCAAGTACGTGAACTTACTTTTCCCTCCCATCCCCACCCACCTTTTTTTATTTTCCTTTTAAGCTTCACATTGAGCAGCAGTATCCTTCAATAAAAGTCCCCGTTTCAGAGATTCATGCCAGGACGCCCTCCTCCTCCTTCCCTTCCCCTAGCAGTAAGTCTTTTATGAAGCTGGTCAGTCGCCTTTAATCATCAATAACTTTCTGAAACTTAGCAAGTGTGAGTTCTCAGTAAGAATAAAGGAGTTGGAGGCACAAGAAAAGCTGCAATTAACAGCAGTCTAGTGCAAAGTAACAACAAAACCATGTTGTGAAATGAGGAGCCATGGAAAAAAAAAAATACAGCTGAGTTAGGTCTCCTAGTTCTAAGCACAAACCAAAAGAAAATAGGCAAGAAGCTACAAATGAGGGAGGAGGAATCACTAGTAAATGAAGACTGAAGAATTTTTAACATCAACGTTTAATATTTTCTCAAACAGAAGGAAAGCTTATGGCCCAGACAACAATCAGCTGGCTGAGGTAAGACCTAAGTGCACTTCTGCTACAATCAGTTGTGCAGGCAGACCTCAGCAAGGCGCATGCAATCTGTTTTTAGCTCAGGTGGTGACAAACAGTGCAGCTGCAACACCCAGAGCCCTGGGAGGGCTTTGCCACTCAGCACCACCTCGTGCCTTGCCTTGAGTAGGGCTGGAATTTCACGCCAAGTCCTGCACTGGTATTTCCTCTCTTATGGCAAGTCTGAAGACAACTTAAGTAGATCTACACCATTAAAGTCACACACTGAGCACTGTCGGGATTTCTCAAAAGAAGCTGTAGCTACTTGAGACCTTTCAACTGAAGGGAAAGGTCTGCTTTAGGCTACTCCAGCTGGCAAATTAGGCCAGAGGAGGGGAGGGAGCATCCAGTCCCTAGCGCTTCTGAATCATGGAATCATCATAATAATAAAGAAAAACCCCTACCTTTTCATCCAGACAACGAGATGGATGTACTTGACATCAGTAATAAATATATATATATTTGAGAACCACCTCAGGTAAACTTTAAACAGTTCCTTTTTTAAAAAAATTACTACTTTGCATAATTAGTAATATCATTCTGGAAGAACTTTCCATCTGAAGTCATGATCTTGACCAGGCCTCCCACTTCCGAATCATTTTAAGACCTGAATTTGTTCTTGCACAACCTGCAGCACCCTCCTATGCCTACCTAGCATTTCTCTGTATCAGTATTGACACTCAAAGTCAAGAAAGCTAGTCCAGCCAAAAAATTAGCTTGATTAAAATAGGAATGGAGTGGGGGGGGGATTTGCTGGCCAGATCAGCTACCTAACTTGGTTCAGTCACAGAGCACTCCTGCTGGCAGAAGGGGAGGTGTGGACAAGAAGAATGGCTTCTAACAACTCTAATTTAGCCTGGATGAAATTACCACCATATTTCATCTTCACAAGAGATTCCTCCGTGAAGCAGAAATGGTTTACATGGGGCACTCTTCACTCTTTTGTACCTCTAACAGCAAAGAAGCCTTGACCTTTTGCTATCCTCATCCCTCCCTCTGCCCTCATCCATTTCACTTCCCCCAGCCCTTGCCCTGCACTCATCTTTCTCCTAATTTACCCCACAGTGGCACAAAGCAATCAAGTGCTGCTATCAAAGTAAAAAAGGGAATTTCACCAATTCCGAGGGGAATTCTGGAAAAAGAGTTTTAGTTGTGGCAAGGAGAGGGACAAGTCTATGAAAACCAGCATTAACGTGAGAGCAACTCAGAACTTCAAAGGGCCCTTTCAGGACGGTGATTATTTTTGTTAACTCCCTACACAGGGGTAAATCCACAGCCAGTCTCTGTGCCCGACGTGCTCTTCTGGACATTTGCTCCATTTCCCACTCCCATCCACCCTCCTGGCTTAATGCTGCAGTAGGAACAAGCTGATGAGGTCAACTACCCTCAGAATTCTCATTCCCATATTCCACAACATCTCCGTGCCCACATCTCCGGCTACAGACCTTCTCCCTCAACGTGGCTCCAGCCACTTATGCTCACCCATAGCTTCAGCAATACAGGACTGCTGTTAAATGCTAATTGCTTACTAATGAAAACTAATCATCATGCAATTAAACTTTAATCACTAAGCAGCTGGCTGGGATCCAATCCATAACAATGAAGGTTCATTAATAACTTTTTGCCAAAGTGCTCTATCCATGAAGATTATCCTATACACAGAGTCCAGCTAAGTGTATGAAATTGTTTGAAAAATATTTCCTCTGCCAACAAACTACCCAGAGCACAACAGGGCAGCATAGTTTAAATTAGCTAAAAAGGATGGGTTTAAGATTCAGGGAACCCAAACTACTTTTCTGGCTCCTTCCATAACCTCAGGCACAATGTGCTGCACAGAAAGAACTTCTTTTCTCCAGTTCTTGTCTCTGCAGAGTAACATTCTTTAAGGCAAAAAAACTAGTTATAATTTTGCTGTAGTTTCTAAAATTATTACATGAATACTCATCATACTTCAGTTTTATTTTTACTCATCTTTCTAAATCTAGGGAAATTAATCTAACCTCTTTCAGAACATATTTCTCTAATTAAAAAATATATTGAGGTTATACAACTAGGTTTATAATGGACAGATGAAAATCTACTTTTGAAAAGAAAAAAGTTTAAAACCTGCTTTCTACAAAGCCACAAAGATGATGAGAGGACAGGAGCACCTCTGCTATGAAGACAGAGAGAGCTGGGGTTGTTCAGCCCGGAGAGGAGGCTCCAGGGAGACCTTCTAGACCTTTCCAGTACCTAAAGGGGCTTATCAAAATGATGGAGAGCAACTTTCAACATGGGCAGATAGTGACAGAACAATGGGGAACGGTTTTAAACTAGGAGGAGAGGTTTAAATCAGGTATTAGGAGGAAATTCTTCACTGTGAGGGTGAGGCACTGGAATGCTGCACAGAGAAGCTGTGGATGCCCCACATCCTTGGAAGTCTTCAAGGCCGGGTCAGATGTGGCTTTGAGCAACCTGGTCTAATGGAAGGTGTCCTTGTAAGGTCTCTTCCAACCCAAACCTTCCTGTGATTTCATAATTTTAAAGTAATCTCATACCACCATCAGTAAGTGTCCCAGCTTTGCCTGCAGAATTCCTATCCCAGTCTGGCTACTGCAAAAAGCTTTACGTGTAGGTAACTTTTTATGAACTCGGTTTGCATTGCTGTGCTTGGAGAGCTTTCCTTTATTATGAATGGTAGAACATTAGTATAGTTGAAGCATTATTCTTGCTTATTCGGTGATCAAAGGATTCAATATAATGCTTATTTAAAAAATAAAATGGAAAAACTGTGGATTTTTTTTATTTTAAAAAGGTCTTACAAAAGATAGAATGCAGTTCTAATAATCCATAAAATATTATATAAAAGAAAGTCATGAATTCTTACCTTCAGAAATTAACCTCTTTTCAAACTGAATGAGACAGATGAAAGATGAAAAAAGAAATCATTTTCCCCCCAAAAATCAGGAAAAATACTTTAAAGTCTGCATTTTTGCCCAATTGTAATCAAATATGCACCATTTAAAATACAGAGGCATGGAGCAGAATAAACTTATTTGTTAGTGGTGTTCTTCTAACAAAGCTAAAGGAATACAGCTGAAGCGACAGCCATCTGGAATTAGTCTAAATTTTAAAAATTGGTTCATTTTAAGTTAACAAAACACCAACAACACAACAACCCTCCTCCAAAATTTTGGGGAATCTTAACAACCTTTTTACCAGCACAGCTTAAAAAGATTCAAGCTAAAATGACACATAAACGGATTGCATTCTCTCACTATTGAGAATTTAGCAAGAGTTTGGCACTCCTATGGTAACAGGCAACTGAAATCTTACAAGAAAGAGATTGTGTGAGCTTGTGGGCAAGCCAGACAAAAAGCTCTATAAAGCTTTGTCTAGAAATCTCCTGCACAGAGAAGGCCCCATTCACATTTGGAAGAGCTTCCTCAAAATTAAGTTACTAAATGTATTTTTAAATTAAAACTGTACATAGATTATGAGGATCCCTGATGCTTTAGAGAAAGGCAACTGTGGAATGAGCAAGCTGCTTTTTGCACACAAGTTTCCAGTGCTCTTGGCTACAACTAATGTAAGTGGGTAAACATCCTATTCTTTCCCAACACTCCATTGTCAGTAAATCTATTTTCCACTTTCCTCACTCCACATGCAAGACAAACAGTAAAATATAAAACCACATGCAAGCACAGACATAATGCCTGTACTTTGGGGTAAACTAATGACAAAGGAGTCTGCTAGTAGAGATGCACAGAAAGTACTTCCCTGCATCTCCTCTCTGTCCCCGTTACAAAGGGGTCGATACTGGAGTCTTTCCTTTTACCAGTATCGTCTTTATGCTTGAGACCTCAACTAAAATGTGCTAAAATGTGCTTCCTATCACCTGCAATCCATAATCACTAACAGGCTGCACCAAATTTACCTCACTTCTACTCACAACAAAGCCAAAGAAAACCAACTTCATTTCACAAATATAATTATTGGCTTCTGATAATTTCAGATGTTGAAACATTTGCATCAGACACGTACATGTGAGATTCTATCTGCTCAGCTCGTCAGCCTTTAAGGCTTGTGGTACCAATGCAGAGAGCTGCCGTGAGCTACCAAGTGCTGCAGCAGTAGTGATTCACACTTCTAGGTCCCCAACAGAGGAAGGCAGTGAACTGAGATACAACAGGGGCTCCTCCCAGGCTCTCCTCTCTGTGGAGGAACGCTCTTACAGACCAGGAGTCATGACAGCACAGAATTTCAGCAGCGCAGCAGATGGCAATGCCTTTCTGAGAAAACCAAATCTGAAGTTCATCATTCAGCTGTCTTTCAGAATTTCTCCTCCACCCGAAATTTCATGCTTTCTTATTTTTGTAACACTGCAGAGGAATATTAAAGATGCTGCCATTTCCTGAGGAATGAGAACGAGTATCACACTAGAGTGTGCACATTTCCAGCTCAGACAACTAGGTATTCGGGCAGAGTCTGTCAACGAAAACCAGGGATTCAGCCACTTTAATTGTAGAAAGTGCCTCAAGGTTCTGTGGCAATCCTCATTTGAAGGGCTAAAGCATGCTAAAAGCTGTTTCCAGAGATAAAAACAAGCAAACAATGTTTTCAATACACCCCTTTTCTAACCACTGCTAACAGTGATTTTAAATCTGCCACTGGTTTCCCTTTCCCCACAGTGAAAAATTAAAAAGCTCCAGTGTCGCTTCTTCCTACTCTTGAAATGTCTCCCTACTAATACAGATCTAGGTGTAGAAATACAACCGTTCCCTCCTGTGTTTGTCAGGCATGTTATTTTTGAAGCACCAGATTATTATTTCAGTTGAACCCTGACCTAATACAGAACTTCACTTGAGGTTTTTTTTGGTTTCCTGTTTTGGTTTGGGGGGGGAGAAGGGGTTGTGGGTTTGGGGTTTTGTGGGGGTTGGGGAGGGGAAGAAAAAAATTACCAGGTTCTGCACATTTTTCTTCTCTACAAAGAAAGATGATGAATAAAAGGTTAGCATTCTTCTCCCAACACTATAAAATAGTAGGACCGTGGAGCTAAAACCCTTTCAAGTGCTGGTGGCACCTGGGCACAATTTTATGGTACAGCTAAGTTGATCTAATGGTTATCATCACCAGTGGAAAGGGCACTCCCTCTCAGATGCAGCAAACATGGTTCAGAGGGTAAGCAGAGTCAGATGGCTGATCTGGCACAAAGATCCCCCACCCCAAGCTAGTTTTCTGATGGATTAGCTGGCTAAAAATCAACCCACTGTGCAAGCGCACAGTTGGTAGATCTAGCGCGAGCGAAAGAGTGGAAGCCAGCAGCTTGCAAAGAGGATAAAGCAGGATCACTCCTCATGACAGCAACTCCCTCCTGCTCTGGATTAGGGATGAGAGAGCCCACCTGTGCCAAATGAGACATTCAGAATGAACTGATACCTTTATACCTGCATGGTACTACACTACTCAGGTTTCTGGGGCTAGAAACTGTTCTGCTTTGTTTTGCCAAAGGTAGCTAACCTTCCACAATTTTCCCAGTTCATACCAATTCCCTGGCTTAGGTTCTTGATTAGGTATGCAGCCAGGAACCTTTTATAAGCAATTACTTACAGAGCACGGGAGCTTTTTTGTTAGGCTTTGATTTCCCAAATTTGAGAATATAAATAGCTTAAATCCTAGTGTTCCCTCCAGGCACCTTTCTTTACCCAATTTACAGCTAGGGTCCGGAATGGCAGAGGTAAACAAAAGAAAACGGTTCTATGAAAGCATCAGAGTAAAAAAAAGTATTATAGAAAGGCAATTTCCTCCAAATAAGATACTGGGGAAGATCAACTATCAGGAGTCTTTAGGTCAAGAACAACTTACCTGTGCAAAACCAGAAGCTGTTCTCTGGGAAATATGGGTAACATGCAAACCTCCCCCTAACACTCCAACTGACAAAGACACGCTTAACGTGAGGCACAAGGCTGCCACTGCCCAACAGTCACGAAAAAGTCAAATATCTAGTATGTATCAAGTTGAAGAGAAAGAGACTTCAGTCATTTAGGCTCTAAACTTCTCATCACTAAAGTCTATCAGACCTTCAGAACAGGCTTGTCAACAGCCTTAAAGCAGGTAGATTTCTCCACTTCGGGTAAACAGCAGGCTTTGAAAGAGAATCCATGGAGAGCTGGACAGACAAAATTCCAGAGTGGTGAGAGAAAACACAGAATCTCCTTCTGGTACGCTGTAGATCACGGGCAGATTTCACCCTTCACCATTTGTCACTCTAAAGTTCACCTGACTGAAACCCAAGATGATCTTTTCAATAAGGAGCAAAAAGGAAACAGCTTCCAAGGACTTCTTTCCATGTATAAGGATTAAAAGATTTCTCAAGCTGGGAGCGATGCAGAGATTGATGAGAAAAGCATTACATTTTTTAGACCTTTTAAAAGAGATCTTTAAAAGGGGGATAAACAAGCTTTCCTTCCACAGAACACTCTCAGCAGGAACAAGAGCTACATTTACCTTCAGCAAGGTCAATTCTGATAAGAGCAGGGGTAGAAGAAAAAAAAAATACAAACAAACAAATGAAAAAAACCCCAAACCCAACCACAAGTAATACATGTGCTAGGCCAGAGCCTCTGCCTTGGAAAAAAAAACCCATGTCTTATTAAAAAACCCTGTAAGAAACAGCATACCACCTCCTAGTGAACAGCTTTTTAGAAAACAATAGCTGAACTATCTTGGATTCAACTTAACACAAAGAATGTTCTCTGCATTGTTCTTATCTTCATTTACAGCTTCTTATATTTAATACTGAGAATAAAGACCATCAATTCTTTCGAACATTAAATCTGCTGACAACTACCAAAGTGACTCCATCATTCTTCCAGCCTCAAAGGTAACCAATACTTCATCTTCCATGGAAATGAACTTCTCATTAATAGAAAAATGGTGAGAAAATAAACAAGACAGGAAACTGTCTGGCCACCTTCAGTATTTGAAAGAAAACATTTTATAGGCAACAGGATCACCCAACACTAAGGAGAGGGCATTTTTTTCAGTTCAAGATTTCATCAGCATTGGAACAAGAAATGTCTAACTGCAAGAAGGCCACTTAGCACCGTCACTATGCATTAACAGTTCATGAGAGAGACAGACTCCTCAACAGTTGGGTTCATCTGCCGGGGTACCTAATTTGAGCCTCAAAATAAGGCAAAGGATTAAGTCATTCTGCATCTGAAGCAGCCAATTCATTGGATCACATTCTCAGAACCAAAAAGCGTTGCACAGTGACCAGAGTAAAAGTGACCAGACCACCTTATTGCCTTCAAGAAAGGCAGATTCCAGCACTTTGGAAACTACCTGGATTGCTGCTTAGCAGATAACACACACCATTTTCAGTCCAGGGTGAAAACGATAAGGAAAGCTCAAAGCTCAGGGGAGTCACTTCGCAGCTTGATAAACCTTTTTAAGATAATACCTTCTCAGGTATTCTTCTAGAGCATCTGGTACAATTTGATCTTTGAGCACCTTCACATACACACAAATCCTTTCCTGAGATTGACTATGGGGCAGTTTCAAAAAAACTGCAGTAAGACACAGGCATTTATTCATATAAGAAACAATTTAGCAAGAAAGATTATTTTCTGATTCTGGAAAGCATATGAGAAACAGGTGTTCAGGGAAAAAATCTTTAATGAGCTTTCATATGATGAAAAATAGGTGAGCTTGTGTGAGAAGAAGAAACACAGGACGGGTTACTTATATCACTGCCTCTACATCAATGGCCTTTGAGTAGAGGTTTAAGTTTCCTATTTCTATACTAGAGTGCTGCATAAACAACAGCAACTGAGCCAGATGTCTAAAGAAAATATTTCAACTCACTTAATGGTATAGATTCAGTTTAAATCGGTGCATATTTACCCTCTGTCGGTACCACAGACAATTTATGTAATTTTTAGTTATGGCAGTATTTAATTTGCACAGAATGAGCTACATCCATTAATTATTCGCTTCCAGGATCACGACCCTTCACATACCACATGCTAATGTCCCTCCTTACCCATAGACAAAATCCAAGAGCTAGATTCCTGTATGCCTATGCACACATCTGTCTACTTGTTCCTGGTAGGAAGCAGCTACATGGTTTGCACATCTGCTTTTCCATGACGGCAACACTAACCAACTTCATGTCAGAGGAAAAAAGAGAAAATTCACTTGCAAAGCACAGAGGAGGTAAAGAAGAAGCATATGCAACGAGCATAGGAAATCAGCTGCGTGAGCCAGAAGGCTTTCCTCAGGCAGCGGGGCAAGAGAGTCGAGCTCAACAGAGCCTTTCCACTGCCTGGGGATGGCTCCTGGCAGGCACACCTCTGAATACCCCATGGCCATCTCAGTGCTGCACATAACCTTCTGTGAGCTGAAGGGACGAGGATACACTGCTTCCAGGGGAGAACCCAGCACAACAGCTTGCTACAATAGGAAAAGAAAAATGCTAGAAGAAAACCTTTTCCATTATTTGTCACAGGGGTGATAAATGGATTACTCTTATGGATGTTATACAGAAGAGCCCAGCATTGTGTTAGGATACTGTGTTTGTATGAGACATAATACAGAGCTTTAAACTCTGATTCAGGAGGGGGACAGTATCAGGCTTGCCCCTGGCAAGCTGTGGGATGAGATGCAAAGGTTAGAGGGACAGGTGCTAATCAGGGCACTCTGCCCTCAACTCTGAAATGTGCTGGCCACACCGGAATACACTTGCAGTCTCACAGAGGTGAGCCAGGGACTCCTGAGGTTACAGACACCAACAGGGATACAGCAGGGAAATCTCTTAAAGGAATTAAGGGGTGTTTCTCCAGGAAGGTGACGCAGCCAACAGCCCGGCTGAGGTGCCTTTACGCCAAGGAATGCAGCATGGGCAACAAACAGGAGTTGGAAGCCACCATGCTGCTGGAAAGTTATGATCCTGTTGCCATTACTGAAACTTGGTGGGACAAATTGTGTGACTGGAGTGTGACTATCAACGGCTATGGGCTGTTCAGAAGAGACAGGAGAGGAGGGAGAGGTGGAGGGGTTGCCCTCTACATCGAGAGGTGCACTGAGTGTGAAGAGCTGTCTCTGAAGAACAGCCTTGAACAGGCCAAAAGCCTGCGGGTAAAAATCAGTCACTGAGGCAACAAAAGGAACCTTGTGGCTGGGGTCTGCTACAGCTGCCTGACCAAGGGGAGCCTATGGATGAAGCCTTCTTGTTCCAGTTACAGGAGGCATCATACTCACAGGCTCCAGTCCTGATGGGGAAAGTACCAAGGCAAGCTGCAGGCAATCCAGGAGACTGCTGCAGTGCATGGAGAACAGCTTCTAGAGCCAGGTGACAGCCCTACCAGAGGGAACCCGATACTGGATTTGATGATCACCAGTGTAAATGAGCTAATTGGGGATGTCAAGATGGTGAGCAGCCCGGGTTGGAGCGATCACGCATTGGTGGATTTTGCAATCCTGAGGGATATGGGTTAGGTAAGGAGCAAAGTTAGGCCCCTGAACTTCAGAAAAGCAAATTTCCAGCTCCTCAAGGAGATAGTCAGTAGGGTAGCTTGGGAGACTGCCCTCGGGGACAAGGGAGCAGAACTGAGCTGGCAGATTTTTAAGGAAGTCTTCCACAGAGTTCGAGAGCTAACAATTCCCAGGAGCAAGAAATTGAGCAAGGAAGGCAAGAGTAGGGAAGAAGATGGTTGAGTAGGGAACTCCTTGTCAAACTAAAGGGATAGAAACAAAGGCACAGGCAGTGGAAACAAGGACAGGTAATGTGGGAAGAGTATAGGGATGACGTTCAGTTGTGCACAGATGGTTTGAGGAAGGCCAAGGCAAAGCTGGAACTGAACCTGGAACGGAACGCAAGGAATAACAGGAAGGGCTTCTGTAGGTAGGTTAACCAGAAAAGGAAGGACAAAGAAGGTGTACCCCCCACTATAAACAGTGCAGGCAAACAGGTAACAATCGATGAGGGGAAGGCTGAGGTACCCAACAGCTTTTTTGCCTCGGTCTTCAATGGCAACCTCTCTTCCCACACCTCTCAAGTGGATGGATGACAGGATGGAGACTGGGGCAGGCAAGTGTCCCTCCCACTGTATGCAAAGATCAGGTTCACCAACACCTGAGGAACCTGAATGTACACAAGTCTATGGGATTCGAAAAGATGCATCCCAGATTCCTGAGAGAATGTGCTGATGTAGTTCCTAAACCACGCTCCATGGCATTTGAAAAGTTGGTAGTCAGGTGAAACCCCAGGTGACCGGAAGAAGGGAAACATTGTACACATCTTAAAAAAGGGTAGAAAGGAGGACCCTGGGAACTACCAACCTGTCACATTTACCTCTGTGCCTGGGAAGATCATGAAACAGATCCACCTAGGAGCTATGCTAAGGCACATGAGGGACGGGGAGGTGATTCAGAACAGCCAGCACGGCTTCACCAGTGGTCAAGTCCTACCTGACCAACCTAGTGCCTTTCTATGATGGAGTGACTCCTTCCTCCCTGGGAAAGGTTGAGGATGTAACTTACCTGGACTTCTGCAAGGCTTTTGACAGTCCCACACAACACCCTTCTCTCCAAACTGGAGAGTGATGGATTTGAGGGATTAGGTGGATTAGGAATTGGCTGGACAGTTGCATCCAGAGGGTAGAGATCAACAGCTCAGAGTCCCAATGGGCATCAGTGACCAGTGGTGTCCCTCTCAGGGGTCTGTATTGGGACCAGCATTATTTAATGTCTTCATTAATGACACAGATAAAGGGATCAAGTGCACCCTGAGCAAGTTTGCAGATAAGAGCACTGCTCAGTTTGGTGTTAACTCACCTGAAGGATGGGATGCCATCCATAGGGATCTGGACAGGCTTGAGAAGTGGCACATGGAAATCTCGTGAGGTTTAACAAGACCAAGTGCAAGGTGCTGCACCTGGGTTGAGGCAACCCCTGGTATCAGCACCGGCTGGGGATGCACAGGTTGAGAGCAGCCCTGCCAAGAAGGGCTTGGGAGTGCAGGTGGACAAGAGGCTGGACATGACCCAGCCATGTGCACTCACAGCCCAGAAAGCCAATTGTATCCTGGGCTGCATCCAAAGCAGCGTGGGCAGCAGGGTGAGGGAGGGGATTCTCCTCCTCTGCTCTGGTGAGACCCCACCTGCAAGTGCTGCATCCAGCTCTGGGGTCCTCTGCACAAAAAGGACATGGACCTGTTGGAGCGAGTCCAGAGGAGGCCACCAATGTGATTAAAGGGATGGAGCACCTCTCCTTACAAGGAAAGGCTGAGAGAATTGGGATTGTTCAATTTGGAAAAGAGAAGGCTTCAGGGTGACCTAATTGTGGCCTTCCAGTACCTGAAGGGAAACCTACAAGAGAGAGGCTATTTACAAGAACATGTAGTGACAGGATAAGGGTGAACAGTTTCAAACTGAGAGTAGGTTTAGCTTAGATATTAGGAAGAAATTCTTTATTGTGAAGGTAGTGAGGCACTGGAACAAGTTATCCAGAGCAGTTGTGGATAGCCCATTCCTTGAAGTGTTCAAGGCCAGATTGGATGGGGCTCTAAGCAGCCTGGTCTAGTGGGAGGTGTCCCCACCCACAGCAGGGGGGGTTGATCCCTAAGGTCGCTTCCAACTCCAGTCATTCTATGATTCTATAACAAAACAAAATGTACACACAAGACAATGGTCCCTGACTCTGAAAGTTCAGTCTTATAAACAGATTCAAAACGGACCCAGACAGAACAGTGGAGAGCACTGAAAGACAACATATTACTTATCATACACAAAAAGTAAGCAGTAGTTCTTGCAGCCTTAAATAGGAAGGATTAGGAAGAAATCATTTTTAAATCAAACGAGACTGTGAATCTGAGTGACATGAAAATCAGAATAAAATGGCAGACATTGGATTAAGGATGGTGTAGATTAAAAGCCATGTTTTAAAGTGAGATTTTGAAAACTCACTATGAATTCAAGAACAATTTTCAAGTTTGTGCCAGAGGAACATGAATGTGGAGAAAAAAGGAAGCTCTACAAGACTCTGGAAGAAAGTGATTGAGTTACCAAAAGCTACTCAAAAGCATGCTATTCCAGGATAAAGGGAAGAAAAGCACAAGCAAACTTCAGTGAACCCCACAGAAAAAGCATGAAGTAATGAACAACAGCCTCTGAAAAATACGGTGGAAAGCAAGGAGGTAATCAAAAGACACAGGCAGAAAACAAAGGTGGAACAACACTTCAAAAGCAGCACAGCTGATAGTGACAATGTAGTCTACAGAAAAATGGAAAATTAGGCACTGGGTCTGAACCTTAACTGGGAAAAGATCACCATAAACACTGATAACAATTGCAGTAGAGCACAACTGAAGCCACAGTGGAGGACAAGAGCCCCAGACAATGCACTCAAAGTTCTTTGAGATGAAAAAAGAGAAAGGAAATTAAGAGGTAGTTGCAAAGGCAAGAGAGGCCACAGGCATTTTGTACACTTCTTTTTTTTTTTTTAAATGAGAAATACTTATGTCTACTGGTATTATGAGGGAAAAGAAAAGACGGGAGTTGAGCAACTGATTAAGGGAAAGAGGTAGAGGAAAAGGACACAAAGTTCAAGGGAGATAAGGAGATATTTTTGTAAGGTGCCATAAGGGCAGATGAAACGGTTAAGAAGAAGAGGAAAAAAAAAGTTTTACTTGAAAGGAGGAGATGATTGTAACAGTTGGAAGAAAGTGATAAAGGGTAAGCCAAAGCATATTCAATCAGAAAGTCATAAAGATTCCATGCAGAGAAAGAACTAGATGTCAAACAACATGCAAAACCCATATAAAAATGTGGATAACGGGCTGCTATTATTTAACAAGTTTGATTAGAGCCTCTGAACACAGAATGTTTTAGCACAGCTGGACTTACGTCCTTTGCACATGCAGGGACACAAAAAGGATCACTGGAGGATAACTCGAGCGGTTCAAGAACTTGTAGAGAAGGCTTTTGCTATTGGGAAAACCAGAATCCTAAGGGAAAGACACACCCTACACACAGTAAAAAGGGAAAATCAGGCTGGAGAGATGCAAATTCAAAATATTGGTGAACTACCAGACAAATGAAAGCATGGCCACATTGCGAGGAGAATCCAAACGGTGGTGGAGAACCTGAAAGAAACCTTGCAATTATCAGAGATAAGAAATTCAGCAGTTGCATCAGAACAAGCACGCAGGCATGGCTCGATGAAAACCAAATGAAATTAACTGACTATGTTTAATGAGAGACTAGAAACAAGAATGCAAGCCAAATCAAGTTAGGGCAAAGAAGCATGTAATTACTGTCAAAGAACAGTTGAGTGAAAATTCAGAACAAGCCAGGAATCAAACTTGAAGAGCAAAAGCTCATGGGGAGGAAACGAGCACACTGTAACAATACAGAGGAAAGAAGATAAAAACTGGATCCCAACACTGTTTAGAAAAGGAAGAACATGAAGGCAACAGGAAAATGTAGTTCTGTGCCTCTTCCATGTCTGACCCAGGATGAAGCACAATACAGAAAAACCCCCATAAATAAAGGGATGCAGGATACCGATAATGGCAAAGCAAGGCACGTAACTGTGGTTTTAAAGCATCAGCTTCTGCCTCAGGAAATCAAGAATAGTAAGCGTGTCTATCCACAACCAGGCAGTTGTGAATAAAGTTTTTTCTTTGTCCCTGCTTTAATTTTACCTATTTCTTCTCAATCATTGTATACTCGTGCTCTGGAGAAAGTCAACTACCGGTATCGTTTGCGAATATTGAATTCATCAGTACTAAACCCACATATATTTCACTCAATGCTTACAGACCTCTGTGCAATTCTGCTCTATCCACCTTATTTTGTAAGTACTGTAAATTCTCCAACAGTTGTGTACTAGGTATTACAGTGCAGAGTAACTCACGCTGGAAGGGGCTCCTGCTGAAAGCGGAGCCAACTTTTAAGGTAGATCCAACTTCAGATGTAAAGATGCTTAGGGCCTTGCCCAGAACCAAATTTTGCATCTCCAAAACCAGGGCATTCCACAGCTTTTCTGTCATTTCCCCTCCCTCAATCCAACGTTTGACTACCCTCACTGGAATTTTTTGCCTAATTGAACTGGAATTTTCTTTGCTGCAGTTTGTGTCTGCTACCACTTGTCCTTTCACCGTATGACTCCAAGAAGAGCCCTAGAGAACGTTAAATATCTAACAGGATAGAAGAAGGAAGGGAAAAGAGATCACTGTAGTGACGAGAAAGCCTTTGGACATCCAGAACTTTAACCAGGTAATAAGGGCCCAGCTTTCTGACGACCAAAAAATCTTATCTGATCAGGTGTGGCACAGATCTAAATGAGGCCACCAAAAAGACATCACTAGAGATTTATTAAAGATGAAAGACGGTTGTTTAAGACATGAGAGAAGAACAAGGAAAAATCATATTCCAAATGGCACATACTTGCTAATGAAAGAAAATAATTTTGTATAGGAAGGTTAGGTACTCACCATCTCTCTTGCAATCTCCACAGCTTCCTGCAGCCCATAGAGCCTGCCACAGACCAGGTAGATCCCATTGGCCCAGAGAATACAACCCTCATGGACCCAAAATTCATTGCTGTCAAGAGGTAGTTCAGGAATTTGTAACTCCAGCTCAGTGCCACCTTCTGAAGTGGGCATAGACGGTTTTGAGTCCAAAGGAGTCTTTTCACCACCACTGCCACCATCAGTGGTTGCTTTTTTACAAGAAGCTCCCCTTGAAAGTGACCGAGAGGCTCCGCTACAGTCCTCAGAGCGGTGCCGCCTCTTAAAGCGGGGATGAGCAGCCAGGCTTCTTTGTTCCTTCTGTTGTTGCTGTTCCTCCTCCTCTTCGGTGTCTGTCTTGGAACCATTAGAAGCACTTTTGTGCCGTACCTTGACCTTGCTCTGCATTTCTGTGGCCCTCTTTGGAGGTGGGTTCTTGGGCAAGGTAGCTGCGTAATCCTGGGGGTAGAAAGGACCAAAGAGGTCACCCATGTTACGATAGCTGGCCCATTTGCCACACAGGCAGCAAACCAGATGCCCCAAGACAGAAGACTCCGTTACTACAGGGCCTTGCAGCATGAAAGTTGAGGTGGGCAGCACTTTGCTCTCCGCATTGCTGGGAGGGGGTGTTGAAGACCTCTGTCCTTTCCGACCCCTCACCAATTTGTTCTGCTCCTCTTCCTCCGCATTTATGATTGTGCACACAGCGCCTAATTCACACTTGTTTACCACATGAATATAAGGGAAAAAGGACTTATTCTTGGAGTCAGTTTTATCTACAGACTGGGTAGCATATTTAAGCTTGATCTCTGGTTCTTGAGGCTCCACGATCGGAGCAGCCCGTCTAGGCTTCCGCTTCCGTGGCTGTGCTGCGGGTTTTCGCCTCTCCCGCCTTTGCCTCTTGGGCTTTGGCTCACCAGCACCCACCCCTTCTGCAGGCTGTGCTGGTACTGGTGGGGGAGGCAGGGGCACGGGCAGCTGCTGCTGCTGTTGCTGCTGCTGCTTCTTCTGCTTGTTCACGCTCCCAATTGGCCTCCCCTTTTTCTTTCCAGAGGGGAAATATCCCTTTGGAGGGAAACCATCTGGCTTGGGTGAAATGTTGGTCACATCTCCATCTTTTTCCTCAGACTTTGGATTTGGTTCAGAAATGAACACACTGGAAGGGGAAATTGTTTTTGAGTCGGAAAAGGTCAGAGTTCCAGCTCCACTTACAGATCCATCAGACCTTCCCTGACCACCTGACTTCTGAGAAGGCGGTGGTGCTGCACTGGATCCTGCTCCTTCTTTACCAACACTGGTTGGTTCAGGGACCTCTTTTTTGTTTTTATCATCCTCGCTGCTTTGCCACTCTTCTGAAGATCTTGGAACAGTTTTTTCGCCAGTTGTGTCCTGGCTTGCTGGCCCCACTTGATCTGACATCTCTCCTTTTCTCTTCTCAGCCTCCGGTCCATGGCCAGCCACATTTCCTCCTTCAGGTCCGCTCTTGAGGGACAGGATGTCATCCAGAGTGACAGTATCTGGACCAGTTTCAGCACTGTTGGTAGAAACACTTCTCCTAATATTGGGAGATGTAATTTTTTGAACAATAGCTTCCAGTTTTAATCCTCGCCCCTTTCTTGGGGGCAATATTTTGGTCTTCGCCGGGCTCGTGAGGGAAACAGCAGGGCAATTCCTATTATCGGGACTTGGCAGGTCCTTGAAGGAATCTCCCTTTGCAACTGACTTGCCAGCATCTTGGCTTTGAGATGAATGGGCATAGGAGTTGTATGTTTTATCAGCTCCTTCTTTTGCTGAAGTCATCAGTCGCCCTTTATCTTCACTGCCACTGTTCTTCATATCATGTGGCTGTCTTTTGGTAGGGATAGGTGAGATGAAAGAACGGACCCTCCTCCTCATAATTAATGGGTTTTGAGGAGACTGGTCTTCCTGGCCGGGGAGCCTAAGCATAGCATTACTAGGCTTGGGCAAATCCGTAGATTCCTCTCGTCGATGCCCATCGCTTTCTTGAGGGCAAAATCTTTTTTGGTTGGCTGCTCCAAGAGGGCCGCTGCTTTTGGCAGGAGAAGTTTGCCGAGAGAGGTCCCAACCAGATTCGTGATGCTGCAACTTCTGGTTGCCGTGTTTCAGTTCGGTGCACTTGCTCTGAGTACTGTCGCCCCCCATGACACAGCGCCCAGCTTCCTGGCTTCCAGTATCATGGTAAGAGCTACCTTGAAGGTACATCATTCCATCCTTGTCATTTTTTAAGGGACTCCTTACTCTTTCCAGAAACTGCTGCTGCCTTGGGCTCTTCCTTGCTCCTTCCTGCCTGTGCTGAGCTGCAGCAATCACACCCTGAGCAGTGCTGCTTGCCCAATCTTTGTATTCTTCTTGCTGTTGCTGGTAGAGCTGTCTCTTGTAATGATACTGGGAATTCAAACTCTGGTTGGGGTCACCAAAAGCATGAGGCCTAGCATTTGTGTGATATGCTGAAGCCAGAGACGGGCCTTCCGAATTCTGAGGGTAGACAGAATGCAGAGAACCCCTGCTAACTCTTTCAGATAGTGTCATGTGTGGGTTCATGTGATGCAGATCTGCCCCTGGGCCTCTGCTTCTGCCCGGTGACATTTTCAGCTTATCAGCGAGATCCTGATATTGAGAGGGTGATTTACCCCTTCCAGTTCTGCCAGGTGCTCGTCTCATCTGTGTGGATCTGCTGTCCTGCTGGGGCATGTAGTCTGGAGCAGCATCGGAGACTGCAGCTCCAGGGCTGGCGTTGCCTCGAAAAGATTCATGCTTGATGCCAGTGGGATGACAATGGTCTCCTGCTTTTTTATTATTGAGACTAGCTGAGCTCTTCGACTGTTCAAAATCTTCTTCCTTTATTTGCCCACTGTGAGCTTTCATCTTTGTTTCCATGGATACTAAACCACCAGGGAGTATTACTGACTGGCTCAAGCCAGGGGCAAGACGTTCACTCCTTCCGCTTCTGGCCTCGGGACCCATGTGCCCCATGGGGTGAGGGCCAGGATCTCTTACAAGTTGCCTTAATGGAGATATGTCACAGATCACTGATCTCCTCTCTGAGAGCGCTCCCCCCTCATGGGCAGCAGACTGAGACTCCACATCGAACTTTCTAGCAATAGGGTAATCAGCTAAATTTATCTGCTTCATGTCTGGAGCTGCACTGCTAGACTTCCTATCCCAGGGACCCCAGTGAGGGCCTTCCAGGAGGGACCCCATGCTTTTGTTTAAGAGGCCTCTATTGGCCAATTCATTGGTTTGACTAATTAAAACATTGGGCCTCATGGCTCCCTCCAAACTCCCAGCCATCCCAGAATGCTCCTGTGCGTTCCTAGAGTACCTTCTGTCTGGATGATGGTGGTACCCCTGCAAAACCTCCTGTAGGAGGCTAGGAAACTTCTCATTACGGCCTTTGCGCTCACTGTGCCCCGGAAAATCCCCCTTTTCTTGACCAGAAGGATACTGGGGAAAGCCACCAATATTTCTCTGTATACCAGGTGCTATATTATCCTTGTAGCTGTATCTTAAACTGCCGGGAGACTTGGAAGATTCTGTTCTTGCAGGAAAATTTGGCCCAACAACTGCATGACCAGGCTGGCTATTCCCCTCCCCATTATGGTTAGTGTTATCGCCACTTTTGCTCCCTTTACTTCCTCCTTGAGTTTCTTGCTGTGTCCCTGCATGCCCAGCTTCTTTCGCTCCGCCAGTGCTAGCAGGTGCCTGAGGGGTTGTGGAAGCATCATCCTGTGCGGGTTTATCTTGTCCACCTGACTTTTCTACTCTTCCTGTCATGGCTTCCCGGGAGACAATCACCCCAACTGCCTTTTCATTCACTTTTGGGGCATTTTCCACAGCCACCACAGCTTCCTTCCCATCAGGGGAGGCCACATCTTCCCTAGCTGCAGGACTGCTGCTGAGTTTTGAGGGCTCATTCTGAGAGCCTTGTGCTGGTGAGGAGTTGGGCCTCTCTAAATTACCCCCTTTGTACGTGGTGTCTGAGCTGGTGCTCTGGCCGCTCAGCTGTCTCACCCTTTCCCCATGATCCTCTGAACTACTGGAACAGCCACCATCCAGGGACTCTGCCATGGGAGACTTCAGTTGCTCCTCTGCCTGGGAGGAGCCTTCTGAGTTGGTGCAGCTGTCGGCCTTCTTGGAAGAGGATGATCTTTTGGAACTTTTTTTCTGAGGTGCCAAGGCATCCGAGAGCAACATGTGCTGGACTGTATTGGGCAGATTGGCCACTTGAGAACTTAAAGCACTCAGGCTGCTCAGTCCTGGATCTGTGAGCCTTTTCTCCTGCAGCCCTTCCAGTCCAAACCCCTTGAATCCACCTGCATGAGCATTGGGGCTCGGCATCATAGATGGTGTAGGACTAAGCTGAGGCATCATCTGCAGGATTCGGTTTCTAGAGCCCATGGACATGTTGCCTTGCCCACACTGGAGATTTTCTCCACCCGGCATGAGCGGAGAAGGGGTAGAGCTGCAGCTTGGAGACTGAACCACAGATGCAGCAGGAGATGGATTAGAGATCGGACTGAAGTTTTGGTGGAACTGCATCGGTGACCTTACAGGAACTTCAGTCTGGCTGTACTGTCCCACTTGACTTTGAAGAGAGAGTTTGGTGGCAGCATTTGAATACTGCATTACGTGCTGAGGTGGGTGCTGTTGCTGCTGCCCCTGCTGCCCACTCTGGGGCAGCTTAGACTGCTCAAAGCTTTTCATCGGTTGAGTTTGAAAGCTGTAGTTTGACTGGGTCCCGTAGGCCTGTGCATTGGAACCCACAGCATGGCCTTCGTACTGCGACCCAGAATTCACATTGTAGCTTCCGTCATAATTCTGTCCTGACTGGCCAAAACGCTGTGGGGAAGGGAAAGAGGAGGAGGAGGATGACGAAGGTGGCTGATAGTGTTGGCTGAACTGACCCACTCGTAACTGGTAGCCTGAAGCAGAGGAAGGCAGGGTGGATGGACGCTGCATTGGCTGCAAGTGTGAGGTGCTAGAAGCAGACTGGCTGGAAGCCTGGGGTAAAGGCTGATGAGATTGATAGATCTGCTGTCTCAGCTGCTGCACCTGCTGCTGCTGGCTAGAAGCCTGCTGCTGATACTGGGCACTCCCTGGAGAAAAAGGACCAGTATAATCCTGTTGATAGTGGGATACACCCCCAAGGGTCGAGTGCTGTGTTTGGAACTGGCCCACGTGTCCCTCACTCCCATACTGACTCCCAAAGCTACTCCCTTGAGGGGGCCCATAGCTCTGTACCGGTCCGGAAGGCCTGCGCTGAGGCGGCTGCTGCCCTCCTGACACCACTGGATCTTTGTTGGCAGCCATATAGTAAAACTCTCCTGCTTCTTTTCTGAAACCTTGGTAGCTCTGATGGCCAGAGCTCTCACCAGGCATTGCTGTAGAGGCTCCTGTTGCTCCACGACGTCCACTGCCAGCACCTCCTCCAAAGCTCTGGAACATCTGGGCCTGCTGGCGGGGGCTGAACTCTTCCAGTCGGGATGAAGTGTGCACTTCCTGCGGGTAGCTCTGCTGGTTTCCGTGATAACTACTTTGCTCCCGAAAGGACTGCATGCTGTTCAGCAGCAGAGCGGTAGCTCGAAAGCCCTCCTAAATATGGAGAAAAAGAGAGGGGAAAAAAAAAAAGGTATAATATGTTTCCCAGTCACACCAGTACCCCATTCAATTTCCCTGTTTTAACAGCAGTTAAAATTTAGTATTTCTCTCCCACTTCCTGGTACATGAATGTTTAACCCCTCTTCTTGCAACCTGCCCACCACCTTCCAGGCAGCGCAGGCCAGTAGCCTACTACCGGATGGAGCGCACTTCCAGCATTAATATTTCCCCACCATCATTTACTAACCGGCTGTGTTTACGTGCCCCTGAAGAGAGAAGCTTCCAACAATATTTGCAAAGCAAAGGAGAGCAATCCTCACCCTCCGGCTATTCCCTATGGCTAATACTGGGAGTAATCCAAGTATTTTGCTGCCATGTTGAAAGACGCGACAAGAACCCTGCAACGCTTTCAAACCACACTTGGATTTATGACAGGGATGATATCCAAGGTCCATGTTTCACACTGGGAAAGATCTCTATTAGCAAACACTCAGGATACAATTGACCAAAGCTCAAACCAAGATAACCCAATGAAAGAATCTATGCGAACGTGTGAAAGAACTGGCACCAGCATACTCAATGCTCAGTTCCTGAGTAATTCCAGTGACACTCCTAGGTGAAAACCAACACAAGACAACACATCGCATTTTCTCGCCCCGCCATCTGCTTTGCTTTACAGGATGGAAAGTTGAAACAAGTTCACTCTGTTTGAGCGAAATAGTCTACAACTTCATCCCTTAGGACTTTCATATTACCTTGAATGAAACCTAACCGAAAACATTTGTCAGTCAGAATATCTATTTTGGAATACCATGTATGATCATCTACATTTACATAATCAACTCACAAGTAAACAAACTCCGGGAAGGCTCTCCTCAACACATTATTCAATATGTGGAATTGTGACTCACCCTCAAGGACTGGACCACAGCTGCAAAATTGTTTGGGGACCCTGGCTAGTCCCTCTATAAAAGCCTGACACATTACTAGATGCATTAAGAAAAGTACGACTATGTGCACGTACACTGCCTTTAAAAACCAAAACCACACAAACAAACAAAAGAAAAAAACCAAAACCAACCAATCAAAACAAAATCCCCAAATTAGCAGATGACAAAAGCATTTCATGTCTGAAACACCTTGTGGTTTTCTCCTCCTGAAAAAAAATATGGATAAAGCCACCTGGAGAGACTCCTTCCTTTAGAAGAATGTTAAGACAATGCTCGCCCTTTTCCAGGAAACAGAACCCCAACTCCTCAGATTGGAAACTTCCTGGAAGACTTGCCTGCATTATGTTTTCATATTTAGCCATGTTTTGTCTTTGCCACAATCAACTGAACCCGCTGAGAATTAAATTCTAGCTTTGCACTAAAGTTGTGTTCAAGTAGATCACCAAATTCACAAAAAAGCCCCCAGGCACACAAATGAGATGCAGGCAAGATCCGGTATCCTATTCTTTTCCCATCTGCCTCCCAAGGTTATTTTCTTTATTAACATGTATGTTTTCTATAGAAGACTCTGACTCTACCACTGGAGTCTTTCATCTGGGTCTCTACTATCTGTGTACGTAGGCTACAGAACACACAGGCTCAAAACCACCCCACAGCACCGCACGTCTCCGCAGCCCCTCTCCTCTAACTCAAAGGCCTCTTTGTGTTGCAGCCTTGGCTCATGCAGCTTGACGTACATAATAATATTACCAGAATCAAAAGGGAACTGTCAAATTGTTAATACTTCAAATTCTGTCTCTCTTCTTCTAGGAAGTCAACTTTACTGCTGTTTTAATCTTACATTTTAAGTGTCATAAGAGGGATCTGCTGTTCTGCTGAACTTCCACTTTTTAAGCATTTTAAAGATTACATATATCACATGAATAACACTTCTATGAATGCCACACTGTGCCAATCTGTCCAGTTCAGGCTTATTATGGATAAGCCCCTCCTTTTTCTGCATCATTCCTTTTGATGTTTCATCAGTCTGAAGCTCCAGCCCTATTGGGGTAGGACTAAAATTGGGATACCTAAGGCAAGCTACTTTCTTCCTTTTTTTGTGTGACTTGGTGTTAAGGCAAAAAACATGAGGGGGGAAAAAAAAGGAAAAAAACCCATACATAGAAGAAAGTTATCAAGCTAAAGGTAAGAGAACATCTACTGTAACTGGCAGATGTAAAAAGCAGCTTCTCTAGATAAGCAGTTTGGGGCTCTGCAATCAGCAACATTCACGTGCTGTGGAGACTGCGTGCACGCCCTGGCTACCACGTGCTTGGCATCCATCCTCTTTTCATGAAAGCAACATTTCCATCCTCTCACAGGCTCAGTCTCACACAGAACCTCAGATTCAATTTTTAAACGCTACTTTACCAAGGCTTACTTTGCATAGTCTGGACAAGATCTCAGGAAGCCTCTTCTGCACTACATCATACAAAAACTTTAATCTCTGATGATATTCATTCTCTGTGACCCTACCAACAGGCTTGAAAACTGCTACATTTTCAAGCTAATGTATGTTAACGATGCTGGCAAACATTCTTAAGACTTCTTCACTATTATAAAAGAATAATTTTAATTATATAATGAATAGAAACAGCACAAAATGCTGTAAAATGCCCTTAAGAACAGAGATACAGTAAAGGTCAACCAAGGCACAAATTCTTATCCTCCATAATCTCATGCAACCATGTAACATTTATTTAGTCCAGAAGTTATATATGCTAACTCAAAACAGGGAGAACATATTTTCCTTCTTCAGTTTATTATTTTTTTTCAATCTTGGAATTTACCCTGACAAACAAATAACAAGTTTTCATCAGGACAATACTTGCTTTGAGTATCTCACAAGGAGCCTAACTTGAGTAACATAACCAGTAGAACAGCTGCCAAAAAGAAAAAAGGCATTTCATTAATAACAGGCGTAAGAAAAGATAGGACGTGCTCCGACCCATTACATCACTGATAACTTAAGACATATAGCACGTTTCCTGTCATTAATGTTCTATAAATACAGAGCTATTGCAATTACTACTGCAATAGCCTTTCTTAATAGTAACAGCTCTGTAAAGTGCTTAGATGTAAGTGCTATGTTCTCAGCAAAACCACCGAGAATAATCCCCTGGACAAGCCTTGTTAATAAATACATTCAGACAGATAAGGCCTTCAAAGTCTACCCATATTCACATGAAAAAAAGTATTTATTTTATTAATTTTTTACTGGAAGCCTTTAAAGAAGGAGTACATACTCAGCTGGTACGTACTCCTCCTCATGCACGAAGTCAAGAGGACAATGCACCAGCTGCCAGCCAGAGACTACAACACAATCACCTAAAACTCCGTCACGATGGTGCACATCCGTAATGCCATCCCCAGCAGAAGGGACAAAGTCCTGCCTCCAAAAACGTGCTCCATTAACAGCCACAAATCACACGCATTTGCAGCACTCTCCAACACGCACAATATGCAAAGCCTTCGCCGTTTATTCAAAGGGAAGGTAAGAGTCTGGCACAGCTTTCACTACTCCAGTGTCACACCTACACTCTTGCTACACGTGCACGCAGCTCTCTCAGTAAAGCTGCGTGACTTTAAAGTATTTATAGCCCGTAGCTGTAGAGCCATCTAAGCATATCCATCTAGACACTGCAGACTACGCTCACTAGGCTAAGCAGTTTCACTCTGCTCCAACACATTCGTTTCTTCCCCAATAGCCCAGTAATCCAAATTTGCCTTCGACCTGGCAGGAACAAAGGAAGCATATTATAAGCTTGTGTGGCCGATAAAAAACAGCCTCACTTACGGAATCGCTGCACAGAAGTCTTGAACAGAAAGAAGCAATAGGTCCCTTAATTCTCAGACTTATTCGTGAAACATATTAAGTTATTTCAAGCAGCGTATCAATTTGCCTTCTTCACGTGAACTTATTTTTAAGTATAATGCAGATTTTGTATCTTGTTTAATCATTTGAAACAGCCTTATAGAACTTTGTTAACATAGGAGCTCCTCAAAATATGAAGCTACGCATTGTGACCTCACTGTGAGCAAGGTTATCTAATGTTAGTCAACAGCACGTAAGCATCTTTCAATGGCTCCTGCATGTCTATCAGAGTGCCCCCAACCAGTGCTGATTAACAGAATTCATCAGTACTCCCACACCAAGATTACTCTGTGAAATGATCTTCTGCAATAGACCATGCTAGGCTTTCTTTTACAGCTACACAAATATTTAAAACTCTTTTTGTCCTGATTATCAAAGACCGGACGACTAACAGGACAGCTGCCCAGATCTTCGAAGCCACGTAACACTGATGCCAACATAAGAATGCATCACTGCAGACAGCTCATAACAAGCCAGCTAAAAACCAAAATACTGTGGGGATACGCCTAATTCTTGACAATAAGCCTATAAAGGAGCAAATGAAACCACCACCAGCTCGTTCAGTAGGACGTAAGTGAGGTCTTTCCACTTCGTTAAATTTTCTTTAGATTTGAGTTGACTACCGCGATCCATCTGTGCAGAGAAGTCTCAGGCAGCAGTCAAATGCAATATATCTTTAGTGCTCTGTCAAAAGCCTCTCACTTCCTAGCATGCTTATCAGGAAAGAAAATGCAGTTACAGGCAGGTGACAAACAGTAAGACAGCATTTTCCATAGTCCAAAATGTACACAAAGAAGTTGGGGGGGGGTTATAGAGTGTCCAGAGTTCTGATTAAAACAGACTTACTTGCTAAATGCTGTGCAAGTAACAGAGATGTATGTAAGACTGCAGCCATTTCTTGCCACAACTCATACAAAATGCAAAAATTACTATTTTTGTCCCTCCTCACTGTATCTTCTTAAACTAGCAGAGAACACACACAACCAAAACAATCTCAAAAGCCAGAACCTGAGTATGAGCAATTCAAGGGCGTATTTTGTAAGTAAACAATCCCTGTGCTCCAAATTAAGCCAGATATAGTGGAAAAAAGGATTTCCATGTACTGAGTACCATTTCTATTGTCAAGGCCAAGCTGCTAACCCTCATTTCTGCAGGTACAGAGTTATTGCCTGCACACCTGATCAATGGCTGGGAATAGACTGACCTTGTTTCAGCTTTGGAGGAACACTGCTGCTTTTAAGAGAAGGCAAATCAGCCACCAATGCCACAAGTAGATGAATTTAAAGATCAAACCTAAGACTACATTTAACAAAGTAACAGATATAACTTATTTCTTCTACATTTGATGCCTTTTTAAAAGAAAAGGGAGAATAAGTAAGACTTGTTTTCAACATTAGGTGTGGTGTAGAAGTAAACCAAGACAGTCGGCCCTTCAGACAGTCACCAGTTTGTCCAAGCAGTAGCATGCACTGCTCACTTCTTTCAAAAAGTCGTGTTTCTGATATTATTCACCACCACACTTTCAGAGAAAACTACAGTCAGATCCGGCTCTCACCAAGCCATCATGGTATATTCTGTCAAACAAACCTTACTACACCACTCAAAGCTGAAACAGGATACAGTTAATTATCACTGAGAGCGCCAGACCCTATGGAAGTAGCTAAACTGAAGTATCTTGTAAAGTATATAAAAATTTTAATTAAACCCAGAATAATGCATTAATGGAAACTGAATTTTATAATCCTAAAAAATCACAGCATGTCTTAGAAACACCCATATGTAGTGGTTACACATGCTTAAGTATCTATTAATAACACATATTAGCAACACATCTTGCAAATCAGTAGTAATACTGGCCTTGACAAAAAAAAAAAACAAAACCAAGACACCAAAACTTAATTTTGTCCTTCCTAGTGAAAACTTTTATCAAAAAATTCCTCAAACGAGCTACGGCTTGGCCAAGTGGATTGTAACTAGCTTCCATCATCTCACAGAGACACTATGCCTTCTTTACCAAAATGTCTGTACAGCTTTTCAGAAAGTCAGTATGTATGAGCTTAAATCCAAACAATTAAGGAAATGGTTCTCACAGAATGGGTGAGGAACAGATGAGCGTGGCAGAAGGAGCACAGTGAGCTTTGTCAGTTGAGAGAGGGGAATGCTCTGGGGATCATTGCGCTAGATAAGATCTACATTCACTTATTTTTCCATATATTTCCTCAGTGACCACAGAAAAAGCCCAGCCACAGTGAGCCCGAGTCAGTGCACCTTCCTATCTCACAGGGGAGATGTAAGCAGACGTATTCAGAGCACTCAACTGCTAGAATAAAAGGCATCATGTAAACAAACGACAACAAAGAATAATCAAATTTTGCATGTGGCTATTATTTGGCTGCTGCTTTCTTCCCTCACATCCAAAATATTTTTTTAAAAACCACTTGTATAACACCAAGTCAGACTTTTTTGCATCTGCAAGTTTTCCTTACTCACTAAGTGAACAAAACTAAAATACCATCTCCAGTTCAGCTTTGCACTTTTACTGAAGTGCACTGTTAAATTCATATTCCTAAACATGAAGAAAGAAGAAATTTGACAAGAACAACTTCTGTTGTAAGCCAGTATTTAAGTTGTAGTACTATGAAAATATATATTTCTAGAAATACAACTAATGATCAAAGTTCAGCAGAATTTTGGCTGGTTGTATATATCTGATTTTATTATTTTGCCATTGGTTCTCAGTCTCAATCAACAGCACAGATGCACTTAAATAGCTTTCAAAAATCTACCAACCTCTTGCTGAAAGTTATCCATCTAAATTTTTAACAGACACTGCCATTTTAATAAGAACCTATGCAAATCAGTCAGATTTCATTTTATGTCAAAGATTAAAACAACAATTTTGGCCTCACACACAGGGTCAGCCTTCTCTAGCCCAGTTTAAGAGGTCCAGCCTCCTCTGTGGTGTTAACACAGCCATTCACGGGCAAGTCAGATCAGGGAACTGATACGGTCGAGAAAATTCTGCGAGGGAGAAAAGCCATTTCTGACCTGACAGATCCATTCACTGTATCATTACACAAACATCTGTACCAGCAAAACGGACACAGCAGGAACTGCTTTAAGTGGCCTGGCTACTGAAGGGCACCTGAAATCAGGAGTTCATATTTAAAAGGCTCTTCATCTTTACACAATAGCCAAACTACCCTTCTTAACATGAAAATGAAAATAATACTGAACCCTCAGCTCATCTTTTTTTTTTCCTCCAAGCTCCAGATCAGCTGACTGCACATCCTAATCCACCTCACTAGTCCTCCAAAAATTCTGGCAACTCATTACATACCTCTTATTGCAAATTCACCTGTGTCCATACCGCCAATGTCTTCAAGCAGTCAAACATGATATCTGCTTTGGCAATACAGCAAAATCTGAACATCCACTCCAAGAACAACTTCTGATCTGCTCCTTCTCAGACATGCAAGACATGAGGCTCAGCAAAGGATCACAACTCTCACTAAACCTTCACCTTTCAGTTACAAAACAGTGAAAAGGAGAAGTCAATTATTAATTGCAAGAGGAAAACAGGAAAGTGGGAACAGGGTTGCCAGGTTCTAACTGCCCAAGCTCTCACTTTCTGTGCAAAAATTTATCCAGTACCTAAAATACTCAGAACCATACAGTGGGGAAAAAAACCCCACCATCCTAACACATTATTTTTAATTAACTCTTAAAATTTTTCATACTAAGCGGTAGCCCCAGCCTTGATGACAGGTTGCTAAGATGAATACGTACAAGGGTCACATTAAATATTACCTGTAATACGTTTTTCTTTTCTATTCAATGGAGTCTATACAATTAAATCTTTTTATTCTTTTTTTTTTACAATGCCTGGTGCAATGAGCCTGTAACTAAGACTCCTGGGAACTCCTCAAGGCAAATGAAGTAAATTGACACAAAATCTCTCTCAGTTATGTGTAAGTATTATCACAATACAGGCTATGCGCTGTACACAAGAATTATATCCATTGATTAGGATAAAACCATTGCTGAAGATAATACCACCTATTTACATTATAGGCAATAACATTAAAATCAGGTAGAAATATAACCTTGATCTACTTAAACTAACAAATTAAGGAATTACTGTTCAATTGCAGAAAAGCTGTACTCAAATTTACACCTTCCAAACC
Source organism: Mohoua ochrocephala (assembly GCA_013398855.1). Taxonomy (NCBI): domain Eukaryota; kingdom Metazoa; phylum Chordata; class Aves; order Passeriformes; family Acanthizidae; genus Mohoua; species Mohoua ochrocephala. Next base: position 345,583 of record VZTA01009232.1, on the reverse strand, counting down.
CCTTACAGATAGTTTTTGTTCCTTTAAGGTAAGACAAAAAATTTAGCTTTAACACTTTCAATTTTCACTAGCCAAGGTTATCATTCTTCCTACAAATTCAGCACTTCAGCCCTCAAAATCAACGCAGATTTAGAGCGTGGAAGATCTGCACATACTACTGCTGTTGCCCACTTTAAAAGAAAATACAGTCAAGGCCATATCATGTTTACTGATAAAAAAAATTAGAGAGCAATCTTCTTTTTCCCAAACATAAGAACTGTTTGAACTTCTCTCAAAAAAAAATTTCAAAGCATTTGTAAGATTTTCACACCAGAAGAACAACAACTTTTCTTTCTCTAACATTTCTCCTTGTCTCCTACAACCTATGTCCTCTAAATATCACTTTGCTCATTTCTCCACACTTCAGATTCCACAGCATCTGCCTCGTGTTGAAGGCACAAACTGAAGCAGACCCATTCTCACAGTAAACTTTGTCTTCCGAGACTAACAGGGAGTGACTAAGACTACAGCCACACTTACACGGAGACAGGAGAAACGGTTCCGATTAATACAAAGTAACTTTAAACATTTAAATAATTCAACAAAGAGATTACTTCAGAGGTAAGACTATTTTAAGGAGGTCCTCCCCCTTCCTATCTACCCATCCCCACCCCTGCAGGCTTTCTTTGAAATTTTCAGATTGGACCAGTTTCTTGAACCACCTCATTACGCATCCCCGCTGTAGCTCCAGTGGCAGAACCAACAGACAGATGAGAGAGAGAGAAGGCAGCGCGCTGCAGTGCTGGAGCAAACAGCTCAGAACTCCTGAGGTTTATACTTAGCCTTGGCCTAAAGCACTTAAATTGCTTCGCTCTCACCAGCTCCCCCACTGAGTCAAAACCTTTCAGAAGCAATCCCTCTATGTCAACTTCATGCATATAAAGTGATTAAACTTCTAACACACCTCAGTTAAAAGTCTGAAAAATCTATGGTTTAAACTCAAGCCACTATAACCAACAAACTCCACACCTCCAAGTTCTGCTGCCACAGCCAAAAGCAAGGAATGTCAACAGCAGTCAGACCACACCACAGGCACAAAATTAGCTCTAATGAGCATAAGCAGGTCAGAGAAATTAACAACCTACAATTAGAGATCTTCTCACAACTGGAATTTAGAGCTTTCTCCTTCCCCAGAGGATTTCTGTATCACCACGGTGATAGTGTCAGGTGTGTTTGAAGCTGGAAAGCTGACGGACGAAGCTTCTACTGCCATGTATTCCATGTCATATCCTAGAGGATATACCCTTAAGGAAGTCAGCAGTTGAAAGCAAAGAGGAGGGATGAATTCAAAACCAGAGAAGAAAAAAAGCCTCTGTAAATACCGATTAGTGGAGGATAACAAAGATACTGCACTCAGAGCATAATTTTTGGAAATGCTAGAGTTAACATTTTGAAGTAAGACAGAGGGAGCTTAGATGGTCCTCCACTCTGAGAATCAGTCCCACCATTCTCTTCAGCTTAAGTTCCCGCACTCCTGCAGTCATTCATTTTGTACACCAGGGAGGAGAAAAAAAACAAAACCAGAAGACTCTACTGTTTCTGCCTCCACCTATCTCCCCTCTGAGGAGGCTAAATAAAGAGGTCCAATTAACAAACCATACATGATGGATTACACGTAACGATTTCATGATGCTAACGTAGTCCTAGTGTTCCATTACAAGAAAAGAAGGACTTCTCCCCCCTGCTCTAAAACATCCCAACTTTCTATGAAAACCTGAAATTTTCTACTTTGTTTCAGCTAGAAAGATGGCAACTAAATTACTTTCACCTTGAGAATTGTTCCTGATTTAATTCTTCAAGTCCTGTTAACCAACTGAGCAAAAGGACATTACTACTCAGCTTATTCCAGAAAAGCAACGCACACACAGAGCCAAAATTCCATGACTAAACATAGACCAACAAAGTCTTCATAAACACTACAGCTCTGTGGATAAGCAAAGAAGTTTATTTCTTAAACCCTCCTCCCATCCACTTTCAGGAGCTCCCTAATGCTGTTGTTTCTCACTGAGCTAAGAGACGTGCTTTCGCTGGTGAGTTTGACCCAGGTGTACTGAAATTTCCTTTTTCCACCAGATTTGACAGGGTTTTGACTATGCTGCAGAGTATACATATCATTAACCTCTTCTCCTCCCCTTGCTATTTTCAGCAGCTCTGTTATATACACACCCCCCTTTGGGTTTCCACAAATTCCACCTTTCAAACATTAAACAAGCTGTATTCCTGCCAGGCAAAAAGACAAGGAAACAAACAAAATGAACACATGACAAGTCAAATTTCTATATCCTAACTGCACAATACTAGCATCATTCAAATAAAAATGTACTCAACTGATCAATTCTCAAGCAAGAACACAGCTTTGTCTCTGATAACCAGAACATGATACCTAATGTAGAAAAGGTGAAAGACACCAAATGTAGAAAAGTACACAGAGCAAAAGGAAAAAAGGCCAGAATGCAAGAATCCCTGCTCTCCAAAGTGAACATGATATTAGCTGAAGTCAGAACTGTAAAGATGCAGAATACCACACTGCAGTGGACCCTCAGCTCATCACCAAAACCAGTGCCCTACCACAGCTGGCAAACAAACCCTTCTGCAGCCGAGTTCTCTTTCTGCATTCTAAGAGTAACATGGGATGAGATGTTTCTCCACTAAAATGCAGTGATTTAGATGGAAGGGGGATAAGGACAGCACGGTTCAGTTTTCTCATGCAAAATAAAAAGCGTCACTTTGGAGCAATTCTCAGTTATGCTCCTGCTACTTCCGCTCTCCAGCGGGACAGAAGAGGATCTGCCACTCACTCAGCAATGCCCTGCAATACAATCTGCTACCTCCTTCTGTAACGATTTTGCCCAACTCATTTAATTTACTGCCTGCTAAGAATCTGTTATTATTACACTTATCAAGACCTATCTAATAGACCAATTTTATGTAGCAATATGCACAAGGTATGGTCAGGATCAAGAACATCAGAAAATCAGATGTACACATTTCACACAAAAACGTTGGAGAAAGGAAAGAAACCTCCTCACCTCCACACATGAAGTGAAATAGGGAAAAATTATAGTGGGCAAACCAAAACTTACACAACATGACAGAACACTGTTGAATCCATTCTTTTTTCCCTGGATGCAAGATGAGAAACAAAAGGGAAAGACACGGTTTATAGTGTCATGGAATCCTCTAGCTTGGAAAAGACCTTTAAGATTATCAAATCCAACCCCTCTCATAGAACTGTCAAAGCCACCACAAAACCATGTCCTTAACCACAATGTCTACACATCTTTTTAAGTATCTCTAGGGATGGCGACTCCGCCACTTCGCTGGGGGAACCTGTTCAAATGTTTGATTTCTTCAGGTAAGAAATATTTCTTAATATCGAATCTAAACCTCCCCTGGCACAACTTGAGGACATCTCCTCCTGTCCTATTGCTTGTTACTTGGGAGAAGAGACTGAACTCTACCTGGCTACAGCCTCCTTTCAGGTAGTGAACAAGAAGGTCTTCCCCGAACCTCCTTTTCTCCAGGCTAAACAAACCCAGCTCCCCCAGCTGCTCCTCCTAAGATCTGTGCTCCAGACCCTTTGCCAGCTCCACTGCCCTTCTCTGGACATGCTCCAGCCCCTCGATGTCCTTCTCGTAGTGAGGGGCTCAAAACTGGACACAGGATTCAAGGCACCTCACAAGTGTACGGGGGCTGGCCACACTGTGTCTCATAGGAGCCAGGCTGCCACCAGCCTTCTTGGCCACCTGGACACACACTGGCTCATGTTCAGCTGCTGTTGACCAGCACCCCCAGGGCCTTTTCTGCTGGGCAGCTTCCCAGTCACTCTGCCCCCAGCCTGCAGCACTGCATGGTGCTGTTGCGACCCAAGTGCAGGACCTGGCACTTGGCCTTGCTGAACCTCATCCCACCGGCCTTGGCCCATCAACCCGGTCTGACCAGATCCCTCTGCAGAGCCTTCCTACGTTCCACCCAACCAACACTCCTGCCCAACTCAGTCTCGTCTGGAAACTGACTGAGGGTGCACTCAATCCCCTCACCCAGATCATCGATAAAGACATTAAACAGGATTGGCTCCAGCACCGATCCCTGGGGAACACCACTCGTCTCCGGCCGCCAGCTGGATGCGACTCCATTCCTCACCACTCTGAGACTGGCCACTCAGCCAGCTTTCCACCTAGCAAACAGGGCACCCATGCAGGCCACGAGCAGCCAGTTTCTCCAGAACAATGCTGGGGGAAACACTATCAAAAGCTTTAGTAAAGTCCAGCTAGATAACATCCACAGCCTCTCCCTCATTCACTAAGCAGGTTACCTCGTCGCAGAAGGAGATCGGGTTGGTCAAGTAGGACTTGACTTCCCTAAATGCATGCTGACTAGGCCTGGTTGTCCCATACGTGCCACGTGACGGCACTTAAGATCTGTTCCATGACGTTCCTTGGCACAGAGGCCAGGCTGATAGGCCTGTAGTCCCCAGATCCTCCTTCCAGCCCTTCCTGTAGATGGCCATCATGTTTGCCAACTTCCAATCACCTGGGACCTCCCCAGGTAGCCGAGACTGCTGATGGAAAGCGGCTCAGTGAGCACTTCTGCCAACTCCATCAGCACTCTTGAGTGGATCCTATCTGGCGCCACAGACTTGCGTGTGTCTAAGTGGTGTAGTAGATCCCTGACCATTTTCCCTTGGATTACAGGAGCTTCATTCTTCTCCCCATCCTTGTCTTCCAGCTCTGGGAACTGGATACCCAGAGAATAACTGGTTTCACTATTAAAGACTGAGGCAAAAAAGGCATTAAGCATCTCAACCTTTTCCTCATCATTTGTCACTTTGTTTCCCCCTACATCCAATAAAGGATTCTCCTTGGCCCTCCTTCTGTTAATGTATGTTACAGAAACATTTTAATTGTCTTTCATGGCAGCAGCCAGATTAAGTTCTAGATGAGTTTTGGCCCTTCTAAATTTCTTTCCACGTAACCTCACAACATCCTTGTAGTCCTCCTGAGTTGACTGCCCCTTGTTTCAAAGGTCGTCTCCTTTTATTTTCCCTAAGTTCCAGCCAAAGCTCTCTGTTCAGACAGACCAGTCTTCTTCCCTGCTGGCTCATCTTTCAGCACACGGTGACAGCCTGCTCCTGCACTCGTAAGATTTCCTTCTTGACGAATGTCCCACCTTCCTGGACTCCTCTGCCCTTCAGGAATGCCTTCCAAGGGACTCTGTCAACCAGGCTCCTCAACATGCCAGAGTCTCTGCTCTCTGGAAGTCTGCAGCAGCAGTTCTGCTGCCTCCCCTCCTTACTTCCCCCCAAGAACTGAGAACTATCATTGCACGATCGCTGTGCCCGGGACGGCCTCTCGCCATCACATCACCCACCAATCCTTCTCTGCTCACAAACCACAGGTCCAGCAGGTGCCTTCCCTAGTTTCCTCCCTCATCATTTGTGCCAGGGGACACACACTCCAGGAACCTCCTAGACTGTTTCTGCCCTGCTGTTTTGTATTTCCAGCAGACAACAAAATGTTAATCATGCAGCGTGCACTACATTTATCACATAACCATTTACGTTAATTTAAAAAAAAAAATCACACAGCATTCCCACTATTCCAGAACATCTACACATAGAAAACACTGTTGAACAAATCAAATCTCATGGAAATTCGAGTGCATCCAGGCATCTGACCAAAGGTAACAGCAAACTGCAGATATTGAATTGAAAGCTGATTAACAACATTTCATTATGGTGTATGAAGGTTTATTCCTATTTTGGCAAGTATGACAGCACATATTTTTCTCTCAGCTAATAAGTTTTAGGTATGTTTTTCACAGTCATTACTGATGCTGTACATGGACACAAGCCATTCAGTCAGCTCTGCCAATACCAAGTCTTTAGATCAGTTAAAAGTTATTAACAGGACACTTTGCAGCACATAATTTTACAGGGAAAGTGATATGAACAATACTCCCAATAAACTGTACTAAAGCTTCCAGCATAGTAGCTCCCTAAACAATTCCTAGCTGAGAACTGAGCTCTTATCAGAGCTCATCAGAGGGTTCTGTTTAAGATTTGCAATTTACCAGCAATTAGATGACTGAGTTCATACTAGCAAAATACTACAAAATTAATCATCATATTCCAGCACAGAACATGCAATGAATTCCATACACGCTTATTGGTATGAACATAGGCAAGCTGTGTGCTTGCAAAGAAGAGGTAGGGGGAAAAAAAAGTCATTTTCCTAGCTTTTTTGTTATTTGTTGCATCACAATTCAGGCAAGAAATAACGGGCTTCCCAAACGGAGAACAGGTCAAATCTCAAGGGACTCAAGCCACGGCTCCCCGACAAAGAACCTGGTAACGCTTTTTCCCCTCTTCCAATATCATCACAGGTTACAAACACTGTGGTAAAAGAGAAACACAAAAAGCACTGGAAAAACACAAGCACATTCACCGTCACCAGGCTGAGCTGATGAGAGAATGCTTGCGTTCTTGGCTACCACTCCATTCTTGAAGAATCACTGGTAAGAGGCAAGAAGAAACAGGAGCCTTACTGCAAGATCACTGCTCTGTTGTATCCAAAATTGGAAGTTTGACTGCTCGTGCTGTTGTTCATGAAGGCAGCAAGAAAAAGTTCAAGAGTTGGTAAAATGCAATTCTACATTTTTTTGTCTTCAAAGGCAAACAGGCAGCAAATCACAGACTCCAGAACACCCAGAGCAGATCTTATCCTCCAACACGGCTAAACAGAATCCACTTTTGATTACATGTCAGCCTTGACTTTTGAGTCTTTGGGTCTGGCTTTTTATTTTTGTCCTTTTCTTTTTCTAAAATGAAAGGAAACCCATGTACGTGCATAATGAAGAACACCACATGCTTTTCCAAGTGACCCCAAACAAATCAATATGTATCTTAGTGGTAAGCAGCAGTGGAAAGGCTCAGCTGAAGCAATCAAGGAGTGGTGCAGCCAGACACCAGCGTGACACAGATGCACCAGCAGTGCTGTACACGACTGTAAGACATCTTCCATTTGTCCGGGTCAGTCAGGAGTGAAGTCTAGTCAAGAGCTGTCAGGAAGGGGACCCAGGTCACAAGAATAACTGAATCACCGTTTTGTTGTTTTTTTTAAAAAAGTAAGAAAAGTTTGATAGGAACAGAATTGAACACCAGGATCCCAGTACAGGAATAGCCTCTCCTGCATGATTTTAGAGAAGTATACGCCTCTGCTTACACTATGTTTGTGTTCTCTATCAGTAACACTAAATGCTTTTCTACAATGAAGAAAATTCCACATAGCATATCAACACTATTAGAAGTGAGTATAAACACTTAAGACTACCTTCATTTTTGATTTTACAAGTCCAAAACCTAAAAGGTTATTTTGAAAGAGATCTCACCAAAAGGAGCCAATAAAAACCATCTTTTACTATCGAACTGCAGTTTTAATCTCTTGAATAGGAAGAGTTGGTTGGTCTCAGTCCAGTCTCCATCAACAAATCAGTTGGCTCTTCAGAAACTGCCATCCGTAATCTTTCCCATTTCAGAGGCCAACCACAGCATTAAGTAACACAAATTCTCACACAGCCAGTTAAGGTACACTCTGAAGCCTGAGAAGCCAGCACTGCCAAAAACGTTACTAATCTTTGTAACTTATAAGAACTCAGGTTCCCAAAACATGAGTCTAATATCTTTCATAAGTATAAAACCTAACTGAACAAGGTATGAAAAAAGAAACACATGCTTTAATTAAAAAGCTATCCCACCCAAACGGAGATCTGGCATACCCTGTGTCAAAAGGGAAGATATGCATAAGCCAGCTACAAACTCTTTAAATACCCTTATCTCAAATTATAGGGAAGCCAAGGAAGCAGCACGAAATTATTTAAATTTATTACATATTATGCCCTCACTCCAGACAGCAGCATGCCAAGCTGGGTGCAATAGCAGCAGGATGTGTGCACTGCAACTCTTACGAAGGGACCCTTCCAAGGGCGGCCTTAGTGCCATTTTGCTTTGCCTCCTGGGTGGTTTAGTTAAACGCGACCTAAAAAGGGAGAAAGGGAATATAAAATGATTTTCTTTCTAACACTGTTCTAAGAGCCCAAAAGGTTGTCTTTGCACACATTTCCACAACAGGAAGTGGGAGAGGGAAAAAAGCCCCAAATCCTACACATTTCACTCTTTGTCCTACAGGCTTTATACATGTATCAATCATGGACAGAACCACACTAAGAATGTTTTTACTTATACCTCTTTAAGTCTATAAATTTAATCTGAATATCCTTTAAAATGTAGCAAACAGGTTAATAACACCCTATTTCTTCAGCTGAAGATTAAGGAAGCTTCTTCTGACAATAAAAAGAGGTCTCCATTACAACTAAGACACAAATAAGTTCTCTTTCATTTAAACAACCTTCACTTCTTATTTATGCATTATAGAAACAGATTTACTCCTTTAATAAAAATTCACTTCAAGCTATTTTTATGAAGCATTAGTAACAAAGAAAAGGAACAACAACAAAATCAAAATTCCTGATCTCCTATCAAAGTCACTAACAATGAAGCTGCTCCTACTGCTCTCATACAGAGAACCACGATTAACCTGCCCCAGGCTGCAAAGGTATATGAAAGTATACATTTCAGCAAAAATCCACGTTTCATCAATCCCAAAACCTCTGCCAACTGATTTACAGGTCAAACCCCAAACTGTGTTAAAACACACACAATTCTACTAGAAAGGATGCTAGCAGGCTTTAAGTAGTCTGAAGAATGCCAAGCCAACAAAAAGGTCCAAGAACTTCCCCCTAGACATTTAAACCTAATAATACAAAGCCCAAAAGCTATCCCTGAAACAAGATTTAAAAGAGTAGAATAGAAAAGTAGTATTTTTAATATAAAAGGCGTTGTCATACTTTCACTTAAACGGCATAGTAACTTTTTTGTTAATTTAACCAGAATACACAATATGCATTTCATGCACCAGGGATTTACAGAAATGAGGAACGACTATCTTCCTCTCCTTGTAGCATTAACAAAGTTTAAGAGACAGATGACTAAGCTAATAAATATCTTTTTCCTTTTTTAAACAGTAATTCTCTCTGCAGTATACTAATGCAGCTGACTTTTTAAATGCCAATGGAACCTAGTATTAAGATTAAATAATACAGCTTCAAACAACTCAAAGTGAACTAACATGGAATCCTATTTAAAGATGTGGATTTAAGGAAAAAAACAAAACAACCCAAAAAACATTTCAGTCAAATGAAAACTCAAGTAACAATACTAAAAATTATTTATCACATACACTTAGCCAAATGCACTTGGTTAGGCTGTGTAATACCCATCGATAAGCCTCAAAAAACAAGCTTATCTGACAAAAAAAAGTCTAGAAAATGTGTAAAAGAAATCAGCTCTTCTTGAACTGAGTTCAGCCAACGTGCTACAAACCTAACCGAGAAGCTGCTGTATCTCCCTCCACCACCCAGTCACTTCATTGTTCTAAAATCTGAGTAGAGGTGATCCAACTGCTCCATGCACATCCATTGGTCAGGAAGCACGCTAAAAATCATACTCTCCAAAGAATTACCCATGCATGCAGCAACAGATGGCAACAAGCGACACGGACATGAATAGCCTTCAAAATGCTAACCTAAACACAGAAAGCTCTGAAACTCAATCCCCTCGCAGTTGTACCTCTTATTTTTCTTTTGTTTTCAAAGGAGGACTTAAAAAAAAATGTGAACGGTACAGAAAACAATGCTGCAATTTAATCAAACTGCCTGCCCTTTTAATGAAGGAAAAGACGGCATACACAAGAAATAAAGGGTTCTGGTGGTGCCAAATCTACCCACAGAGACAATCACTTGTTGATTCACACACAAACGTGCTCTTATTTTCAGGTTAATAACAGAGCCCCAGCACCATTAGGCAGCTCTGATACATAGGTTAGAACACTCATGTTACATAACTTTCTCTTATTCCTTCCCTCAAGGTAGGAAAAATAACTCCCAACTGCAGCCCTAAACACAACTTCCAGCAAGGTAAGCACCACGAACAAAAGACAAACCGATCCTCACAGCAGCCCAAACACATTATATCCCGATGATCTCTGCAGATAAGCAACGGCTACGGTGAGCCTCCAAAAAGCAGAGGCACTACAAACCTCAAGCATTCCCAGCACAGCCTGGCCACCTACTACAGTCTGAGCACAGGGTGCATCCATCTTCTCCAACAGTTTTAATCGTTTATCTCTTTAACGGAAACACCGATCCCCACAAAAACTTCACAATTCTTGCAAAAAAACCATTCTTCCGGGACAGGAAAACAGGTGGGCACCCCCATCACGCAGGACGAGGGCCTCTTTGAACGCACGTAAACAAACATTTTTTTCTTTGAAGAAAAAAGAAAAAAAAGGGGGGGAAGGAGGGGGGAGAAGGTTAAACTTCCCAGGAGCCCTTTCACAAGCCCCCCTCGCACCCAGCGCCCGCCCTCCAACTCACGGATGAGACCCTCACATCCCCTCCCACACGCCCAGGCGACCTCGGCTTCCCCCGCCAGGAGCCCGCACTCCCTCCCCAGGCCTCCCGCACANGGCGGGATCAGCACCGGCCGTGCCCGGGATCTCCTGCCCCCGCAGCCCCCGCCCGGCGGGATCAGCACCGGCCGTGCCCGGGATCTCCTGCCCCCGCAGCCCCCGCCCGGCGGGATCAGCACCGGCCGTGCCCGGGATCTCCTGCCCCCGCAGCCCCCGCCCGGCGGGATCAGCACCGGCCGTGCCCGGGATCTCCTGCCCCCGCAGCCCCCGCCCGGCGGGATCAGCACCGGCCGTGCCCGGGATCTCCTGCCCCCGCAGCCCCCGCCCGGCGGGATCAGCACCGGCCGTGCCCGGGATCTCCTGCCCCCGCAGCCCCCGCCCGGCGGGATCAGCACCGGCCGTGCCCGGGATCTCCTGCCCCCGCAGCCCCCGCCCGGCGGGATCAGCACCGGCCGTGCCCGGGATCTCCTGCCCCCGCAGCCCCCGCCCGGCGGGATCAGCACCGGCCGTGCCCGGGATCTCCTGCCCCCGCAGCCCCCGCCCGGCGGGATCAGCACCGGCCGTGCCCGGGATCTCCTGCCCCCGCAGCCCCCGCCCGGCGGGATCAGCACCGGCCGTGCCCGGGATCTCCTGCCCCCGCAGCCCCCGCCCGGCGGGATCAGCACCGGCCGTGCCCGGGATCTCCTGCCCCCGCAGCCCCCGCCCGGCGGGATCAGCACCGGCCGTGCCCGGGATCTCCTGCCCCCGCAGCCCCCGCCCGGCGGGATCAGCACCGGCCGTGCCCGGGATCTCCTGCCCCCGCAGCCCCCGCCCGGCGGGATCAGCACCGGCCGTGCCCGGGATCTCCTGCCCCCGCAGCCCCCGCCCGGCGGGATCAGCACCGGCCGTGCCCGGGATCTCCTGCCCCCGCAGCCCCCGCCCGGCGGGATCAGCACCGGCCGTGCCCGGGATCTCCTGCCCCCGCAGCCCCCGCCCGGCGGGATCAGCACCGGCCGTGCCCGGGATCTCCTGCCCCCGCAGCCCCCGCCCGGCGGGATCAGCACCGGCCGTGCCCGGGATCTCCTGCCCCCGCAGCCCCCGCCCGGCGGGATCAGCACCGGCCGTGCCCGGGATCTCCTGCCCCCGCAGCCCCCGCCCGGCGGGATCAGCACCGGCCGTGCCCGGGATCTCCTGCCCCCGCAGCCCCCGCCCGGCGGGATCAGCACCGGCCGTGCCCGGGATCTCCTGCCCCCGCAGCCCCCGCCCGGCGGGATCAGCACCGGCCGTGCCCGGGATCTCCTGCCCCCGCAGCCCGCCTGCCCGGGCACCGCCAGCCCAGAGCCGCTCGAGCCAGAAGTAGTAGCACTGCCAGCCCTCCGAGTCCCCACTGGCCTTGCATTTGGGAGTCCGCTGTGTCTAGTTGCACTTCTGTGCCGGAGAGACGATTAAGGTTTTTTCAGATTATTCACTAGTTTTTGGGTTTGAGAGCGAGGGGGCAAGGCGACCGGTGCAGGGGGCAGCTGTAGAGCAAGGATGCGGTGCCTGTCAAATCATCACCTCCTTCATTTAAGCCCGTATGCCAGCAAAGGAAGCTCTATATGACATTACAGTTTCCTCCATCTGCCACTCAGAACATTTCACGTGAAAACGCAGTAGGGCTGGCAGTCTGCGAAGCTCTTAAGTGCTGGGCAGAGAAAGCTCAAGCATCATTTAAAACTTGCTTTGCCAGGAACTTTACTGAGCAGATATGACACTTTCAATAACTGCCCTGTTTCCCAAGCTTTGTTTCCCAGATCCTCGGCAAGCCGTATTCCGAAAGAAGGCCTCTGCTCAGAGCTCATCCAAAAGGCAATGAACTGCTGAGAAGGACTGTGTTGTAAGCACAGCCAGTTGACAACTTCACTGATGGCTCCTCCACAGGTGACTTGCTTTTTATGAAAAATAAATACAAACCACCACATCTCATACCGTGCATTATCTGTCAAAAACAATTTGGAGGCTGGCTGAAATTCCATCTAGATAAGACTAAAACGATGCCAGTAGTCTGGGGAAAACAACCAGAGCAGACAACAATTACATGCGCTTCCACCATTTGTCTTTCAAGTTACCAATTTGTGGGTGTTAGGGACTCCCAAGCTGCTGGTCAGGCAATCGCGCACCTGGAGCATCTAGGAAAGACTCGCCTGCTCCTCTGCTCACTCCTCTTGGGACCCGAGAGGCGCTGGCTCCTTTCTGAGGCGAGTCTACTGCTGCGATCTATGCCTTATCTCCTTCGGATGAGAATGCCGCGATGCGCTCCGCATCGGCTCCCTGGGAATTGCAGCTGGAGCACCCGGGCGCTGCCTCATTGCATAAGGGCTCTCGCAGTCCGGCACACCCTGCTCTCCTCTGCTCTCCTCGGCACCGGCCGCCCGGTCACAGGTGGTGCTTCAGCCACGGCGCTTCGCTCGCAGGAGGTGGGTGGAGGTCATCGCTTCCTTCGCCTGGAGAAGAGGCTCCGGCAGCACAGTCACCGTGACAAACCGCGAGGTTGCTCGAGTCAGAAACAGCCTTAATCTTGTTGACTGCCACGGCATGCTAAGAGCTTGGTTAGAGCAGCATTCCCCCTGGGGATCCAGGACTGTGATAAAAGCTGTAATGGGGTGGGGGAACTCGATAAGGTTTTTATAATTTGATTTTCCATTATCTGTTTTCTGATTTTGAAGTAAAGCATCAATTGAGGTCAATCCTTTATGTAGATTTATAAGGTAGGAGTGCTTAGAGCACTCTAACTTAAGCTAAACTTAAACTTACCGTAAGGTAAAAACCCTTTGGTATATATAAATACATGAGAGCACAGCTTATCTAGATAAGCTTGTTATATCAAGGTATTTTTTACCTAATGTCTAAAATGAAGTTGCAGCATAAATAGCAAAAGTTTTGTCAAGTGCTCAAAAAGGCACTATAAAAATACAAGGACGGCAACCATTCCCAAGTCAAACACTTCTTAAAGGACCAAAAATAAGTGAATTCACAGAGTTAAATATCTGGATCTCTAGTCTGCTGCAGAGCAGCATTTCCCATCTCCATTACGACTACTTTATAGGTGTTACAAGGGCAATACAACAGGAGTTGCTTTTTAAAATATTTAAAAGCTTGAAAACTATATGGCCGATTTTAAAGGATGAACTGAAATGTTTTAAAAGAGCTCATGCTATAAATACAGGCAATTGTCACACCATCGTCAGCTGTTGCATTCCAGTAGGCACCACTGGTAATACACAAGGTCAATATAAGTGCAGAATGTAAACAAAGTTATCAAAACTATATTAGTTAAATATCATGCCAGTAGAGACGCCATATCCTTTGCAGCTTTCCAAGTGATATATCAGGCTTCAACGTACAACCCCGCTGAGCTTAATGGGTAATTTAATTCTCTCAGAAACTAATTTTTGGCTGTCTGCAGACTCCGGATGAAAAACCACTCTCATTAGTACACCTTGTTCACATCACCAAGTTTTCCTTTGCCACCGAACGTTTCATTTTCTTTCCAGAAGAAAGAAATTCAACCTTCTGACTTGGCAATTCAGTGACATCTACCTACTTGACCACCATCAGTTACACCCAAAAAAATTGTTATAAATAAAACATTACGAGGACTAATGAAGGAAGTAACCCCATCGTGCTACTAGGGCTACAATCCCATACACGCGATCAGGGTGGGAATCTAACGCCCATGCGAGCCTTTCTACTTCAGGGTAAAGTCATCAGTTGCATCTATGTGCTCTCACCCTTCAATTCTGAAAAGAAGAAAAAACCCCAAGGACTTAAGGCCAAAAATGGTTACAAACAAAAAAAACCAAAAATGTAAAGGATCCATTTTACAATCAACACAACAAACTAAACAGGTTTGAATGTAAATTTCCAGCAAATACATACCATCATCCAAGAGTAAGTGCTATAAATTCAGCAGATGTGCTACACCACAGTCGTAAGAAAGATTGAAGTCTTTGCTTTTAGTGCAAGAAAATCAGCTCAGTCGTAATTGTACCGAGCCACTGTGGTACCACCACAACAGAAACTTTCCAAATCCTACCCATTTCCTCCCTGAAATCCTCCCCGCCATCTCCTAATCAAAATGCTTTTGACGACAGAGGCACAAATAAGGCAGGAAAATGGCCTCAAGACTGAGGCCACCCTCCTCTATGATGGATGGGAGATCCTGAGCAAAATAAAGCCCCCTGAGTAGCCCTCCGGGTGAGTGCCACTGCTCCCACCAGTGCTGCTGACATTACACACACGCAAGCAATGCTGCCTCTTACTGCATATCGACTCTGCAATGGCTAAAGCAAAGGTTTTTCCCTGTTATGCCTTAATGTAAGGCTTACCTTGCACATCCCCTTTCCCCTCTCTCACAGATCCCAGTGAAAAAAGGTCCTTCTGACCCCGAGAGGACTGACAAATGGAGATGGAGAGTCTCCTTCTGTCTTTGAGGTCACCACTTCTGATCCTGCTGTAATTCAGTAATTACTCAGTTCGCGTGGCTCTCCAGAAGCATACATTAGCAGCGTGGAGGGGGAACAGAAGGATGACACCATTCCTGACCTCGACCACCTCTCATCTTCACACGCCCTCCGAGCTCCCTCTGCCTGGAAGGGGGGAGGGCAGTAAGTGATGCAGGATGGGGGATCAAGAACAAATTTGCAGGTAACATATGCTGGAAAGGCTCCGAGCACCCCAGTGTTTGTTAGAGGAAACGTGATTTCTGAATGCCGCCGGTGGGGTCCTCTGAGAGATTTCTTCTTCTTTACAAAAGGTTTCATTGCTGATGCAGCACCACGAAGGTGAAGCCTCCGCAGAGTCAGGCATGCAGATTTCTCACAGACATGGCACCCGTCCCCTCCAAGTATTACCCTTATCCTAATCTTTTCCCCTGTTACACAATTTCATGTCATGCACAGGCTCACCACTGCACTTTTACAGCTTTCATCTAGAGGTTCTTAGATGCTATGGGAATGGGCATTAGTGACTAGCTTGCAGACAGATAATACAAAACATGACAGCAAGATTGGGCACCTACAGGTCACGCAACTGGGGACTGAAACTTATATTCACGGTGGGACAGCTACATCTTTAAGCGAGTGTAAAGCAAGGGCAGCTCACCTGTTTCTCTTTCTCCAAGAAAGACATCAGCACGGCTCACACGCCCTACATTTCCTACCTCTCTTCCTACCTAGCCCCAGGATTTCCCATACCGTCCTCCTATTTCTTTTACACTTGACTTCAGATAAAAGGTGTTACATCTGACCCTACACAAGGGAGAAGCCGTAGCAGACGTCTCCCAAGGAACTGCAGCAAAGACAGGGAGGGCTCTCCTCTCATTAATTCACCGATATTTAACTTCTCCCCTTAAGACTACCAAAGGATCTGTGCTTGTCCAAAATGTTTTCCAGCAAGCACACTGGGAGTGTCTCCATAAGCCATAGTGTTAAGTCCTACAGCCCTTCCCAGCAACAGAACAACAACTGGATTGAAAGACTTTGGAGCATCTCAAAGGAAGGAGAATGATAAAGCGGCTGAAGGTAGGTAGCGTGAATCATAGCAGGAGAAAAAATTAAAACACCGCAACACTTCTGCCTTTTCATCTTCCCGTTACAAAGAGCTGATTCATGAAAATAAGATCTTTGTACCTTAAGACCTCCTCTGCTGCTTCTGCTTCTTCCTTTTGCTTCCTGCCAAAAAGCTGCTTCTGGCAGAATAGAATTAGTTGCTGTGAAAGTGATTGTGATGCTGCAGACAAAAGAATCTGAGTCCAGCAGAAAAAGCGAGAAACAACAGAAGCTGAACTTTTGAGGAAAAGCCAATCACATTTCCATGCAGATGCCCAGAGTAATAAAGGTGGAAATTAAACCAGAAAGCCATACAAATATGATTCTCCAGCAAGACTGTCTCCAACAAGGCAGAAAAGACCATCGATAAATCTTCATTATCTGAATTGCTAAGCATATCTAAATAAAAGTAGAAATTCAAATATTAGAATTTGTCTTTTTAAATGATCTTACATAAAACTAACTCTGCCTTGCCTGAACATGTTTTACAGAAAGGGCTTTTTTTTCTCTCTTACTTCTGCTAGCCCTTTACAGAGGTTTCATTTGCTGGGGTGGCTTTTTCTGCCTAAGGGGAAGTGGGAATTTCTGGGCTTAACAAGCTTAAATCCCCATGACATATAGTTCCAAATTTTAGAGGCAACTAAGGTTTTGATTCTTACTTTGCTCCCTGTTGGCTTCCTCCCTGATGTATGCAATAGCTGTTGAATCTCAGCTATGCCAACAGGAGAGAAAAAAAAGGTCCCTGAAGGAACAGCGTTAGTTCTTCCAGTCACCTTGCTGCTACTGCGCTCCAGAATTCCAGGCACATGAAACGGCACATAAGAAGAGCTCGCAGCAGCAAGAGGCCAAAGCAGAAAGCATCAGACTGGACCAAAACCAAAAGAGTCTTCTATATTCATCTAGTAAGAAGTCTGTACTTATACTGGGTAGTAGAAACCTAAGGGTCCACTAAAGGTAGACATTGCATGACAGCTCATTAACCTCTTGTCATAGAAATCAACTTCTGTGCCTTTTTTTTGTTACCTACAGTGATGTTCTCTGGTCCTGATTCATCTGAGAGATTGGTTTATTAAAAATATTTTTAAAGTTCCACCACAGTTTACTTATAAATCTCCTCTTGCTAACAAAACATGAGGGGAAAAAACCTACTTCAAGCACAACCACTTTAATTACTTTGTATCTCGACACTCATTAAAGTTTATTCAATGCTCAAACACTCCAATTCTACATTTTGAAAGACATTAATGTCTTATTTTAGTGCCCTGCCTTACTTTAAAGTTGCGCTCAAATCCAAATCAGGATAGGGCACATGAGAACACACAGAACTTACACCTTTGAACGCAACATTTTCCACTATTTATGAACACTACTGACACATCTGGGGGTGGGGAAAAGGAGCATATTTTCACTCACGTTACCTAACCCAAGTGATGAAGATGCTTTAAAACCTATTAGGTAACAGACACAAAGGCACAACTGTCCTCAGTTAAGAAAATCAGCCTTCGATTTGTAAAGGCTGGACAAATCTATCTTTAGCAAGCCCAAGCCACGTAGTCAAATCTTAAGTAACTTGGTTTTGTTTCAAGATTTGAGGGACTCTTCCAGTTGTCTACTTAAGTTCAGGTTCAAACTAGCAAAACCTCTGCTTACATATCATGGCTTTCATCGTTCCTCTTGAAATGATTATCCTCTGCAGATGGGAATCCTGCTGGCACTCACATTTGTCCTGAGAGATGATTAGGACCGAAGGTCTCCCATTTACCTCCTGTAAATGTGCTGTGAGTAATTAGACCTAAACAAAATACTGCCAGTTCCATCAGGGCTCTGAAAACAAGGTCAGCGCTTCTTAGGACAGCAGAAGCAAGAACAGATACCTCAGCAAGCACAGTTCACGTCGACCCACGAACTCAGTAGGTCTCCACTGGTTTTAGCAAGTTTAGGAAAGAGCGCAAACTTCCAAATAAGAAAACGAGCTATCCCAGCACTGACAGTTTGAATGAGAAGCAGCAGCACTGGGCAGAGGGGGGGCTGCAGTGCTCAAGGTCATCCCCTGACAACCCTGGCTGAACCCAGGTTTAATGGTGAGACACTGGTTACACTGGTGGAGAGAAAGCATTTCACCGGGGTGAAATTTCACATTCCCTGGGGTACCTGCCCACAGCTCAAGGATCCCCTCATGAGGGCCAAGCCTTTTCACAGCAGGGAGCATAACGTGAGAAAAGAAATGACTACTCTTCCCCGAAAGTAACAACTCTTACAGTGTGATTCATTCCACAGGCTAAAGATCAAGGTGTCAGCTTACTCCTAATATTGATGAAAAAGGGTAGTCACCTATTTATAATCAGCTAGCATTATCTCATCTCGAGAAACAGTAAGTCAGCAGCTAGCCTCAGGTGATAAGTAGGGGGTTTCCTTAACAGTCCTCTTCATTGGGACACAAATTTGGTTTTTCTTTAAAAAAAAAAAAAAAAAAAAAAGACAAAAGAAAAGCAGTTGTGGTTACAAGAAAGGGAATATCTTAACAGAAACGGGCTGGCGGGGGTGGGGTGGGAACTAATTAACGCTTTCGGCTCGTTCCCCTTCACCACTGCCTGGAAATTCTTTTCTGATACACACATTGCCTGCCTAGGGCTTTTCGAGAGACCCTTGCACATCCTCACTGATTACTTCCCCTACTCAGGGAGACAGACTGTCCTTTACCCTAAATGCTTTTATCCTCTTGATGAGGTCTCTTACCCAGCTGGATCCTGCTTCCTTCTCCCACTGCAATCTCTGAGCCTGAGAGAAGACACCTGGGGACCTTCCACTTTCCTTAGGAAAGAGATTTCATCCTTTCATATCCTAGCATGGGGCTGCAGTGATGCACACCTCCCCCCACACGAACACCTACGGTTACAGTCCTGGGCGACGGATGTCCCCAGCTGAAGAGAAATCAAATGAAAGGGTTTTCTCCACTGTTTTCTGCTCTTTTAAAAGCAGGTGTAGATAAAGAACTGAGGAAAGCCCCGTAGGGGACAATCCTGCCATACCCAGACAAAATAATGAGGCTTAGAATCTCTCCTGTATCTCGTCTTGGCTAAATCGCCTCCCCCGTGTCCTCTGCCCTCAGTTTCACCGGGCGCATTTCACTCATCGCCCCCCACCTCCCAGATGCACACGCAGGGTCCGGTCCTGCTTGGTCACCCCCACTTCTGCTCTTCCTAGGGCCAGAGGCCCAAAGGAGGACGCCTCAATGGTTCTTTTGACTTAATCCTCCAAGGGGGCTGTGGGATGACTCTAGGCTTCACTTCCCAGGCAAGCCAGGTAGTGACTCAGACAAGCCAACAGACAGTACTCTGCACAAACAACGGTTTTTATCTTCAAAGTGCTTTACAAACTTACAAATCCTTACTTCCCCTCTGACAGAAAAAAAAATCCCTGAACATCACCATTGTGATGGAACAGAGATGCAAAAAAGCCTAAAAGTTCATTCATGTTGGAGCAGAGGCAGAGGAGTCCTGCGGTGCAGCAGTGCTTTGGGTTTGGGGTTGTTTGTGGCTTTTTTGGCTTTTACACCAAAAACCTGGATTCGAATCCTGTTTCACATCACTCCAGTAGGACAGAGGCTCTTAAGCTGTGGCCAACAGGTCCCTTCCCCGAGGGCCGTGGAGCTGGGGCTCTGAGAAGCAGGCGGCAGTACATGGGTGTCTTCCAAGAATCCACTTGCCTGTTCAGACTGCAAAAGTGCTGCACAATTAATTATACATCTGTGCTACAAAAGATCAGCTCTATAACTGCAGGGGGTGCTATTCATCAGCCTTGAAACATATTGGCAGAGGACAGCCAGGGTCCAGTAGTTGAAATAAAGAAATAAATAACTACAAAAGCAGGATGTGCTCTGGGTCTTTAGGAGTGAAGTGCAGCAGCAGGACCCGAGTGACCTGGGAGCGGAGAGAAGCCTGGCCCTGCAGACAGTCGGGACGCGGTGCTTTTCACAGGAGCTTCATGAACCAGAGCAGCAGAGAAGCCACCGGTCATCGGGGTGATCGGGGTGAGATGCGTAGGCAGAGCCATGGCAGCGAGGAGCCTGCCTGACACCTGCATGCCCTTTTCGTTTCTCAGCCCTCCCCTTTAATGGAGGCAACAAAACATCGCATTCCCAGCAGAGAGAATCCAGTCCGAAGTAGCTTCACCAAAGGGCAAATTCAGAAGGACCCCCTTTCGCTCATCCCTTTCTTTTGAAGCCCTCCTTTCCTGGAGCAGGCATTTAGCAAGTACAAATACACCACAACATTAGGCATCCTTCCACTGTCACTCTCCACTATCCTTCCTCCTCCAGACACGCACACTAACACAAAATGACGGCTTCCTCAACAGACTGAATGAGCAAAGCCCTCGCGCTGCTCCTTAATTGTCTGCGCTTTACTCTCTTGCTCCAGTCATATTATATCACAAAACTCAAAGCAGCCCACCCACTGCCCCCGTCTTTGTCCAAAATCTCAAGTGAACAGTAAATTGGACACAGGAAAAAA
>VZTA01009232.1:306618-324067 GCA_013398855.1 Mohoua ochrocephala | reverse complement strand
GAAGAGGAGGGGGCTTTTTTTCTCTTCTCTCAGCCCCGTCTGCACCTTCTGCTTGAGCCCGCCGGTGAAGTCACAAGACCGAGTCTCTGACATCACACAGAGCCCACAAACGCCGGATTGTGACTTCACTGCAGGGTAGAACAGGGAGGAATAGGAGAGGGGAGGGGAAAAGGCTCTTATTCAAACACATATCTGCAGTAGTAACAAAGGGAACTCAGGAAATGGCTGGCCAAGAAAATGGCTTTTTTTTTTTTTTTATAAATCATACTCCCTTTTTTGTTATAGGTTTTTTTGGGTTTTTTTTGTGGTTTTTCTTCACAAATAAACTTTGTGACCACAGTGGAAATACCTTTTAAAAGTGGCCTGGGCAGGACAGACAGCAAGCGCCAGCCCAGGCGCCATCCTCCAGCGCAGCACAGGCACCAGCAGCCCTTCTGGGACAGAACCACCTGCCGTGGCCCCTCTGGACCTGCCGCGACTGGAGCAGGATGAGGTGCCGGGGTGAAAATCAAGGGGTGGCAGTGGCCACAGGAGAGGTTCTGGGGGGCACGTCAGGAGGGGGATCGCAGGGTAAGGATGGAAACAGGCAGATGCTGGGGGTTGTGCCTGAGACACGCAGGGAAGGCAGCGCTGAGAGCCACCAGGCAAGCAGGGCCACGCAGAGCAAACAAAACTCCATGGCAGAGGTCTGGGAGCTGTGGGCCGGGCAAAGGTAAGGCTCATCAGTGGGCACTTGGGGTTTCCCCCCCCACCTGAGGATCCGAAACCACTGCTATAATACAGTTCGAGTAAAAGTGGTCAGAGTAAAGGTAACAGAGTTGTATGTAAGGCCCAAGCAAGGCAATAGGGAAAAGAGCGAAGTTTTTGATTCCCTAGTGTATTTTTAGGTTTTAGGTGCCCTGGGGAGGGGAAGACAGACTGGGGTAGATGAAAGAAAGGCCAGGAGACTTTGATGTACTCCCAACACAAGGCAATGCTCGGATGTTGCTCTGGGAGCAAAAGCTGATGATACAAGACTTCTGTAGTCATTTCTGAAATGAAGCCTAGGAGAAAAAAAAGGCTTATTAAGTAGCTATTGGCTTAATGTGACCTGGAAAGTTGTAAGATTTGGGGCTTTTTTTGTTTATTCAGCTGGTGCATTTTTTTAACATCAATTTCTCAAAATTTAACACAACCTCAAACAAGTCAGTAAATAAGCTCAAAAAAATAAAAATCTGTTATTTGTGTTTAAAATGGATTTTTTTTTCACCTTTTGAAGCAAGGCAGCCCAAACACTTACACTGTGCTAATCTTGCCTGAAGGCCAAGAATTCAGAGGAATAAGTGAAGGGCACAGCCACAGCCAAGTGAAATAAAAAAAAAAATTAAAAAATTAAACTGCGCTAATTGCAGACGTTATATTTATGAAGTTATTGGAACTGCAGAGCCAAAAGGAAGAGAGCTTGTGATCCTCACAGTGTGTCCACTCCTCTCTCCAACCTCCATCCCTGCCCTCATCAAGACCTACAAAGCAATTCCCATCGCCGTGTCGACCTGGAAGGGAGGAGAAAACAGCACTACCATCGTAGCCTGCCCTTTCTGCAACCTGCCAGTGCGGCAGGAGGGAAATCTGTATGTGGAGCGAGCGAGAAGCGAGGAGGAAGCAATCCAGATCCCTGCCATGAACCAGCTGGCAAGTACATTCCCAACTTGCTGCTGCTGGATGGTGGGAGCACCCCACGAGTGCCTGAGGTGCCCCAGAGGGCCGGCGCCAGCACTGGAAACCCAAGACAGTTGTCGGAAACTTTTGTACCCCAGCAGCTCCACGTGCTTCCAGCATAAAATCCAGGCATCCAGAAGATGGTCTTCCAGGTGGGAGTTCCTCCACGGCCAAAGCCTCCGTTCCCACATCGACTCTGAATCCCAGTGCCTTGGGGCATCATCCCAGCCCTGGCAGAGCCACGGCATTAGGGAAGATTTCCCCTGTTGTTTTACGGTGTCTCCGTGCCAGTACAGCAATAAACCAGGCTGCAATGGATAGAATAAAGTCTCCTGCCTCTGCTTGTGAGAGGGAGGGAAAAGGTATGAATTGCAAGCGGGGAGGTCCCCATCCAATCTCATATCCTTCAGCAAGTCTTGCTCCTTGTTTGGCCACAACTTCACCGCCATTTTTATATTGACTCCTTTCAAATTTTTATCTATTTTTTTCCACCCTGCTGACTGCATGAGAGAAAACCTCCATGTTTATCCCACTCCTCCTCTCCCGGGGAATCTCTCTCAACCTGCCCGTGGCGGGGAGGCAACATGGCTGCCAACACGCCAGGATGCGAGGTGAGGAGGTGAATGGGGGAGAAAGGGAGGCGCAGGCATTTGTTGGGAAGAGGAATAAAGAAGGAGGAAAGAGCAAGGAATCCAACACATACACACCGACTAGCACGGGCTTGCTCCGGCTTGGCCCACGACGCAATTACCTTACTTGGAGGCCGGCCAAGCCTCCCAGGTTAAGTCCCTCTGCACTTGTGCAAAATGCTGTCAGAGCTGCCGGGACCGTGAATACTCGGGGCTCCAGTAGCATGCCTCATCCAAAAAGGAAAAAGGGAAAAAAAAAAAGAGCAGAGACAGGGCAGGGACTGAATGGGCTTATTTTCACACAACTGCAATTGTTTTGTTGATGCGGAAAGGTAATTAAAAAAAGTTCTGATTTCAAACGTGCCACAGAATTCCCAGAGCCCGGAGGCTGCTGCTTAGAGGCAGATTAATCACACTGAATTCTCCATCTAGATATTGCATGCACTCCAAACTCCCACCGCTAATAGCTCTAATATTCTCCTCAGCGTGTGCATGCTGCTGGTGTTATGTTCCAGGAATATTAATTCCCCAACTCGAGCTCCTTTCGCTTGCGCATGTACCCTAAAGGCTTGCTGCCGGGCACCGGGAGATTATGGAAAAGAGAAAACAGGGCTAGAGGAGAACCAGGGTGCAAAGGTACTGGCTGGAACTCCTCAAGGAAAGTCATTAATGTTCTTTGGATAAGCAAGCCGTCCAAATAAAATCTACCTGAAGGCCAAGTTCTTTAAACAAAGACAGCCAACTACACACGCACAAGATGGTTGAAATTAAAATGAGCTCCCAGTGCTGGCTTTGTGTTACCCGTTCCCACTACCCTGAGACTTGCTCAAAATCTCAGTCCTGTTAATTGTGAGCTGTGAACCAGCGGTTTCGTTTGTGTCTTCTGCCGGTGTCTTCCCCCGGCCCCCCTTAACCCCCAAGCGAGGCTTCGTGCATCTGAAACTCTTGCTGCCACACGCTAGTGACAGTGAAAATATAGCAGGTTGTAGTGCAAGCACCCAAAGAGCAGGTAGCCCTTTACACAGCACGTCCCTTCTACCCCTAGCAAAACTGACAGACCAGGGGGCTCATGGTCCAGCTCAAGGCATCCCCAGGATCCTCCCTCCACACAGAAAACGGAAAAGGGGAAGATGAAGGCAGGAGACAAACATATAATTTTTCTTTGCATTCAACTAACTGCCATTGCTGGTAAGCAAGTCAGCGTGTGTGTGATCTATACATATGGCTAAAAGGCCAGCTGCTAAGCTTTAAAACCAATGCACGCTTGAGAAGTACATCTAAGATGGCTATGATGTAATTTTCAAAGCTGCTAAATGCCCAACGCTTCCAGTGCTGTTCGGCGAAGGCTGCGGGTAGTCGCCAGATTAAAACACAGTTCTCTAAAACTGGCCATACCAGGACTCTGGAAATTACCACGCAGAAGAGACCTCAGAAACGGATGGTGCTGGTCATGCTTCCATTTAGTAGGATTACTTGCTTGACAAGAGGCTGTCATGGGCATGATTTTCTTTGTCAAGCAGTCAAAATATGTATCTCCATGTAATGTAAATCAGCGTACTTATGTCAATGCTGGAAAATCAAAAGGGGTTTGCCCCTTTTGTTGCAGGTGTTTCTGATAAGCAAACCAGTACGATACCTGAGTCATAGGTTAAACTGGGTGTTTAGACCAGCCCATCAGCTGTTTTCACAGTTTAGAACACCCTACCTAGTCTCTGGACTAAAATCTGTAACACCACAGGTGCACAGGCATAGGTGGTGGCCCTCTCCACAATCATGGCAGGTCAAAAAGAAAAGGCATATTTTTACAACTAAATATTTTAGAGGGGGGCTGTTGTTGCTGGGAGAGAAAAGGACAGGAACATTTTTGAAGCTGCTTCTCCTTGCTATCTGTACCATGCAGGTCTACAATCATATGTGCGCCTTGAACTCTCGGCCAATTCCTTAAACTTGGTTTCTGCTGCAGGGAGGGAAAGGACAGGACTCCAACTGAAGCGCTGTCTGTGTAAGGCCCTTGGGGCTTAACTCTGCTGTAGTGGGCAGGGAGAGGCACGGGCTTTCTCCGCTGTGATAAACCAAGGCACTGGCATCGCTCTGTGTAGCTTAGGTGCAAATCTGTGATCCTCTTTCTCTCTTTGTGCACAAAGAATGAAGCTGATAGCAAAGCTGACATCTAAATCCTCACAATTGCACATCTGAGATAACCCCAGTTGGTTTTGTTTTTCAAACTCAAATATATAAGAAGGGAGAAAGACAGAAGGATTTCAACCCTTGTCAAACCCTGTCGCCAGCCCCCTGAGTTACAGATCTGTGAACTCTTACATGGGATGAGGGCTCTTTGCTTTTATCTCCCTGTGCAGCGTGTGTCCTCAGCCCTTTGCAAACAGATGTCTTGCCCTCTGAAAGGGAATAGAGGGGGGAAAAGAGAGCATGAGCACAGGGGAAAGAGAGAGAGAGAGAGAAAGAGAGAGCGAGCATGAGCAAGAATGCTGTCTGCAGATGTCAATCAGGACTTCAGTCTAGGTCTAACCTGCCAGTCCTGCAAAAGGAGGATACATGAATTTTCTAGTTGGATAGTCAGTGTCATCAAACAAGAAAATTGTGAGGTTTAGATTGTAATGCAGTCTCACATTCAGTAAAAAGGCCTTGCTACATGGAGATGATGTGGGACTGAGGAGCCTATTCCTAGCACCTTAAAAATTAAAATTTCACTACAAATAACCCAAATGAAATGGTCAAAAATAGTACAGCATTTCAGACCGTTATTGTAGAGCATGGTAGTATTTGGCAAGGGGAAAGTGATTGTAGGTAGAATACTGTCAGGTTTGGGGAAAGCTTTCTCTGCATTTAAAAAAATTATACGAAGGAAAATATTCTTGGGAATGAAGTCTAATGATTACATGTATACAGAGTGTCATCTCTATCTTGGCGTTTAACAGAAATCAACTCCCCCACGCCAACACCCTCCCCTCCAGCCACCCACCCTGATATTCTTCTTCACCACTTCCCACCCATTAACCCAGTACCTGCAGTGCAGTGTTCAAGTGGGACTGGCGGAGCTGCTGCCGCTGTCATCTCCTCGGAGCTGGCAGTCACCTGCCAATCTCGCCCCCACTTCCTCCTCCCTCCTGCTCCCCCCCACCCCTCGTCAGTGCAGCTTTCCCTGGGGATAGATCTCTCTCCCCCCCCTCCAGCAGCCTGACAAATAACTACTGTTAACTCAGTAATATCCCCCTCCACGGTTTTTTAATTACCAGCCGTCCACAGGGCACGAGACTCGCACATACACAGGGAGAAACGGGCCAGGGAGGCGGGCTAGCAACAGGGCGTCGGAGAGTTTGGGCTGATGTGGGCTTCAGCCGAGAGACGGCTCCTTGTGCTCCATCCGCACGGCGGGGCTGGCACGGGCAACCTGCAAACCCCCGCGGGACACTGCCGCCCTGGGCACGGGCACACGTAAGGTGCCACTGTGCCTGGGGAGAGGGGGACTCGGTCCTGCAAGGGCTGGTGTGGAAGGCTGCTCCAGCAGGACGAGGGGATGCTCTGCTACGCCAGCTGAGGAAGCATCATCCAGGACGGCATTTGTTTATGTGGCATTTTAAATGAGAGCCAGAAAAAAAGGGGGGAGGGGAGAAAGGGGGGAAAAAAAATCAGGTGCATTTCTGTTCGAATATCTTTACCAAATACATCTCTCTTTTCACATATGAAAAAGCCTTTTTTTTTCCTTTGCAGGACAATAGCCTTATTTTGCCTTTTTGTTTTTGTGTGAAAATTCATCGGTCTGTGGCCTGAGGCTTTTTCTTAGCCTTTTATTAAATGGACACGGCTTACTGAACTTTCAGACAACCTCTCCACCTAGTATTTGTTTGTTCACACCCATTTACACTCTCTTGATTTTTAACAGGTCTGAATAAGGCTTATTTTTTTAAATACTCGGTTAATGAAGTTTTATCTGAATAGTCATAAGCCTATTAGTGCTCAAGTTGTGCATCGAATCCCCCCTCCCCCCTAGAGGTTAAACAAGACCAGAAATCCTTTTGTATTCGAAATAACACGCTGGGAAGAAAAGAAGCAAAGAAGGATAAAAAAGCCCAAGCCCCCCATTAGGTCCCTTTTAAATCAAAAAGAGACACTGGAAAAGGGGCATAACGCAAGGCGCTTCCCCCCTTCCCCCCTCTTCATTCTTCTCCTCCCTCCTTTGTAGGTCACCTTTACTATGAAGACGTTGATGCTTCAAGTCTTCATTTGCTTAAATAAAGGAGTAAGTTCAACACCCCGATCAGGTAACCACTGTACCCCAGGCGGGCAACGAAAGGAAAGGGACATCCAGGGAGGGAGGCACTCTGCCTAAGGCGAGGACTGGCTCCCCTCGACGCACGAGTGGGGCTGGGGGGTCTGCCCTGGCAAACAGCAGGCGCTTTTGGAAGAGGACAAGTTTGACAGCATGGCACTGAAAATGCTGGGCTCGGTTGGAAGGGGAGGAGACAGACACGCTGCACTGAGGGATGGCCCCAACGCTGGCCTCTGCACCCTGGGAATGGCTGAGGGCAGCAGTCGAGGGCAAGAGCATGGCAGTCGTGGCCTAGGAGTCCTTTGGCAGCCACCCCTCCATCCCGGCAGAGCATCCTGGCAGGCGAGAGAGCCCCCGCTCCCCTGAAATAAACAGCAGCCTTCCCAATGCTTCATTAAACTAACACAGCTTCCCGCCATTGCCCCGGCAACAGACACAGGCCTCCTGTTTGCCAGCTGGGGGAATTAAAGGAGGCCTGGCAGCCAGCCCCTGGCTCCTCCGAAAGCTCCCCTTACACAGTCAGAAAGCATCCCTTGGCAGGGGAGGGGACCAGGTGGCCCCCAAGGTGCCAACTGAGATGGGGGAGTCCTGCCCAACCCCGCTCTCACAAGCTGCAGTCCCCAGGGGGCCAAGGACCCCACCGCTGCCACCAGCACTGCTGCTGGAAGGCAACACAAAGCTGGAGGGCTCACCAAAACGATCCCCAAACCAGAAAAGGACTAAATAACCCCTGGAAGGTCCAATAGCGCAAAGGTGGACACTGTTCCCCTCCACAGCATCACCTCTGTCCAAATGCGATCAATAGTTCACATTAATTAGCAACACATCCCTCTTGCCGCCCATCCGCCAGCCAAGCGAGCAAATGATATCCTCTTGTCCCTGGTTCTCCTCCTCTCTCTCAAACTACATAGAGTGTGGGGCAAGCCTCAGCGTGACCCCCACTCCCTTCAGCCCCTTGGAGGATGGAGAAGGCGCCACAGAGCACCAGCTGCCCCACCCTCTGCCGCTCGCCCTTAGGGAAAGCCGTTTCAGGAGGAGCTCCCAACGGAGCTGTGTTGTGCCAGCCTCGAGCACGTGGACGCCCTCCTCCTCTTCTACCTGTTCTCCATCCATCCGTTCAAAACAAGTAGATGGGCTCTTCAGGCAAGGCAGAGACATCGCTCCACACGTCCTCAGCAAAGGAGCTCTGCCCAGATCCCAAAATCAGACCTGCCGGGCTGGTGCGGGTGCAACATGCCAGCTGCTTCCAGCACCTTCTTCCCACCACTGTCCAAGGCCACCGAAACCACAAAGGAAGCTCGGCAAATTGGTGAGGAGAGGAAAACATCTCACTTCACAACAGTGACGAATAAGGCAGCACTATTCACTCGCTCGGGCATCCACATCTGTTTTGTCCTGTTTTCCATGACTACTGGCTGTGAGCAGAGGTCTCACAGGGAGGAGCATTAAGAATTTATTCCAGCTCTCAGTTTTGTCGGCTTCTGATGCCACCAATGTGTTTCGATTCTGCTTGAAAAACTACATTGCTTTTTTTATTTTTAATCCAGGGATCCCAAAACAACCCTACAAAGGTACCTCCAATCTCCCCAGCAGTAGCCTAGCTTTCCATAGCTCTGCAGCACACATTTCATAACAATCTTAACTCTCTCTGGAGAGACCCATTTCAGACCCACCTCTGAACAATCTATGCCCTACTCCGCTCTTATTTCGTGATGATATTTAGCTTTGTGAAATACTACCTAGCTACATTTAGAACAATTAAGGAAAAAAAAAACAAAGGAGGAAAATAAATAAATTAATACATTCCAGATTCCGGCCACAGCTCTGCATTGCATGAGGAAGTGGCACGTGGAAAATGTGGAGCTGTTTATAAGCATTAAATAACACTCCCTTAGCGATCTTGCAGGGGCAAACTTAAAGGTAGTGAGTCCAAGCAGCCTTACAAAAATTAGCGCAGCGATCCCACCTCGGTGACAGAAGACAGCACGGTAGTTAAAGGTGTCTGAGTAACTCTTGAGCAGAGGGAAATAGGGGTAGGAAAATACAATCAAACACCTTCCTTCAGTGCAAAGCTCTCAAAAAGAACTGTTACAGACTGTGAAAGGGGAGTCTTTGAGGTTAAAGGGACTGTAAATTATAGTGGGAAGAATACTGCCTTATCTTTGATGAGGGATGCAGAGAAAAGGGGACACTTTCCGCTACTCGGAGGAGAAATTAAAAGGGGAAGATGTGCGTGCAGACCACTGCAGGTAATGGCCATTAGACTGGGGAGCCTGGTAAAAAATTGCAGGCCTGCTAGTGGTCCTGGTTTGTCTCCTTCTTTGGAAGTTTCTGATATTGTCACCTTCTGGTTCTCACCTTGCGTGGGGCTCTGACCTCGCAAAAAATCACATATACACACACAAAGAAAAAAAAGGCAGGTTTCTATTTCTTAAGCTTTTCTTTACAGCAATAAAAGTCAAATCCTGGAGATTTAAAATCAAACTTTTCCCCAAAAGAAAGCCAAATTATGGTTTTGTTTGGGTTTGGTTTTTTTTTTCCCTTCAGGTATTGCCAGGGCGTGGAGGGAGAGGAGGCTGACAAGTCCTGAGGCAAAGAGAGACCTGCAACAATCTGGACTGGTCTGTGCCCTGTCCCCACCTCTCCAACCGGGAAGCACTTGCAGCCTGCTGTTGCCAAACCTACTTTTATTTTTTCCATGCTCCTCACTAATTAAACCTTCAGTCAGGTCTCCCTCTCCTCCCACCTGGACTAGTTCAACTCCCTCCTTTCACATTTTTTTCATTCTTCTCCAGACCCAGGAGATTTAAGTTTCTCAAGTCTCAAAGTTCCCCGAGGATGGGGCGGGTAAGGAGCGGTCTCTTGGCTCGGGCGAAACGCAGACCCCCTCTGGCTGCCCTCCTCTGGGGCTGGTTTTCCGAGCAGAAGAGATCGCTGTCAGCGAGCCAAAGGCGCGCAGGGGTAGGGGAGGTGCTGGTCTCCGTGTGCGCACCGCGTCCTCCTTCCTCACTGCTGCCATACATGATTAATCATCCCTGAGACACGCCTGCTGCTTCCCTCTGGCTCTCCAACAACCACAACAGCGGCGGCAGCAGCAGTTGAGAGCACAGAGACCTCCTCAGGTTCCCGGCCCCAGCCCAGCGAGCGTTTCCCAGCGGGGACCTCTGATCCTCACATTCATCTCTCCCGCACATGCCGGTCCTGCCTCACGGCCTCGCAATTAATCGTTCCCCTCCCCCCATTTTCAAACTCGGCTCATCTCCCACCCCTCCCCCACCCCCCCTCCATCTGTGTCTAATTGCATTTCATCTGTAGTCATTCTCTGGAAAACTCACCGGGAAGGTGTCCAGGAGACTAGCACAAGCTTAAACACGCGCTTGACACGGGGAGCCGGGGAGCAGCGCGCTGCTCTGCTGGGGTGGATCAGGGGCCCGAGGGAGCTGGTCCCCTCAGCAGCCCAGCCCTCTGCTCCCTGCTCCCAGCCCGGGCAGGGGATGCGGTGCCTGCCAGCGGCGCCCCCGGGGCCGGCAGCTGGAGAGGAGCGGCAGGGTCCAGGAAGGGCCGATGAGAGCCACTGGGGCAGAGGTGAGGCTGCTCAGATGCCAGCTCGCGCTCCACCACGGGAAGCATTTGCTCCCTCTCTTCTCCGCCGAGCACCGTCGGCCTCCCCACGGGCTCTGCCGAGGCCAGCGTGGGGCAAAGGCAGGGGAGAGGCAAGGTCCCCCTGGTACGACCTGCCCCCAGCGTGATCCAGGGGCTCCCCTCGCTTCTGGCTCCGCAGAACGATGCCCCCATCCCCACGCAGGCACTCTCCACTTGCATCACCGATGTTCCTGCCTTGACCGGGGCACGCTTCAGCCCGACACGTCCCAGCTGTGTCTGGTGTGGCGTACACATCCCTGCTGGTCTCACAGCGCCACAGTCCCACCCCATCACCTTGCTGCTGCTCTGATCCTGCACGGCCTCCTGTAAAATCCAAACGTTATCCAAGGGCCTGTTCGCCCCGGGAAGGGAGCGATAAGCTGAGCTCTGAGCGGATGGCACACTGGGCACTGCACACCAACTTGTGCTGTAGCCACTCTTACTCAACACTGCCGGAGGATGCAGCTCAGCTCTTAACTGCACACGAAAAATGCCCACACAGAAGAGTCAAGAACAGCTGGGAAGCCATCAGCTCACACCCCAGCTTACTGCATGCCAACTTCCTTGCATCAGCAAGCATAAGTGCCCAGTGGTTTTACACTAAAAGCAAGGTTTCCTCCTGGAGAGGCAGGCCCTGAATGTGGGCTATTTTAAGGTTTTAGACCTTGGGTAGAAGATCTGCAGCCCCAGGGGCTGGGCACAGACCACAAGTTCATTTTGCATAGGCTGGAGCCACCTGACTTCACACGTCACTGTTGGATAACGTGAAGCTATGGACTAATGTGCGGCTGCCCAAAGGCCCAGCTTGGGTCTCAACAAGGGGAAGGCTCTCCACCTTTTCCACAAAGAGTCAGTCTTCCAGCTGGGTGAGGGTAGGGAATAAAATACTAACCCATATAACACCACCTTCGGCTTTGTCCATTTGCAGCCAAAACTCTAGATAGAAAAATTCACAGCTCAGATGAGGGTGACAGATTTATTTCAGTAGGCCAGCAACTTAGACACAGACAAAACTTTTTCCATTTCTGTTTGCCATCGGTTCTACAAGCAGATCTGCTTCTATCCAGACTATCCAGAGGACAGTGATTACATCCCGGTAAATCCCAGGCTTTTCCTTTCACTTGCCTTCCATTGACAATGGCTACCCACCAAAATCAGTTCAAGAGCTGCAAACACAGAAATAAGCAATTGAGTTACCACAACTAACAAGTTACCATTTTCTAGCCGAGTCACAGCAACATTGAATCGAGTAAGCCCCTGATAGTTCAGGCAAACATTTTACTACTTACTGCAATGAAGAAAGATCACAGAGTCAAACTACTATAGCCCAGATAACAATTTATAATCTTATTGTGGTAAATCAACTTGCTGGCGATCGTCTGTTCATACATTTTGCTCTGCCAGTATCACACTGAGTCAAATCTTTTGATTCCACCAAATGCCACAAGCCAAGTGCATTCTTTCAGTACAATTGCAATGCTGTTTGTGGTGAAGACGCAAAAAAACCTTACATTTTTATCCTTTTAAACCCCTTCTCAAGACAATTATGCTAATGAAAAATGCTACATTGAAGCTGTTCATCTCCACAGGCCGATTCAACACAAATATATGTAAATGTATCTTTAAATAAGCACAGAAATCATCCTGCCTTTTCCCTCATTCTTCCCGAGTATTGGACACTGAACCAGGAATCTGAGAAGTCTGGGTTTAGTTCCCAGTTTTAATGGAGACTTTCTGCACCATCTCAAACCACACGACACAGCTCTTTATGAAGCTATAAAATGGAGACGGTACTACTTTTGACACAAAGCAAGGTAAAGTACGTGCACCAGTGCTTGTAAAAAGCTCTATACAAAAGACAAGGGTTGCCTAAATAACTAAATATAAATATACACATCAGAGTTACCTCTGGCCCAGAACTCTGACTCTGTGAGGTAGTCTACAGAGAAGGGTATTTCCCTGACGCTTTCCCATCTAAAGAAAACGGATACCTGTGAGAGAACAGACAGCACTCCATCTGCAGATGAATTTTACCTGCTTTCAATGCTAGTTCAGAGCCAGAACATGCTGGGAGTAAACAAAATCCATTACAAGACAACAACTTATGACAAATGAGATCAACACATGGACTGAGGACCATCGAACAGGTTCCCCTGTACACAGGAACGTGACAGAAACTACCATCACCCCTACGAACTCTTGCAGGGGTCAATTGGGCGAGACAGAAACTTACCTGTTCTCCCACTGCTAGTGGCGCTCTGCTCCGTGTCAACACACGTCCTCCACACTGGCAGAGGAAGTTTTCACTGGCCTTGTCTGAACTGTATCGTTACAGTGCAATGACTGTCAACCCCGGCTCATCAGCACAGAGTTCTCCTTATCAGAGAAGGGATGCACAATAGGGAAAGAGAATTACGTACACACGAGCAGTGTTTCTCCGATGCTCAGCATAAAAATCTAATCAAAATTGTACCAGAATGGTGATGTGAAAAGCACCCTGCCAAGTCAGTAATAAATATAAAATTCATATCTTACATTTCCACAATGTATCACCTCTCATTCCGCAATACTTTACGCATTGTTGGGACTCAGATGAATCCCCAAATCAGAACAGATTTGTACTGGAATCTAACATTTTTGTTGGCTTCACATTCATTCAAATTACAGCCCTAAGCGAGAGTAGGATAACAGGCACTTAAAATGGCCCCTTGAATGCGGCAGCAGCCATTTTAAATGGGGCCCAACTCCTTCCAGCCGCCAGACTGACTCCCTGAAGATCATCCCCCACTCACCTCTCACTCCCTGAGCCCTGCATGAGGTCCCGTTTCCCCTTCCATCCACTCTGTGGCAGAGGAAAGACAAAGTGGTTACTTTAGGGTGCATCAACAGCGGTTTCGCCCCAGTAGGCCCAATTGATGATATCCTAAATCCAAACACAAACCATCTAATTTTGGAGACTGACTGACCAAAACCTGAGCACGCCTCAGGTTTAAAGGCAATAAACCCCTATCTTCTTGGTTTTCACCCTTCCCAAGCCATACCACTGCACGGGTATTATAAACAGCATCTGCAGAGATCAAGAACTCTGCAAGAGTTGAGCAATCAGCAATAGTAACAGCTTTTCCTTTTTCTGAAGACCTTGTGAAGTGGGAGAAAAGTAGAGATGGCAAGGAGTGAAAAGTCATAGTCCACCTCCCTGTGGCTCATTATCTTAACACCCATCACTAAATCCTTCCTGACAGATGCATTTGCCAACTACTCTGATGGGAACACTGAGCACTGCCATTCTTTCTCGTCCTATCAATATGGCCGTATGACAAAACGGTGCCAATTTTTGGCCCAAAGTTTCACCTTCTGAAAGAGAGATGCATAAAAGACAGAAGGTGTTGGAAACCGTAAGGAGCACCACAAATGTTAATAGCAGTAGGTACCTTAAGGCAGAAATCCTAATTGTAGTCCTTCAAGCATACCATACGTAATCACTGCGTGTCTAAGTAGGAAAAGCATCTTCTAAACACTCAGCTAAGACTAAGGTGTCTAAACAAAGACCAGGTTTTCATGACTGCTCAAAAGCCTTGAGCAGCAGGTGTTCAGTTCCAAATTCTGATGTTGCCTCTAACAAGCCACAGAGGATCTCAAACTCCTCTGCCTCATCACTAGTGGTAGCACAGCTAACTCAAGATGGCAGCAGTGAAATGCCTTGTAAGGTTTCCCTTTTGTCAGTAAGGTTTTGGAGATCTTAATATTTTTCATATTCATATCTATTCACTTCTTGGGGGACTGTCTACAAACCAAGTTGGAAGAAAAAACCCCTTGAAAGCCAGAATAATATGGATGGCTTAAAGTAGTCCGCTCAAAGCAGGAAAAAGGAGCTACAAATACTTGGAGATGCTTCCAAAAAGAATTACATTATAAAGGTAGGAGTCTTCTGTAGTTCCAAGTACATTTATCTGCATCTACACTGATTAAATCAGGACAGTTATTTCACCTCTGGCAGCAGAAACACAGCTGCAGCACACGCAAGAATCAGCTCCTGACATTAAAAAACACCCCCAACCCTTCCACAATGTCATTTAGCTTTACAACGAAATGATAAACTATGCATCATTTGTCTTCCTTTTTCTAGTATAGATAAGGCCCTAGAACAGCATCACCTAAACTGTGGTCCATAGGTCACTGCTGGCCTGTGAAACATAACAGGCGGTCGGTGCAGTGCCCTATCTGCAAACAACACTCTGCAAGCCACAGCACCCAGTAAAACTGCCTGTCCATTGCCCCGTGGCATTTTTCTCCTTATAAACGCTGAATGTTTTTATGCTTGCACGACAGATAAGCATTTACATCTACATGTAAACCATCATCCAGAGTGCATCTGCTTTGACCAAGGGGAAGAGACAGTACGAGACCCTTCCTGAGAGAACCGGCCATCACACCTGAACCATCGGTGTGGTACTCAGAGCCATTGCAATGACACAGGCTCAGGACATGCAGGATGCAGTCTCCTGGAGAAGATTGTTGTAACAGAGCTACTTTTGTGTACAGGTGGGCACTGCTGGAGGCAAATAGCTGCACTTGCTGCATGTGCTTACGGTATTATTAGCAGTCTCTAGAGCTGACAAGCCTCAAATTATTTTGGTTGCAACCACACCAGAAAGCTAGTATTTAATTCTGGGCTAAACCTGCTCAAAAAAACCTCATGACAAAATAGAAGGTTGGAGAAGAGCAACAAGTGCATAATCAAGAACCAGAAATAATTTACAAACACAAAGACTAAATAGGAGATCACGCTAAGCAATGGCCAATGAGCCGGGAACTGAACTGTCTACAAACCTCTGAGAGGCACAAACCAAAAAGGGGATCATTCGATGCTGCCTGACTGTCCAACACAACCTGACCATTGCTGCATGGGGAAAAGAGGACAGATCACCTTAACAGGGGACATGTGGCCTTGTCTTCTCAGGAACACACTGGAAACGCAATCACTCGGGACGGCTAAAACTAAATTGAACGCAAACGCCAGAAAACGCATGGAAGGAAGTAGCCCATCTAGTGGATTTTGATCATGCTAGGTAATCAGATCGGTGGGATGGGGGGAGGTTGTTGTTGCTGGCTAAAGGATATTCAATTCCACAGCTAAACTGGGACTTACTCTTCACACCCACCTTGCCTGTGTCTGACCAGGCTCCAGCGTGGGTCAGTCCCTGTCACACAGGACTGTGACACTCCTGTATCTACAGCGCAGTGTGAGAGGCTTCAGGCAGAACCCCCATTCTCGACTCTGCCAGGATAATCAAATAACCCTGCTGAACCAGACTGGTTGTTTGTTTTGCTTAAGATGTATTTACTTCAACAAGTAATTAATATTTTAAGTAGAAAAGGCCTTTGTTAAAGATTCACCACATTCACCCCTTCAATTAACGTTTTAAACATTCACATTCATAGATTCATTTACACCTCCCACTTGTCCTTCAGCAATGCCAGAAAAGATCAGAGATTACATTCCTGGCATCTCAAAGATAAAAGAGAAAGGGAAAATAAAACCGAATCCTTCAGAAAACAGCAAAACCAAAACCTACATCAACCAAATTACCAAAAAACCCCAAGCCAAACAAAAATAACCAAACCAAAACCAAACCTAAACCTACCGGGTCTTCTATCCATCTCCAGAAAGAAGAAATGGTGTCCGAGCTGTTTAGAAATCTCTCCCCTCTCACATGCAATACTGCAGCTGTAAGATGAATTAGAGGAGCAGCTTGGGCAACTGGGGCATCACCAGCCACTGGAGGAGAAGACCTGAGCCCCCCAACCTGGACATGGGACTGAAGAGTCTCACGCTGCGGCTCTGCACCCCAACGTGGACAATGCAGAGAGGTGTGGGGTGGGGGGATCTGGCCCCCCTCAGTACCTGCAAGAGGGCCCAGACACTTCTGCTGTGCCCACAGTGAACTCGATGTACCCTGGTGATGGACAGGTCCCCCCGGGGTGGCTGGGATATTTGCATATGTTAACTGCAATGTCAAGGTGTTTGTGCCTGCCGCACTCACTTCTTCAGGGGGAAACAGCGACGACAGGATTCGGATCTACCTGTGCCGTGCTGGTGACGTCACAGGCAGCTATTTCCAGCCCTGTTGCCATGGAAACCACCAGGCCTCAGCACCAGTTAGCAGTTCAATATATAATTTACTTATTCTTTTTCACCTAAGTGATTAGGACTCAAAATACAGAAGCATCTCACACACCCTCAAATCGTCTGATTGTTTCATAGGAATTTCTGAAAGGCAAAACCCAGCCTGAAATAGTGAGCTGAGCACTCTCCAGGGGGAAAAAACCCAGGCAAACAAAAGCTTAAACAAGATTTGAAAAAAAACACAACCTTTTTCCCCGCTTCTTCCCCTGCCGTCCCAACTTTCAAGGGAAACGTCGTGGCTCCTGGAAGATTTCACAGTGCTGTCACCATCTGAAGGAGATGAGCCAACAGTGAAGTAGGAGATAAAAGCTTAACACAGGAGCTGCCACATCTGGCAGCACCTTTGGTCCATCCTGCCCAGGACACCACAGTCCCCCTGTGGTGTCCTCCAACAGCACTGACAGGGCAGGGCACTTTCCCCATTCTGTGCCAGTGGTGATGGGCAGCACCAGGACACCCAGCAAGTCTCCCCTGGCTCCCATGGGTGACCACTGTGCCTTAAGGAACAAGTCTCTCCTCCTTATAAATCTTAGCAGGAGTGGTTATGGGTGCTGCTAGTCAATGCAACACCAACCAGAGCCCTGGGGAGGGCAGCTGCTCCATCTCCAGCCCTTCTCGCAATTCAGGATTGCAGTGGTTGCCTGTATTTTCCACAACTTTCTTAACTAGTGCTGCGGTCAGAGGTGAGGTGATTTCTCTGCTTTTCCACTGCCTAATTAGTCACTGCAGAAGCTTATTCGAGACCCAAGGTTACGCTTTAACATACTGTTTCGTTGAGAGAAAATAGAAATATTTTTACTGGGAGAATTTTCAAGTGATTCATCTGCCTTCAGGTAGTTTCAAAGTATCAGTCTTAATGTTTCTTATCCTGCTTCATTATATTTTAAACCAGTATTTTTCAAAATGGGAAGTTTTAAACATTAATTTTGAGAACCAGCTGCTTTGTGGCTGAATCACACAGCCTGGCAGAACAATAGGAACAGCAGCACTCCTCAGCCCCCCCCC
>VZTA01009232.1:270264-306604 GCA_013398855.1 Mohoua ochrocephala | reverse complement strand
CCCCCCCCCCCCCCCCCCCGTTTCAACCCTGCATGGGCCATCTCGCTCTTATTTCCTGAAACAAGTCATCACAAACCATCCCTGCTGCATCCCTTCTCCTCACCAGTCCTTCTCCTCACACACAGACTTGGCAGCAGGGAAAAGGGGACGACCACCACCGAGAACCAACCAACCAAAACCAAAGGCATTATTGGGCAGTTTTCAGTCAGGCACGCTACTCTCTGAACAGTAAAGGAAGACAAAAAATCCACCGACAACAAACTTTCTGTAGCTACTTTCTGTTGTTGTTTTCAATGCTTTACATGTTAGAAGCTGTCCTCTACAACACAGGACAATAATTTGAAAGCCACCAGGACAAACCAGCAGGGGACTGTGTCAAGCCATTAACAGAACAGTTCGAGGGACTATCTTCCAGGGAAAGGAGGGTGCCATCAGACACCATTATGACCTCAAAGGGCAAACTTTAGAGGTCTTCCTACTCCAAATCATTTAGTGTGATAATCTAGACTGTTCAGATGCTTAAAAAAAAAAAGCAAGCCTCATTTTGCCCCAGGTTTAGAAACATAAGGGTAATGTCTCAAAAGTAAAAATCAGATAATCTACAAAGCTAAGTGAACTGAACAAACCCTTTTCCTTATTCCATCTCTTTGCTTTCTTCCAACTCCTTGACTTAACCCACCTTCCTCCAAATCGCTGCTTTCATTTGCGCTCCACTTCCTTTCCTTCTTTGATCTGCAGCATCTCCTTTCCTCTCACTTTTTGAATAATTCTTCCCATTCCTGAAGCTCAACACCAGCCTCCTGCCAGTACCTCTCAGTCTAAACTTCCCTTTTTTCTGTCACTGGTCCCTTTCTGCCTCTTCATGCTCTTCATCCTAATTCTGCTAGGTCACCAAGTATGTCCCCTCTAATATTAAGATTCTTCTACCAATATCAACTATATTAAACAACCAGGAGCTACCCTGATTTCAAAGATAATTGGAAATAAAAGATAAATTTACAAGTGCCTGAGCAAAGGCCACCTGGCAAGTCAGTAGCATGGTATAGAATAAAATGCAGAATCAGGCTGATCTGTACCTGGGCCACTTCATAGTCTGAACTGGATCACAGCACTGACCAGTTTGCAACAGATTTATGTCAAGTCTAAACCAGAAACAGCCACTGAAAATAAAAAGTTGTTTGGCTGTACATCGAAACTATGATTAAAAAGATGATTAAATGTTTCTATTTTGGACCAAAAAAAAACCCCCAAACAAACAACAAACCTCAACCCAAACAACAAAGAATGTCTTTAAAACCCTTTTGCTACAGGAACTCATTTCACACAGGGAACGAGGCAAGAAAAACATGTTGCAGTGACTTTAGCTGTGGGAAAATGACTGATACTTCGGATTGAGCTGACAGCTGACTTAAGAGTCATCACTAGGGCTAACATCTTCCTTCTCCCCACAGCCTCAGTGGTCTGGCATGTCTCAAATCTTGAAGGAAAAAAAAAAAGCTGCTGATTTCATAGGGAAGTAGCCGAAGAGGCTTTTTGGAGGATGAAGTCAACTACATATGGTTCTATTTATTTGTTTGTTTTGGGGTGGGGAGAGGGAGTCAGTGGCAAATTCTCAGCCCTAACAACCAGCTCACAATAAAAGCTTATGAAGTCAAGAGTTCCTCAAGGAAAAGAAACACTCTTAAAGTTTGTGTTTATTACATAAATGCCAACATATTTGCAAGATTCCAAAACTCGGGCAGCATCCAGCTTGAATGATTAAAGAGTATTTCTCCTTGAGGATTTGAATCCAGCCCAGATAAACTGTAATCCAAAACTGCCTTTGGATAGCAGGTCGATACCATTTACACAAAACCCCCTCTCTGTGTACTGAGGTGATACAAAACAGGTACACTAGGCAGGTCGTGTCCTAATGCACACTTAGACCCCTGCACCACAAACCAAACCCAGCTGCATTTAAATGCCTGACCAAAGCTTCCTGCATTTTCTTTTAGTGGGGGGAAGAAAAATATCTCCCTAGGAAACAAAAAAAACCACAAAATACCCCTTCTCTGTGCTTTATGAATAGGAATTGACATAGAAAAAGGCAGGAAATGAGGTAAGGTTGCTTTTTTCCTTATTTTCTGTATTATGACCACAATGCATACATACATTTCCACGTTTAAGAATATAACCACATACTCATATGTAGCTGCATCTCATCCAAGCACTGGTCACTTGGGAAAACTTAGAAATTCAAGAATTCTGCAACTCTGATCCTACAACCATTACCAGTTGGGAGCTAACATACATTTCTTTTTTTGTTCATCCTAAAGCTTTGAATTATAATTTGCTCATTAGCCTAATAAATATCTCATCCTTGTGTGGCCCATAACAGCAGAAAGAGCAGTTATTACAGCAGTTCCCCACTGCAGCAGGGGAAGCTCGCCTGACCTCGGCATCCCTCAGCACCTTAAGCAAACATGGACCCAGTACAACCACGATCCTCATGGAGCTTTCCTGCTAACCCAGACGTAGGAAAGCAAGAGGTGTGACTCTTCTCTCTCCGGAGTGCACACAGGCTTTTCTCCAGTCACAAGAGAAAAATCCCATCCCCAGGGGTTTTCTCCATCTGCTCCGGGTAAGAGAAAATTAACAGTCTGTGACACAGGGGCAACATGTGCTGTAAAAAAGGTTCACTAGCTCAAGTGCTTTGGTTGTGCTGAACATTTCAGTTGTGACCAACATAATTTCCTGTCATTCCACTTTTCCCAAGTTGCCTCTACATCTGTCCTGAATTCTATGTGAAACTCCTGTTTATACTTGGTTAGGAAAATGAAGAGAGATATTAACAGTTAACAGATTTTTTATTTCTTTCTAAAGCTTTCTAGAAGCTTTCTAAAAAGCTTCTCAATGCATATAAAAATGACCTCAAAATAACGAGTCTGGTTTGGGGACTTTTTTTTGGTTGAGAGGGGTTTTTTTGTTTCTTTTATTTTTTTCCCAGGTTTTTTGATTTTTTTTTTGTTTGGGGTTTTTGTTGGTTTTTTTTTAAGAAAAGAAAACTGAGATTGTGATTCTGATTCTGTTGAAAACTCCCCTGGCCCATTCCCAAAACATATGCCTGATGAGTAGAACGATGACTCTCCCAAATGTACTAAATAGGGCAATTTTGGGACCTCTTCCAAAATCTCTTTCCATCTGTCCATCTTCTGCCCAGCAATTAATCATCTCCCCCAAATCTCTTAACTCCACTGCATTCTTCAGCCCTGGCATTGACATTTGTCTCTGTCCCACATTAACCCAGTCGCATCCCACCTCTGAGCGACACTTTTGCTCTTCCTGGAGTTGTTTCCTTTCACAGACTGACACCAGTTAAATTCTCCAGTTTACCATTCCCAAAGCCAAGCGTCTCTGGGGCAGAACCCACTGCTTGCAAAAGGAAGAGGGGCAATCCTATGATCTTTGTTTTCTGCTGCAAAAACGGGCATCGATCCAATCAGCAGAGGCGTGAAGTTCTGCCTCTTCTACACCAGCTCACGCGAGCTCCAATAGTCCACTTGTCCCGTTTCTCTTTGGGATTCCTTTATAAGCAAGGCTGAACCTTCTAGCACCTTTATCCGACCTAATCCAGCCCTGCTGAAATCCCATCATTTGCCTGCACAAACCATGGAAAGAACTAGCACTGATCTTAGACTCCAGATTACCGATGGTCCCTGTCTGCAAGAGAGTTAAGTACTAACACTGCACATGCACACAAGAGGTGGCAGAAAGACTCTTCTGCCTGCAGCAGGTGAGAGACCTGCAATTTTCCTGGGAATCGGGCTTTTTCCTTTAGCCTTCTGATTTACAGCGCAATCAATAGGTTTCTGCCCATTGCTGCCACCCCCTTTAGTTTCAGAATTGATGGGCGGCAGCGCTCCAGCGCTATTGTGTTACAGACAAACTGCGAAATGCCACCGAGGCGAGTGCTCGGCTGAGTCACGCACAGTCAGCACAACACAACGGGCCGGCGGGGCTGGAAGGCTCCGCACGGACCTGGCCGTGCCAAGGCATCCCGTTCCCTCCTGTCAGCAGCCCTTGCCAATGCCGTTTCTTGCCCCGCAGAGGTTTTGACAGCAGAAATTATTCTTAGGTCTCTCTCCCTCTCGCACATGTACACACACACACACACGCGTTTCATCGGATCACTTCTCAGCCTGCGATAGCCTTATCACACCCTCATAAAGCTGGGAAATACTATTAAATGGGGATAACAGGAGAGGGCAACGGGAGGAAGCAGACGAGTTAGCTAAATGAGCTGAAAACAAATTGTCGGATAACACGTCAAGACAATCCAAGTCCTTACTTCTGCTGAGGGGGCAAAGAAGCCCCTCCTGCCTCTTCCCTCAGCACATTTCCCTGACTAGATCTGGCTGAAAAACGTTGTCTTTACTTGGCTAGTTTACCACAGCATACTCGCAGCAGTAACAAGGAATGTGGGAGACAACTGGGTCCATTCCATTTGGTAACTGTGCTGATCTCCATCTACTTCAGCCTATCACAAAGCCGTGCCCTTACCAAAAACCTGACACCTGCAACCCAAACGCCAATATCACCCCAGCTCTGGGCCATAGACTTCAACTCCAAACAGTGAACGGCACAGAGTAAGTGCAAGCCTGCTTTCATTCAGGTTCTTCCATC
Source organism: Mohoua ochrocephala (assembly GCA_013398855.1). NCBI lineage: Eukaryota > Metazoa > Chordata > Aves > Passeriformes > Acanthizidae > Mohoua > Mohoua ochrocephala. The sequence continues at coordinate 301,942 of VZTA01009232.1, read as the reverse complement.
CGCTTCCCTTCCCCCAGCTCAGTCAGAAGGGGTTCAAGCCTAATTCCTGCCTTCCTCATCAGACGCCCACAGCCAGAGCTTACAAAGGGAAGCCCTCCAGCACATCCTCTTCTGGAGGTGCACAGAAGCTAAACGACGTCATCAGCAGAGGCAGGCTTGGGTTTGAAGAGCAGCAAGTCAAGTCCTCATCCAGCAGCTTCCCTCCAGCGGGATGGCCTATCTTCTCCCCTTTCCCTGAACTGCACGTGTTCTAAATGATACTGCAGCCACGGCACTGCCAGGACCACTCAATACAAACCTGCAGCTTGAGAAACAATTATTTAATGCATCATATCAACAAGTACCTGGTTCATAACTTGACACCCAATCCTGCCCTTTCACCTTCCAACATCTTTTGAAGGCATTTTCCAGGAGCAACTTACAGTAAACCAGCTTCCAAAGTCAAACAGACTCAAGAATGCCTTAATTGCACTGCAGCAGGTGACACACCTTTTTGAAGCTTTAAGGAAACAAAACGCAGACCAAAACAAGCTTCTCCTCCCACTCCTCACAGAATGGCATGAAGGCACAGCAGAATCCTGGCTGCTGGTGACAAAGCCAGTTTCCAAAGCCATTTCCACACTTGCTGTCTCCAGGTGTGACTGGGAAGCAGCATCCATTTCATAAAAGACAGCCAGGAGCAAAAATAAAAAACCTCAGGAGCAAAGGCCTTGCTCTAGCTCGGAGGACAGCCTTTGTGCTGGCAGGCTGGGGATATTCTGGGCAGCCGGACAACACCGCATTCCTTTCCCTGTGAAACTTGTATGAACTGCTGCGTCTTAGACAGACACTTACTAGTGTTTAAACTAACACTTTCCAAAAGAGAAAAAACCCCACATTTAATCAATATTCCCAACTGGCTCAAGCGCTCATATCTACAATGCAAGGAGAAGAGAAACACTAAGAGGAACAAGAGAGGGAAAAAGGGAGTGTTTTCAGACTAAATGAGACACATGAGAGAGAAATGACAAAATGGTCAGAAATGGTCCTGTACAGCTGTACAGGAGCCTTTTGTACCAGAGAACAGATTTTACAGCAAGCCAGGAAATAAGCTGCTGCCTCCAAAGGAGCGCGAGGTAGGGCGTGAAGAAAAAGCAAAGGAAAAGGGAAGCTCTAGCTGCTCGAGCAGCTGTAAAGCTTTGACTGGGACTAGCAGATGATAAGCTATAAAACACATTAGCAGGATGTATGGGGTAAGTATGAACAGAGGGATCCCGCATTTTTATCTCCAGTGCCTGCAGTTCTGGCAGGAGGCTCCCTGGATACTTGGACATGGAGGACAAGTGAAATTTCTTAGATGCAGGCACCACCCAGGAGGAGGTCTTGCCAAATTGCAGTCTCTGCAGCCACAGGACAGAAGCACGCGGAGTTCCTTTGATAGTCCACAAGACAAACTGGCCAGTATCTTAATTCAGTTAGACTTTTGCAAAGATAACAAAAATCTCCACAGTGGTATCAGGCACAAAATCAGTTATAAACTAGTGCAGACCCTCACATTTCGAAGTGTATGAAGGCCAACTGACAGAGATATAAAGCAGCAGCTTCTCTCTTAGGGGCACTGCTCCAAATTACCCACGGTGGAGTAGTTTTTCACTTTCCGAGGACACTTGATGTCAGCTCTGGCATCACAGCCAGCTCCAGTGCCCCAGACAGGGTATCAGACCGAATGGGCCAGTGGGCCCAACAGAGGGGCAGCGTCTCTGGCACTTTACCACGGGCATGAAGCAAACCACGCGGCAACACACGACCCGCGACACCCCACGCAGTGGTGATCCGGCAAGATGCCATGGTTAGAGGCTTGGAAGAACCACTGACAGTAGACACGGTCTATCCAGCCAACACCTCACTCAATTTCATCCATCATTCGTGTTTATCTTATGTAACCAAAATAATAATGAAAAATCCGGTTCTGTGGTATTTGACATTGAAGTTTGTGCTACCCCACTGCACCAGCCTAGGTCTCAGATGCGTAAGAGTCCCATGAGGAACACGAATAACCTGCAAATATCAGGAAGGTAGATGCCCCTCCCCGATAAGGATTAAAGATCAAGAGTTCTCTGGGGCAGAAACGTGGCTTACAACAAAAACTCAGGGGAGGGGGACTAAGGAGGAGGACTGAAATGTAAGGCTACGTTTAACATAAAGCTCTTCTAGGGAAAGACACTTCTGCTGTGCAAAACCCAGTATGGCCCATCTTCACCTGAACGGCCCACCCACGGGCCTGATTAACCACAGTGCATGTTCCACTGCTCAGGGACAGGCCAGACAGGCAAAGGCAGGTGAAACAGAGGGCATCTGTGAGGTCTCTGTGACCTCCACTCTCCCAAGGCACAAGCTGGAAGCCATTGCTCCTAAAAGCTAATGAAAAATTGAGAAGTTTGGGGTGGTGGGGGGAGGAAGATCAGATTCTGCATTTGAGATTCTGGGAGCTGAAAGGGAATAAAAAGCTGGTTGAAGCCTAGCTCTTCTAAAAACCCCTATGTGCAGACACAGAAACAATGCTCATTGTACACTAGAAACCAGGAAACGAGGTGGAAGGAGAATGCAAGACAGCGCTGTGTTTCTGCATTAGGGTTTTTAAGTACACTGCAGGATTTCTGTCTCAGAGTACTCATTGAGTTACATCAGACTGTAATGGCCTGTTGATTTTGAGAGATTATGGCAGCGCTGCTGATGCAAGGGGAGAGGAGATGGAAGGAGAGAGAAGATGTGATGCATCAGCCAGCGTGCGCACACATTTCAGATGATTACCCCTACACTCCTGTGCGAGAGAGACACGGCGGATTCACAGCAGGACCGGGACCGGGAGGGGACCGTGCACGGGACTCTGCCAGCAACCGACACAGACACAGCAGGCGGGTTTTTGCCCCCTGGGGCAGCAGATGCCAAAAGCGACATTTCTGCCAGGGGAGTCCCATCCAGAGCTGGCAGGGCCAGAGCCACACGGCGTGGCGTGGCGAGTATAATGGAGAAGGTGAATCCCATGTTCGAGGCGTGCAGCGTGTTCCTGAGATGGATTCGGTCTCACTCTGCCAGGCTGACAACTTTGCTTGCCTGCCTATTTCTCTCTCCTGTATTTCACAGAAAGATGGTATCCTTTCCTTTTCCTTTCTTTGCTCCCGGGCACAAGCAATCAAGAACAAAGGATGAAAGAAAAATGCAGGGGGGGATAGGGGGGGAATGAGGCGGGGGAGGGACATTTGAGAGTTAGGGAGCAATCTTTAGCAGAGAGAAGATAATTTAAAAAAAAAAAGCAAAAAGGAGATGCAGAGGCTTGGAAAAAAACCCCACAATATGCAAATGAGGCAGAACAAAAATCAGAGCTGGGAAAAAAAATAAAATCACACTAAACCAACCCATCTCTCCATAAGCTCTCTGTCTCTCAGACAAGAGGATGCCATTGGGGTGAGGGGTTCCCAAAGCCTTCTACCACCCTCCACCTCCAGCAGACACCCGTGGCTCACTGCAGGCAGGCAATCTACCCTCTGGGGCATAGCAAAGGAAGGGAAGAGGGAAGAGTAAAGCAATTCTGGAGCAGTGAAAACCCTTGTTTTCTCTCTGAGGTAGGGAGCTGTGGGGCAAACAGAACCAGCCAGGTGCTTCTAACACGATGTCTGTCAAACAATCTGATTTCAAGCTTCACTGGAGGAGTCCCTCAGCAGCTGCTTTAATCTACTGCAGCACTTTTCCCCCACAGCAGGCTGCATTCCCCTTGTGCCTCCTCCACTCTTCCACCAGGACAGAGGTCCCACAGGAGCAGAGACCTCCACCTCAGCTGGCAGCAGGTTGCCTCACAGACTGAACCACCTCAGGCCACACCACAAGCTAAGGAGGATCAGGCTTGAACTGGAGCTTTCCAAAGGGCATCCAGCTGCACAAGGAAAAGCGGGATTTTGCTCCTGCAGATGACATACTATTCTTGATGCAGAACCCTCACGCTGCTCGGAGGTGGGTGTCAGCAAAGGTGGCTTCTTCCCTCCAGACCACGGAGTAAATAACTCATCCATCAGCTTGTTCATTAGCGGCACCTTAGCTGGTGGTGTGTTACGACGCACCATAGTGCAGTTACCCTTCTACTCATCATCATTTATTTCTTCTCCTTCCGAGCTACGGCAAAACATCGGTGCGTGCTCCTCAGCTGGGAACAGCGAGAGCTGTAAAAGGGAACTAGGAAGCAGCAGGATTCCTGGCTTTTAGACAAAGTCTGGGGCTGACTCACCTGAAATACCACGTTTAAGCGCCAGGAGTGCTCTCCTTTCATGCAAACAGCAGCTCCTCTGCTCCAGCTTTCTGTTCTCCTTCCTGTCCACATTTCTATTTGAACCATTATTTGTTCGCCCAGTTCTGCCTGCGAACACCTGAAGCTATAGGGGACTATAGGCTATGGGTTGGCCCTAACAAAATATTTTTTAAAAAAATCTGTCAATAGCGGAAACACGGTATTACTTTTACTTATTACCAAGGAGCATCACTTAACTTAGTAAAAATACTAACTGCCTAGAAGCACGAGTCACAGTTGTGTTGCAAGGGCTAGTTAAAAAGCAATTTCAAGAAGCTGACAAATTCTGCACCAAAGGTGTCTAAGCTCTGGTGGCGAGCGTGAAAGCAAAAGCCAAGCCTTGCACCATATTTTACAAAGGACTGTGGATATCAAGGTAAAGCAAACACGGGAAGCTGTGCGGGTATTGAGGGCAGTCAGATGGCTAAGGGGAAAACGGCAAGAGAACAAAAATACAGCAGTGAGAGGGCAGGGAGAAGAGAACAATAAGTTTTAGCAGAGATTTTTGCCATGCAGATTGGTAACTCCAATCACCTGCAAAGGTCACTCGCACCTCCAGAAACCGGAGCGGCTGCAGGCACTGGCTATGTTTCCCAGGAGCTCCCTTGCTCCCAAGTGTGACTTCTCCACCCCAGAGACCCACAGGGAGGCAGAGTGAGAAGATGTATGATGTCTCAGTTCACATCTTAGCCAGGTCTCTGTCCCCATCAGTAAGAACTGCCACCACAACTGACACTAATTGGTTCTCCTGTCATGCTGCAGAGGTGACACAGACCACATGGGCACAGACAAGAGGCCTCCCTCTCCCTGGTCCCCTCAGGTCACCGCTAGGTACCCTGGCAGAGCAGTGTGCACGCATAGCTGGTGTTGCCACGATGTGTGATGCCTGCTCGGTGAATAAAGAGCATCACTATCTGGAGCTGTCGAGCCTGCGTCACTCACTGCAAGAAGCGGGGGGGGGAAGACAACTACCAGCTTAAACCAGATTTTACTGGTAGGAGCATCACCAGAATCCAGGCTCCCAGGGACTTTACAAGGGATCCTGAAACATTACCAGCTGCAGTTGCAGCCTCCATATCCTCCGTCAGCCTGGAAAAACAACAATTAGCACACGTGTGCGTTAGTGCATGCGTGTGTTTGCATGAGCCCGCGGTGCAAACACACACAATAAACAGCACGAGGAAGAATGAGATTGTTGTTTGAAGCTCAAAGAAGCTATTTGTAAAAATCTGTGTGCAAGTGAGAATGAAAAAAAGGCAAAAATTACTTTCATCTTTCTGTGAGGCAGAGGGGGCAGGGAATTAAGCACACACACACCCCCCAAGCAGTGCCCAGGAAGAATTATGCTGCTCGTGATAAATGCACTTTTCTGGTTCTGTGAAAAATCTGACATAATGAAAGTACCTTGAATGCAATTACTGGCACTTGTTTAGCATGGCAGGGCATTGCACTGCCACTGGGCTTGCTCCTCTCTGCTCCCAATTAGCATGCCAAGTACTCCAGCCACACACATGGGCTCACGGGTCAGGGATTGGCGCGGAGGAGCAGCAAACAGCTACCTGCCCACCAATGAGGGAGCGAGCGATGTGCTGGAAAGCTCTAGCTTCCTTCATTTTACATCCTCCCATCCCTATCACACTCTTTTCCTCCACTCCTCCAGGGTCTCTGGAGGCAGCGATAAAAACCGCAAGCTCTCCCCCTCCTCTCTCAGCTGGTCTCATTCACGGCTCATGGCAGACCCGGTTTCCTCTGGGGACTCACTAATGAAGACGGCCAACGTTAATCTCTTTCCCCCTCCCTGACGGGTCGATTTATAGTTCCACGGAGAGTCCTGGATTGCAGCCAGAGGGCTTGACACATTCTTCTTGTTCCAAGACGAAAGGGGAGGGGGGGAAGAGACAGGCTTGCGCGCACACACACACACACACACACTCTGAAGACATACACACACATTTGTGATTTGGATTCAGCTGGAAGATGCAGCTGGAAAACCTGTTTACCTGTTCTGAAACGGCAGCTGAAGGGAACAGTAGCCAACAGTGCTCTTGTACGTATGTGTACACTCCAAACATCTTTGTGTTTCCATAGCACCTCTTCCATCCCAAAGACCCCAAACCACAGGGATCACTCCCTCATCACCAGGATGAAATAAAGCATCAGTTGTGTGCCAGCAGCATTACCCGTGAGTCATTAGGAAAGGAAGCAAATGATAACTTCTCCAGGATAAACGGCAGGGGGAGGGAAAGGGGAAATTTTAGACAGGCAGAAAGTAATGAACTGGAATTTGGCCAGGACACCGAGGTTACTGTCCCCTCATCTCATGAGAAGTGCAGCGGGATCTTTAACAATCGATTGATCAAAGCCTCAGCTCTACCTCTCATCCATAAGAGTTTCCAGCATTGGTTGCAGCTTCCTCAAGAGCAATGCTGGTGCCTGGGCTCAGCTGTGGCTCAGAGAGAAATGCACCCCTCTGGTACCCCCACCTGCTTTTCTACAGCACTGCAAGGCACTGCCTGTACCGGAACTCCTCAGACCTGTCACTGCCACAGCTGCACCTTCAAACGAACTGGAGAGAAGCAGAGACTCGGGTATTTTTTTACCCCCGAGCTCCAAGGGAGCATCCCTTCCTTTCCCCACGTGGCAGTCCCTGCCGTAGCCTCGTCGGAACCCCCAACTCGGTGCTGTTTGCTCAGCTCGGCTCCCCGCGCACACAGCGGAGTGGCCCACGCTGACAGCGCGGCTCTGCTAATAGGGTCAGTCAGTGAGCTACTGCTGCAGAGCCGCAGGGGAGCACAAAACACTGCCTTTATTCCTGTAAGACCTATACATTACCTCCTCGCCCCCGCCCCCTCAGGAACCAAGTGGTGGATTTAAAAGGAGCACTGTCAACTCATTTAGGCCCATTATTTTGCACTAGAAGAAATGGCCTTTACAAAGCTCAGTGGAAGCACACTCTTGTTCCATCTTTAAGTAATCTTGAAGGTTTCAATTGCAGGGCTGTAAACCACAATGCAAAAAAGCACAGACAAATAGATCAGATCAGATATGAGACTGCCCAGACACAGAGTTCCCCTTGCCAAGCTGACTGCAGAGCAAAAATAGAAATGAACACTGCACGTAATTATAGTATTTTACATTTCCACTGCACTTTCCATCCCGAACGATCCCCAAATGCACACACGTGTGCATGTGTGTGCATACAGAGAGGCAGGACATTGGGAAAATTCACTTACTTGTGAAAAAAAACAAGAAATTGTGGTCCAGTGGTAACAGCTTGTACTGAACCAAAGCCTTCATTAACACAAACACATACACACACACAAGCTCATAGAAAATCATTATGATGTGAAACTAGACTAAGCCAAGCCACAGCAATCTGTAGATCAGCAGCTCCAGCACTTCTGCTGCTGCTCAGCGTTTCCCCCAAAACAGAAGATTAGAAACTGATCTTTTATTAGCTCTCGCCCTCTTGTTTCCCAGCGAAGCCCAAGGTGCCAATTCCACTTTGCTACCACAGGGCAGGGGCAGCTCTGCAGCTGTCGATCCACAGCCTTCCCTTCTCCCGCTGTCGAGCGCTTTGCAGTCTGTAAGCAGGCACATCCCCCAGCCCTGTGGGCTGCAACAGCCCCATTTTGCAGACAGCAGAGCATCTGAACAGGGGAACCAAAGCCAGGGACAGTGCCCAAACCACAGTGCTCCTCCTTCCCTCCTGACAAAAGAGCCCGTACCAGGAACAAAGACCCGTTCTCTACTTTGTGCCACCCAAGATGCTCTGAGCAAGGATGAAAAGAGCCAGGAAAGAGCACTGGAAGATAAGCAGGACCTGACTCTCTAGCAGAAACCTTTGACTTTCTCAGGAGGCTAGGAGGCAGGGGAGAGAAGAGCAGGTGCTAGCTCACACCTCAGCCTGGGATGCCGGGTCACTCCTTCCTCCTTCCCGCGTGTCTGTGGCAAGTCGGTATCGTCTTCCACATATTAAATATCTCACAGCAGTTTTAAACTCCCATCTGAGCACACAGACGTTTCAGTGCTGGTATGTGGCCAAGCACATGAAGAATGGGGGTAGGAAGTTCAAGAGGAGACAGAGAAGGAAGCAGCTCCGAAGCACTACAGAAACGAACTGATAGGTCAGAAGCAGGGAAGGAAATAGTCTGAGGTTATGAAATGATACAACAGCTGGCTTGAGAAAGCTGGGATTTTTTTTTTTTTTTATGAAAAACAGGAATCTCACCAGCAAAACAACGTAATCAAGTGTAGTACACAACTGCCTGTTCAGGGAAGAGCCTTAGCCCTTACACTAGCACGAGGCTGATATTTGCCTCTGATGCCCCTCAGAACAATCTGTTCACTCAGCAACACGCTGCAGTCATGTCTAAAGCTCAATGAACAACTGGTCCATGCCCCTCTTGGCAGGTATTTGGGGGAAGAAAGAGAATTTGTCAAGGACACTGCAACAACACTCTCTCCTATACTTAAGGAAACAGCCATGGGATTGCCATCGTCCAGAGAGGACTCCACGTTTTAATAAGGTCACATCTGAAAGAGCCCCACCTAATAAGCTGCATGGAAGTCAATTTATCGACCTCAGCACGTGAAGTTGTGGTTGCAGGGTGTGTAGGTAATTCATACCTGATGCTCAAGGCCATCCCCTCTGGCTACAAATGAGAGGCCAATGTGATTTCTTAAATTTCATTTAGTTTAGTAATCCAGTGCCTTATTCAGGAATGCAAGGAAGAGCCTGCTTAAAACAGGATTTTTATTTTGACAGTGTCACTTTAACAACAAATAGCTGGCTGCTCAGTTCCCTTAGCAGGAGACAGCAGGTGCTCAGCTGGCTGATTTAGCAGCAGCCACAACTGCCACCACGAGCTGCTGGGTGCAGTTCACAGGCTGCAATTCCCAATTCCCCCGACGCAGATTCCCAAGGAGGGGGAAGGGCTGAGGAAGCGAGAGGAAAGGCAAGGGGGTGAGCTTGGGGTGAAGTGTTATTGAATGAATGAACAAACCTCAGTGCCACTTCCTCGGGACACCCTCCCTGGGCTGACGGGCACCTAGGTCAGCTGCCTTCCCCCAGCCCTGTGCGTGCACCTTCCTGCCCATGGGAAATACACTCCTTCCACCCCTCCTTCCCCCTCAGGAAATAACACTCCCGCTTTTTACATGCATGCAACACCAGCAAGATACTCCGTGATCTTCTGAAACCTTCCCCAATGGCCTCATTTTATGGAAACCAGTGTCCTCAGTAAACAACAAGAAAGCAAGAAGAGCACGTTGTACGGCCTTGCGCCTACAGAAAATCAGGACCACGGAAATGCATCTTAGAAGAGGGTATGGTACAGTTAGAGGCCTGTGGCATGAGATTGCTAGAGACAACCTTACAATAATCTTTAAAATTAAAAATAGACATGTGCATGCGACTTTGTGATTTCATTTTCGTTGTAGTTTGGCGATTTTATTTTTTAAAACATGCAACATAAAAATGTCAAGACAAAAATTCTGGCCATTTCCTTTACTTCCCTCATCTTGCCCATCCAGCAATGAAAATTTTTTCTAGACTGAAAGATGATGAGAATCAGTGGGCCAAGAAAATTATATCTCCTGAACAGTGAGAAACTGAAAGTTGTGTTGTTAAAAGGGAACGGGATTTTACTCAGCCCACAACAAATTCTGGATGGTCTTCACTTGATTTTGCTACTGTCTATACCAGGACTTGTATTTATTGAGTTGTTTTAAGCTGCAGACATGCAAAATTCTCTTACCTACAATTAAAGTATTAGAGTTCACAGAAACATCCATTATACCTCAGCAGCAGTTCTCTAAGGCCTCCAAAAATTTAAAACACAGCACACATTACTCTTTATTGCAGCCTTAGATATATCAGGCTTGATGACAGTACCACTTTTTAAATCCATTATGAAGGGGTGAAGGGGGGAGATAAACTGGTACAAGCCTAGTTTAAAACAAACAATCCCTTTGGGTCATCTGTAAAACTAATCTAGACTTAACACTAGAAAGCACGCTCAAGGAGAGAAACAAAAACCTCCCATTTTTTTAATAAGCATACTATCAGTGGAAGAGGCTTGAGTAAAAATAATAATATATGAGTGTATTAGCTGACTGTTATTTTTGGCTACTCAAGCAAAGTAGGACTTCAACAGCCCAGAATTTACAGGGCTGCGAGCCTGGTGGGTCCCTGGTTTTTATTTTGTGCCAATTCACATTCACTCATGCTCCTGGGTAAGTCATGATGCTGTCAGCAACTCCAGCCCAACTGGAAAAGTGGGTTAAGAAAGCAGTGGACACTCATCAGAAACTAGGGCTCGCCTGCAGAGGGGCACACAGGAGAGGCAGGCTGAAGCACTTTAAGTGGACATAAAAGGCCTGTATGGACAGATTTATACAGAATGCAAATGTATCCCTGATTTGCCTGCTTCACTACTAAACCTATTTTTACCAAATCAGCTGAAAGTTAATTTCAATCTAAATAAGGGTATGGTCAGATCAGCCGAGCGATCGGGTCAGTGCAGGCTAACAAGTTGTTGTCCTTTCAGATAGATATCAGTAACTCGCCATATGTGCTTCCAGTCTCCCACAACACAAAGAAACTTACAGTATCCTCAGAGAAATCTCCCACAAACTGTTTTTGTGAGACTTAAAAATCAGAGGGGCCAGTTTGGCTGGGAATCAGCAATCTGGTACGTTGGCAGGGGCAGGCTACAAAGGATATCCCAAGAGTTGCCAGTCTAGCACTATTTCTTGGCTCCAAAATTAAATAGACACGAAATTTTTAATTTTTGCCCCCCAAAATACAGCTTTGACCCTGTAGGGATGCTGCCTGGGGAACACTCAGAGAAGTTGCCACCAAGAAGAGGCATATCTGCTGCGGGACGTTTTCCAGCCACTCAGAAACAAGACGCCAGGCGAGGGCTGTTGCCAGCTCACACGCGCTACTCCAGGACTGGGCAGTGACTCAAGAAAATGACTTCCTGACATCTTCCCAGCAGTGACCCCAGCCATGCACCTGCCCCAAGAGATGCTAGCACGCCTTTATGGCTTTGACAAGAGATGCCTCACACGCGTTGGCTTCCTTACTTGGAGGAGGCCCCACAAGCCACGTGGTTTCAACACTGGGTGGACAGATCTCCTGTAAGTGGACACTGAGAGATGAGCTTGTCACCGAATACAGGGGAAATACAGAGCTGGCACAGTAGCTGTTTCTTGAGGAACAACAAGTTGCTGGCAGCAGGAAAAACCCTAGTTTGGTGTCTACCTGATTTTCAGTCCTTCCTGCCCTAGGGTCACATCACCCTCGACTGAGATTTTGTAAGAATGAGAATGCAAGGACAGAAGAGAGATATCACTGCTTCCCCAACCCTCCTGCACCAGGAGCCGGCTGGGAGTGGACTCAATTCATTGTACCCTGCCACACCGTAACCCTCCCAGCCAACCTGCCAAAGTGCCACGAGCGCCATTCCCTCCTGGCAGCTCCATCTAAGAAGCACACGCCGAGTGCCAGGGTTCCTCGCTGTTTGCTCTCTCCTCCTCTCACCAGGGCTGAGCAGCATTCGTGTTTCACCGGCAGCTCTCACTCTCCTCACAGCCCCATCAAGCACATCTCTGCTCTGACCTGCCGCCCCAGGCACCTGGCTCCTGACCCCCAGAACCCACGGCTGCCCCAGCCTGGCTGCCCCTCAATCCCGGCAGTGCTCCGCGTGCCTTTGGAACAGGAAAGCAGCAAAACCCCTCATGGCCCCGGGCAGCCGGCTCGGACCACCAGCCTCATCCTGCCTGCAGCTTAACTAGCACATTAAGGCTGGAAGGGGAAAATGCCCAGCATCCGCCTCACACCCCCGCCAGCCCCCTCCCTTCCCCAGCTTGCCACCATAGCATAAACCCTTTTGTTTCTCACCAGAAATACAGCAATTATTTCAGAAAAATCTCTCCCCTCACCACTGGTAGAAATACCATAATCTGAGACAGTAGCTCTCTTGATGATTGCAGACAGTGGAATATTCCAGAAAAAAAGGAAGATTTGGGGAGGGGGAGGGGAGGAGGTATCTGGGATCCAATCTTTCTCTCCCTGCCAATCCCCTCTATCTCTAGCAGATTTCATTTTTATCAACAGGATTTCTGTGAAATTTTTACTCAACCTTCCCTCTCTCCCATTTCAACTCCCAGCTAAGCTGAAAGGTGCACAAGAATAACATGCTGCTACTCTTTTCTCGCAGGCTGGACAAATAAGTCCTCAGCTAGCCACATGGAAGCCATTAAAAATATATTAACATACCCAGCAGGGTCTGTCACTTTTTCTTTTCCTCTGCCCCCCCCCCCCCCCCCCCCCCCCCTTCTTTTCTTAAACATAGAGAAGGAAGAAATCTTGCCACAGTAACAAGAGGTTTTCATCAAGTCTCGTTACCTCGAGCATCCGCGCACCACAGCCCCCACAGAGAACTGCCTTCGGTTCCTGCTGTCATTAAAGGAACGAAGATCTTAAACAAAAATTAAAGCCCGGACAGCACGAATTCGGGAGCACACGAACGGATCAGGCAGGGAAGGGTGCGAGAAAGCCGAGGGGAAGAGCAGGAGCAGAGCCACCAGGCAGGGCTCCACTCTAGCAGCTTGGGAGGGATGGGGCAGGTTAAATGTGTCCCACAGAGAAGGGCAGAGGGAAGCATTCTCAACATTTTGAGCCAGCATCAAGTTGTGCTGTATTTCCCACACTTAGTGACACAGCAACATCCTGGAACATTAACAAGGCTCGGGGTAAAACCAGACCAGCAATTATGATAAAAAAGCACAAAGCTTTGTCTCAGTCTGCGATGTTCCACAAAAGGATGATTTTGCACAGTTTGACACATGTCTATTTTTACTCCAGGGGGTCCTCATCCCTTCCAAACAGCATCGTGTCCCATGCATCCCAGAGAGGCTGCACAGCGCATCTTAACCTGCAGCAGCTGCTCTAAGCCTGAAGCAGGTGGTCGCTGGTGTTTAATAGCTCGGGAGGAGGGTACGAAGGGCGGAGGCAGCAACTCTACATTTAAACAAGGGATTTCTATACCAGGGGGTTGTTAGTCAAAGGGCTATCAAGTCAAAGTGCTCTTAAACTGTAGTTTTTCAAGTATTTCTTTGAGCAAATCGCTGGGTTAAGCAGCTTTCCTCTCCACCTTGGCTACTTTAATCCAGATCAATTCCCTGATCCAGTTCAATGTGCAGCAGCACGTTCAGCTGCACTGGCACAGCTGAACAAGTAGCTCAGGAGCAGCAGCAGGGACTGCTGAAAACAACCCTCATACGACGACACCCTCGGATTCAACAGGCACGACACTTAGTCCCAGGGGAGCAAGACACTGCATGCAAACCCCATGAAAACAAAGGGAAGAGGGCTACTCCATACGTGGTAAACAGGGAGGAGAAGAGCTAAGTCAAAGAGGATACAAACAAGCCAAAAACCTGCTGACAGTGTGGCCGTGTTTTATGCACCTCCAGACGAGACAGAAGTTTTATTTCTCCCACGGGAATGGAGAAAAGCAAAAAGCTCTCCCTTTTCAAGTGGGCAGTACAGTCAGGAAAGGCAGAGCTTGCAGAAGAACCAACAACGGCAAAGCACCAATGAAAGGTGGACAAAGACCTCTGAGGATCAAGGAGGACAGGAAGCCACAGCTGGTGAGGAGTAGGAACTGTGTGGGGACACCAGAGAAGTAACTCACTGGCAGAGCGGTGAGGAGCAGAAGGGAGCCAGGACATGAACCGGAGGACACAGAGGCAGGATGAGGATATAGAGGGTCCACGTTGGGCACAGAGGAGGGGATCGGGAGAAACAGTAAGAAAGCTACCTCAGATCTCTGGTGTCACAACCATTCCGGTTGTGAACAGTTTAATGGCTCATTATCCACACAGTTCATACACCCCCTGGTTCTGGAGTAATTACATCCATTCTTTAAAAAGACATCACATAACAAGGTCTACCAAAATTATAGAAGCAGATAGGAGAGTACTGGCTGTACTAGAAACAGACTAGAAAATAGTGTCAGTTTCATAATGATAAGATGCAAGTCAAAGATATATTTGCCTCTGCAGCACTGAAATGTGCTCTACTCATCCCACCTTGGAAAGGGAATACAAGAGAGTGAGGAGGTTCAGCAAGCGGCAACAAAGAGAAGAGACCTGAAAAGTACCAAATGCTTTCACGAAGTCCACATGTGGAAAACAACAGCCATGTGCTGGGGAGGGAAATCTTCTCGTGCCACCATACTACAGTGCATACCAGGGCTGTGACACGGTGGGTGCATGCTGTTCTCCCCAGGAAACCTGTCCATCCGCTCACAGCCAGCCACCGCAACCTGGCCTAACTGCCACCAGCCTTGGAAGAGTCACTCCTCGAGGAGCTAGCAAGGCAGACTCCTCACCCACACCTGCCAAATTGGATACGCTGCATGCAGAGCCTTCATTGCCAAGCCTCATGGTTGGTATTTCCACAGCCTCGCAGAGGAACAGCTTGGCTGGGTTGCTCTTCCTTGCTGCTTCAACATAGACAGCACAAACTCTGTCATGTAAAAGAAATCGAAAGCCCTGCTTTAAACGGATTGCAGGAATATACTGGAGTCTTACCCACACTTTCGGATTTGACAGCAACACAATTAGGTCATGGGATAGCTGTGCTGTAACAGATTCCTTGGACTTGGCTCTATCCAAGGTAGAGACACACACGAATGCTTCTTCAGTGTGTATTTCCTTACTTGCCAGCGGCCTGGATTCTTGAAAACCTACTCGTGTGACGAGTCTATCTCAGATCACAAGTCAGACCCTCGATGTGGGCTCCCAGATCTCAACTTCTGCAACAGCCTCCAGCAGCAGCGCTAAGGACAGCGGAGTCTGAGCCAAGGTACAGCTGCCTACAGCTGAAACAGGCCTACAATAAATGCCAGAGGAGGAGGAGCGGGCTCGAGGCAGCACATGCAAGGAAGGCACTGGTACTGATGCAGGCTAAGGTCATCCCAGGGACCAGCAGTCTGATACCCACGGTTAAAGCACAATCAAGAAATGTTTCCTGACAAAAAAGTCTATTAGGCTGTGGAACAGGCTCCCACAGGAAGTGGAAGAATCCTCATCCCACTTCTCTGCAAGGAGTGATGGGACAGGCAGTAAGTAGGGAATCAAGCCCTAAGACTGGTGAGATTGCCTGATAGGAACAGTCTCTTAAGATGCCTCAGGAGTAACACAAACTTAAGAACTTTCCTCTGCCCCTTCTGCAAAACATCTCCTCGCCAGCTCTGCCGACACTGCTGCTTGCAAGGCAGCACCATGGACTAGATCCCTGTAGCCTGGGTCATTTCACATATTTGGAGGAATGGGGCTTCTAACCCACAGCAGGTAACTGATGCATGTTACAGCATGGTCCTGCCAATGGCTGCACCCTCAAAACCAATGGGATGATGGTGGCATAGGACAGGAATGAGAGGTGAGGAAATAAGAATTTCTTAGGCCATGCTACAGGCATCTTTACATTAACTCTGTGTGCACGAAATCATGCAAAGAAAGGCAGTGGAGGATGCAACTAGGGTGGAGGGTGTTCACTAAACCATGATTGAGTATGGTCAGACTTGTGTAATAGGATATGGCCTAACATATACGGAAATTATCTTAATTTACAGCAGAGAATGTCCTTGTTGATAATATATACAGTATCAAGTAAGTTTCTGACACACTGGACTGGCACTAACTTAAGTGTCTGAGGTCTGAAAGACTGTCTCAGTTTATACTTTATTTAACATTTAATTGCATCCCTTACATATTTCGTTTTTTCTATGTTTTGAATGGGAAAAGATCCGCTTGGTTTGGAACTGTGCGGATCGACAGGAATGCTTGTTTTGCCATATTTAAAGCTAGCAGATGCCTATCTCCCTTTTGGTTTGGGTTTTGGTTTGGGGTTTTGTTGTTGTTGTTGTTGTTGTTATGGTTTTTGGGGTGGTTTTTTTTTAACTTGGGGATGTGGGGGAAAGAGGTGTTAAGGGTTCAAAAATTAATGTCTCGCAAAGTTCAAAATTAATGTCTCAACTTGTAACACACTTCCCCTCTCCCACAACACTGGTTGCAGAAGCTACCCACGGCTGACACCACTCATGAAGCTCCATATGGTTCTGCTTCCCTTCACTTTTCCTCAGCCTAACAAACTTTGGCACTGCTCAGATTTTCCTGGTCCTGGGGAAACAGGAGAGATTCCAGCACCTCCAGTTTCTCCTTCCTTTGCTTTTACAAAGCTCCCACGGTGCCGCCTGTGAAAAACCTATTGTAATGGCAAAGCATAAAGGCAAACTTGTCTGAACACCACTGGTGGTGTAGAAATTTTCACACTGCATTCAGTATTGGTAACAATTACTTACATTGCATTAGAGCTGAAGGACTTCAGTAACATCAGGGCACCTCAGCACAACTTACACATACAGCAACAAATATCTGTGCCTGACCAACAGGCTAGTGAAGTTTTTTAAGGTAGAAAGGCTTCAAAACAGATTGTCATTTTAAAGCACCCATGAGTTGACAACAGTTTGTACAATTATCACAAACCACTCAAAAAAAGCTTCCAGCACACCTGGGAAGGAACCATGCACACAGTAAGTACCCTGTATGCACCGTAACTCAGCAAGTGCTTTTTGCAGCTCCCTTCTACACTCAGTCATGAAGGATATAGATCATTACAGCCTCCAGCTATAGAGCTTTAGCTCAGAGAGTAGCAGCTCACACTTTTAGCTCTGGAGATCCCCAGTTCAATCTGCTGCATGTCAGCCAAGAGGGCAGCTGTCATATAATTACAGCCACAACTTTGCATGTGAAAAAGTAGGGAGAGCGAACAGGGATCTGATTATAGAATTCTAGTTGCAACCTGCTGAACAGCTCCCTATTTAAAGTAACTTCTTGTAAAGAGGAGGGAGAGGGGGCCAAAAAAAAAAGGAAAAAGAGGAAAGAGAATCTTCCAACTCAGCTTCCCCATTCCCTCTGTTTTGTGGAACAAACCAGTGCTGCTTTGCAGTCTTTTGTTACAAATGCATATGTACACACTAGATGCAATTTAATTGCATCGAGCCAGGAGTAAGGCTCCTGGCTTATCAGTCCAAAAAAGAGAAAAAGGAAAAAAAAAAATCTCATTGCTGCAACTGAGGCATCTGAAGTCCAACAAGGCATCATAGTTTCTTTCTGAACTATAACCATCCCACAGCAGCCAACCCATTCAGTTATGCAATTTAAGTATTAAAATTTAAGTTCACGAAATCTTAAGTCAGTTACATCCTGTTTTCTTCAAACTGTATATACAAGCTCTCAGGAAGATTTAGCAAAACAGAGAATCCGGGAAAAGAGTATGTTTGAAATACAAAGGTACAAACCATAGTGAAAAAATCCCTCTCAAATTAAAAGGTCTTTTAGTGAGTGCAACACAAAACAACCAGACCAAGTTTCTTCTTATCCATTCCTCTTTCTGCAGATCCTTCTGCACACACAGAGTCATTTTCGAGCCAAACTTTTTTCCAAGCCAAGACAGTCAAAAACTAAATTTGAAACAATGTAATCCAGTTTTAAAGAAACATCGGTTTCCTCCCAACAACAATTCTAGAAATCTATTTCAAGCTGAAGATACAGATTCCTTGCAGAACATTCTTTTCTCCTCAACAGTCCCACCCACCCATCCATCCCCCAGCAGTACAGAACCTGTGGGTCTTCCACTGCCTGAGGTGAATCGACCACTGTGGACCACGAGTAACAAATGGAAGCTAACTCTTTGACTTCCTGCAGGCTAAATTCCACTTAAGGGAACCAATCTGACTCAAACTGTTCAGTGCCTGCCTGCGAGAACACAGGCTTGCTGAAACACCCCAACTAGTTCATGCATGCTACACCACTGGCCCTCCAAAGCTCCCTGGAACACGGTGCCGTGCTTCCAACAGGATCTCAAGAAGTACCCAGTCCCCAGCCAAGCTGCGAGGTGTTCAGATAATTGCTAACGCCAAGCACAAAACTGCAACAGTAAACTCCAGAACAGGATTCAGCAGCACTTTGTACTTAAACCAGCTGAGCTCTCTGGTGACATCCTCTCATCAGCCTTGTTCCTGAAGGCCCATTTTCATTCGGCTCAGCCTGCTTCTCCCTTCAAGCAAGACCTACTCAGGAAACACACAAACCAGCTGACCATCTCCCTCCCTTTAGAAGAGAGTAAGGGAGAGAATGAAGGACCTGAAGCCCAGTTTTGAAGAAAGTTATGTGCAGCTCCAACAGCACAGATACATTTGGGGTTGATTATGGACATGCAGCAAAACCTTGGCTGGGCTCATCCCACAGGAGGAACCCATAAAAAATTCACCCTCACCTCCTGCAACCAAGGGAAGCTCGCAAACATCTGAAGCACACTTGTGCAACAAAAGCAGTACAACCCTGTGCAGAGATGACTGAAATGAAACATCATTACACTATTTTCTGGTATTACTTCTGTGAATTCAGCACTGCTAAAAGGTTCCAGATAGACATGCTCTGAAGACCCAAATCCTCTGCCTACCCTGAGAACTCATGCAGAGGGAACAGCAGCAAAACTTACACATACTTTTCTCATCTCTTCCAGCCTGCCAAGGCTGAAATGACTGACAAAGGTCCAAAATGAGGAACACACATAAATTATTAATATTGCACTAGTACTCTCACTGTTGCTGTAACAGTCCAAAGACTTAACAGAGGCAGGCTCTGCAGGGAAATACTACTTTACTTCAAAATCATTCATTCAGGAAACTTACAGAGGAGAAAAGAATCATTCTGCAGCACACTCTGTCAAACCCCTCAGCTTTAAGACCCTTCATTTTTAAAGCAAAAGCAATTTTAACAAGAACAGGAAATTGATGTGAAGCGTAAGAAGCTTCAGATTTCAAGTGAGCAACACTGGAACAGCATTACTTCTGGACACAAATCCCAACACACAGATCTTCTCATGCCTGATCTGGAAAGTCCATCCCACTTCTGAGAGCCAGGTAAGTGCTCTGTTTCTGCAGCCTCTCTGCTGGAACAACCAAGTGGCACACCAGCAAGAGGATAATGGGGAGCCATGCTCTACCAATTGGAAGGAAGCCAAAAAGCCACTTCATTTTGTTTCTTGGATTGCAACCTGTGCTTTACACCCGAGCCAGGCTCCAGATTCACATTCCTGCCAACCTTTTATTTCATTCCAGGTCTCATGCAGTACCTGCTGCCACGGTAGCCATGTGACCATAAGCAGTACACAGAGAGATGCAGCTTCCTACCGATGTATTCGCCTCCTCTCCCCTGTTGCAAGGGGAACAGTTTATGCAGGGGCATTAGTCTGTTTTACATTAATTTCAAGAACTAGGACAAATGACCTGAACTTTGACATTTCTGAAAAAAAGTTAAATTATTTTAATCTTTCTTAGTAATCAGAATAGATTTACTTTTCATTTAAAACACAAAATTTCCCTCCCAAAATATCTGAAGTAGTTACTGAAATGTTTTCTTTACCAAAGCCTGCAAAGCCTCAAGATTATTAATAACATTTTGAATATAAAGAGGCACAACCTTGCTCCATACCAACAAAAAAAGAGAAAGCAGTCAAGTTTTCACACAATGAAGCAATTAATTTTTAAAGTAGTACTTTCTATTAAAAATTCTCAGATTTAAAAATCCAAGAAGGTTTCCAGTAACTCTAGACACTGATGGGGGCAAAGAAAAAACAGACCCTACCCCCAGCTGGATGGCATTCCTCTCTTTGGGTGCAATGTGGTAACGTTTGATTGACGCATCTGATCCATTCCAAAACTCCAGGCGTTGTTTCAATCATCAATGGGTAGAATCCTATTAATTTGCAGGGGGAAAAAAAAAGAAAAACAGAAAAACAGAGTAGAATATGGATACAGGACACAGAGCACCTCATGTTTGCCTAGCAGATCCAGCTGATTTAGCTAGATCCACAATAATCAACAGATTGAAGACCGAGTTGATGGCAGAAACTCACATCCACTAGCCTAACCCCTCCCTTCCACCCTCTTTCTGTCATCTCAGCTCAAACCAGTCTCTCAACACAACCTGGAACATTAGTCCCATACCAAAGGAAATGAAATAGGAATAGGGAAAGGAGTGGGAAGAGATAAACCAGGGTAAATAGGGATAGCATGAAGAGCCCATTGGCATGCAACCAAGAGCCTGCGCAGGCCCTCGTTACGGCAGTAAACAGGAGATCAAGCACGTACGAGACAGCGGGAGAACAGATGTGAGAAGAAGGTTCAAGTGTCGCTGGGCTCAGGGGGTAAGAAACGGCAGCAGAGAACAGCAGTGAGCCCCAGCACACACAGTGAGCCCCAGCACACACAGAGTGAGCTCAGCCTTCAGCAGCAGCACCAGGTGACCCGCTGGCTCGGTGTCTGCCGTGATGGGCATGTTCAATACATCAATACTGATGTTGTATGGTACGAGCAATGTTGTGTGAACCTTCCACATCAACCAAGGCTTCCCAGTCTGCCCATAAATTCATTTTGCTATCGGCCAAACCCAAATCCACCAACACTAACCACTTTTGCTTGAAATAAGCCTCCACTTACAGTCTTGCAACAAACAGTCGCTGCTGTTTCATTTCAGCGCTGATGAGAACTGCAAGCCCTAAGGACCCACAAACATAAGAGGCGGCACAATTGTAAAGGAATTTACTCATTCCAGAAGCAGCCAGAAGGTGAGCTTCTGGCCCTTCCAACTGGCCAGCCAACACATCAGACCAGCCCACATCCCATTCATCCCATTCGAACCTGGAGTCTGGTACCTTTGGAAGCGGAAACCTGGCTGAACGGTCAGCAGGACATCAGGAAAATACTCCTGGCCTAGCTGACCAGCTAGCTGCCTGTTCGGGAACACGAGCTGCACAAAGGTCTTCGGACACCCTGTTCCTCCTTGGTTGTTCCTTATATCTGTTCTGTGTTCCTTACATCTGTTCTGTGTTCCTTGTACCTGTGTTCTGTGTTCCAAGCCTCAGGAGGATTACCAGCAGAGAAGTGCTGGGTGAGGAAAAGTAGGAAAGGCAAGAACAAGCTGATGTACTGCAAAGGGAAGGAAGCAGCAGGTTGAAGATGGGACTTTACGGTAGGAAAACTGGTTGCTAGAGTGTAGAGCAGAATCTGGGGGGAACAGGAGGGGGCTGGTCACAGAAAAGAGGCAGGCGAAGGCTTGCTGCCACAGGGAACAGGGAAGGCCTGTAGCCCCAGACTGATAAATCAGATATTGCTGCCAAAGTCTCACACCAGCCCCTAAAGCCTCTAGCACTGACTAGGGGCTCAGCAACAAGCAGGATCTGCCACAAGTACGCCCACCCAACAGCTTCAGGTCGTCACTTAAGGTATCTCAGGTCCAGACCATTAAGTGCCCTGATGATCAGGACACAGACCTCGAATTCCATATGACAGGTCACGTGGAACCTGCACAATGAGAAGGATACGCTGCTTTGCCCAGCCTTGACAAGGACCACACAGCTGCAGCTCGTGCCTCCCTTAGGCTCCTCAGAGCCAGCGGCTGCATTCCCAGCCAGCCTGCCTTTGTAACCAACCCCCCACCCGCCAGGAGGGCCTGAACCCTGCACCATCAGCAGTGAAAGCACAAACCTCCACCTCATGCTCTAAATAATTAAACTCTGTGGGAGCATCAACAGACTCATAAAACTCTTACACAGACCAAGCCAGTCATTAATGGGGGTCAAAGATGAGCGCTCTATTTTTTTTAAGAGTGCTTTGATGCGTGGGGAGAGCGGTGAGAGGAGATCTTCATTACCCTTCTCTGGTACCTGATGAATTTTTCCTTCCCTGGCTATCAACACCTCCTACTTCCACCCGAACCTCATACTGCTGGCAATCATCCGGACAGCCAGAGACAATTGGAAGGTGTATTTGGATGACATCTGTGCCAGCTGGTCACCTGCAAGTAGGGAAGCAAGGGGCCTCGCTGAGCAAAGCCAGGCTCTACCAGAGCCTCAGCCAGTGCTTATTACGAGGTTTGGGTTTCCCCAGGGCCAGCGTAATGCTTAAAGTCATGCAAACCACAACCTCACACACCGTCTCCCCTACAGCAAGGCACGGAGCAGAGCACAAGCCAGTAAAATATGTCAGGATTATTAGCTTGGGCTCCGAGCCAGAGCTGGGAGCTGCCACAAGGGTAGGGAGGCTGCCTGCAGCCCTGCAGGTCAGCAGGAAGGAAGTCCCCTGACAGGGAAGGAGAGGCAGCATGCAGGAAAGGCAAGCCACGGTTGAGAAAAGGTCACAGAAAAACTAGTCTGACCCACCCCTTCTAGCCTTCATATATATATATATATACACACACACACACATATATATATACACACACACGCACATATACACATGTGAGCTTCTTGCTACTGTGCTTTGTTCAGACGTTTTAAGGAGAGGTCTGCTCTTCCCATTCTATCTGCATTTCCCCAGTCCATACCAGCTTTGGAAATGGTTCTTTAGGCTTTCCATCAATGAAAGCCTTGGGTGGAAAGAAGAGAAAGCAGGCAGTTTTGGGGAAAGGATCACCACAGCACAGCAACTCCCCCAGCAGCAGGCAGGGGTGTTGGATGCTTTATTGGCAGCTCTGATTCCAGCTTGCACCAGCCTAGCCTCTGCCTGCTTTCTCCGCTGCATTTGCTTTGTGTGGAAGAGAGGCCCCAGACTGGAAGTGGCTCCAGGATCTCTGCTACTGTGCCAAAACAGTGACTGGTGCAGCAAGGCCAGCTTCTATTTAATAATTATAAGTAGAACTGATAGATGCCCTTTTTTCAGGTCACTAGAAACCGTCTCCCAACAAGCCCCAATACCTGGACGTTCAGAGGGAAGTTAGGAGATTCACACACACCACCAGCACTCATCTTTCCCAACATGGCAAAAGCGGCAGCTGTTACTTCCCTTGTTCTTGGAAATAAGGGGGAAAATAGCTAGGACCCTTGAGCCTTGGCACCTCTTCCCTCCCTCCCACCCTTTCGCTCCCAGAACTACTGTTACTATTCAGGGCAGAAGTGCTCCACAGGGCACACATTCCAGGGGGCTGAGCCATCCCACGTGGCCAGGCTCAAAATGGCAGACAGCGATGAATAGGATAATTAGAAAGTACAACAGCAACCGCAACATAAAAACAAGCAGCTTCTATTACAAGAAACAGTTCCATGGCATGGCTAGATCCATCACCCCATATGCCGGGTTGTGGTGGTGCCTCAGGAGCCTGCTGCTATTATCTGTTTGCAATCACATTTCAGCCCGTCTTTCTGCTTAATGCTCGAAAAGCAAAGCTAATCAGATTCGCTCTCTCTTTCTGCTTAATGTCTCCAGTTCCCAAGCATGCTCTGTACTGCTTCAATTGATGTTCAAGTAACACTAGCCAGGAGCATGCAGTGCAAAAGAAAACAAAATGGAATTACCTATTAATTTTAGTCCACCTTTGCACCTATTTTGTCTAAAATTTCTTCTATACTTGAGCTTTGCAAACAAAAGTCAGGAAATTCCCATTTCCCCCTCTACGCCACACCCCGGGCTCCCATATGAGTTCCCTTCTTCAAACTGCTCCTCCGGTGGTATCTGGGCAATTAATTATAGCACAGACCTCTCAGGCTTCCTTCTTACCCTCTGGAATAGCTTTTTAAAATATTTCCTGGCTAGGAACCTCCAGATTAGGTTGTCTTCTGCCGACACTGTAATAGCCTCTCTTTGTTAATCTATCTGAAATGACCATCACATGCTCTCCTACTCCCTCTCCCTCCAGTACTATTTAGTTACTGCAGTCCTACGTGGGAACTCTTAACATGCTCTCAGCATTTTAGGTCTGAGGACAAATGGGACCCCGAAATGGCTGCTTTTTTTACTGCGTTCCTTTGCACTCCAAAGGGCACTGCTGGAGTCAGCTACAATACCTGGATCTTCACTAGAGCAGCCATCACAAGAGCAGATAAGCTGCCCCCAGACAGGGCAGATTGCAGGAAAATTCAGCAAGGTGATCCAGGAAGAGACTGGCTTACAGGAACACCCGTCATCATGAGCCAGAGGAAAAGAGCCACCCATTACAAGCACAGTAGAAGATTTGCCAGAAGAACAAAAACAAAACCAAAAAAAATCAGCAAGTATTTACATGAGAAGAGAAAGAGATGTAGGTGGAAGACAAATCTGCCAGGATACATATCTCCATCCAGGAGGAGTGAAAAAACAGGGAGACTGCAGAGACGAAAGCTCAGACAGCCCATGCCTCCGTACACATCCCCCAGCTAATACCCACTACATCAATCAGAACAATGGCAGCTCCAGAGAAGACCCCCATAATCCAGGCTCCTTCACTAACATCTTCCCCAGAGGCTGCATGCATGTGCAAAGGAATGGAAAAAACCCATACTTCTCAATGAGATTATGTCCAGCATTTTCTATATTGCTCCCACTCTTACAAATGTGTCTTTAAAAAAAATATTGCAGCTGGCTTATAAATGTGTCAGTTTAAAAAAACCCCAAACACAGCCTTGAAAACAAAGACACTTTGTACTCACCATATCCAGTGGCATCATTATTTAATATCAATGCACTGATTCTTTCCTTTATTCACTCTATCCTTGGAACACAAACCCACAGTAACAGCCACCCAGTGTATAATCTTACCATGCAACGCGACACAACCCTACAATAGCCTTTCTTTTGCCATGTCTTCGACTACCAATGAGAAGAATTTAGGTTTAAATGCTTCAAAAACCCAACCCAACCAACTACAGTACAGCACGAAACAAATCTCTAACTCTCAAAGCTGGAGCAAATTCCCTCGTCCCTCTCCCTATGACTTTCCTTGTATGAAAATGGCTGCGCAAACATTTCTAATTTGTGCACCACACCAATGGCAACCTGCCCCTCCTGCCAAGTACAGCTGCTGGGTCAGTCCACACATGCACAGGCTCACTGCATCCTGCTGCCTCTGGCACGCTGCTCTTCACTGACATCATCTCCACCTTCGTGCTGTAGAAAATTCACCAGACAGGCACTGTTTCTGCTCCTTTAGCCATAAGGCAATTGCCGTAGGCCAACAGATGCCTCCATCCCATCTCCAAATGCACACTCCGACCTGCACCGTGCCCCCGCTAAGCAGATGCTCGGGCACGCGTCTCGTCGGACACACGTCCTCCCTGCAGCCAGCACGAGCTAATGCGGATACGCCGATCCACCAGTGGCAAAGCCGAGGCAGAAACACCGTCCCTGCCAGTCAGCAGAAGCAAAGTTTGCCTCGGCCAGTTGCCATGGAGCCAAAACTTCATCTCACCCCGGCTTCATCGCACCCCTGGAACAAGATGGCACCATTCTACAACACCACAGCAACGTCCCGCAAGGTCTTCCCAATTTCCGTTAGTGTCTGAAAATTAGTTAGGCAATAGCACCCGGAACAACTGCAAGCCACAGTTCGGAGATGGAGAGGCTTCCTCCTGGTGCCGTGGTACCCAGCTCCAGGCCTGGCTCACTACGGCACTCAGAAAATTCTCCAGACGTTTCCTCTCCTGGTCATTTACCCCAGACCACCCGGTCCCACCAGCTCCAGGGGGCTCGGTCCGAACAGTTGCCATCACCGGGTTTGGGGAAGCTCTTCCATAAACTTGGCCTACAGCTATCTCACCAGGCAGTTTCCTTTTGCCCTCATAAAGAATGATTACAGCTACTATTTTTTGAGCCCGTTAATAACAATACATGAGCCTAATAATAATAATAATAATTCTTCGGCTCACAGCAACGGGCTCTCAGGAACTACAGTATGTCTCCGATCGCAGAGGCAGTGAAACTCAACCTTTCCCCCTTTTTTCCCCCTTTTGAAAATACTGCTTGGGAATGAAGTTTGCATCTGGAGGCACATGAGTCTATCTGAGGGAAAGAAGAGGTGCAGGGGGGAAGGGAGGGATCTGAAAATGAAGGCTGAGGGCGAGGCTTCACATTACAACTGAACCAGGCTAATAGGTCACTGCTGCCAAAAAAGGGGGGCCCCGTTTTCACCTTTCTTTCATTCCTTACCTTTCACTGCTGGCAAAACAAATCTCGCCCCTCCTGCGCGGCGGCTCTGATACGAGTCTGAACCTGGTGAACAGGTTCAGCTCTCTGTCCCCGGAGAAAACAATTCACTTTTTTATGGTTTTGGGCAAGTCAGCTTTCTGAAAGCTGAACAAGCTGTATCCACAAGGCAAGGAATACGGCCACAGAGCCAGGAGCAAGGCATGATCACCCCTCTTAGGAGGAGGGAGTGGTCAGATTGGGTCAGCCACAGCAAGGAAAGCCATCCTAAGCCACGTGAAACTGCAGTTTCATCCCACAAGGATACTGGTCAGCACAAAACAAGCAGCCTAGCTGAAAAGCCTGCAATACAGGTGTTGGCTAATACTCTTAAAACAGGTAGTTTTACCTATTGTTAAGGTGTCCTTACCAGTAGCGTTTATGAAGGCAGCCATGCAGATAAAAAACAACACTAAAACTGAGCAGAACCAAACTAGACAGAAAATACAAGAGGTACTGCAGGATTTCAAATAATCATCTTCCCTATTTCTAAATTGGACTCTGTTATTATCAAACAAGATGGCTGCCTTCATCACTATGTTAAAGAAATGTCTGTTTTCATTACAAATTTAACAGTTAGTTTCAGGGTGCATTTTTCTTTTCCCATTAGCTTCTACATCATCACATGAACAAAAATAATACTTCTCTTTTATTAAAAAAACCCAAGCCCATATTAACTCCACTGTCTTTATTTCTCTCCACCTCCTCTGCTCAATTACTAGAAGCAATTTACAGACAATAAATGTAACTTCACAGCTGCCTGTATGAAGTATTCCCTTCATTTTATAGATGAGGTTACAGGCTATACAGAAATTAATATCAGCAAGGTCTACTTCAAAGCTGGATCAGCAAGAGGAACAGATGCACTCTTAAAGAATACAGATCATGACTGTACTCTAGTAAAACCAGTAATAAAGAACTAAGAATGTTGCCAGTTGGATATAAATTCTTTGAATGTATCTGCTTAAACACAGTAACAAACAAAAGCTTGCTTTGAGGTTTTGCTTGGGTTTATTCTGTTATTATTAGGAACAACATCATGAGATTTCAGATTTACCGCTCACAGACCAAACATGCTGGCTTTACTAGTAAACACTGCTTAACTGCTTACCTCGTGGACTCAAAGAGGGTCTCTTCCCAGTTGGTGCAGGATCACCAGGAATCTGCAGCTAGAAACTCTGTACATAATTTCAATCGATGCAGATAAGCAAGCCAGGAGAGAGTCCAGTGTTTTCTGACATAGTCTCACGGGCTTTGGCAGAGCTAGGAGGAGCAAGAACCTCTATCTGTTGTTAAAATTGCCAGCCGTGACTCTGAAAAAGCACTGGGAGTAGCAACACTAAAGGGGGGGGAAAAAAATCCAAGGGTGCAGTTTTGTGCAGGCACTCTTCTGATGATAACTGCTCCTTAAGGCTTAATAAAAATGCACAGCCAACTTGTCTTCTTCCACACATTATCAGAGCTCAGAAATAGCACCTGAGTCTAGTTATACAACTCAGCAGGCACAGCTTCTCCGAGGAAGCAACCACCACTGGCATGCAGGTACTCCAAAGGCTGAGTCATCTCAACAGGCCCTTCAAGGGAAAATAATCCCATTATGAATTGGTGTGTTGGTATTGAAGTCAAAAAGGAGTGTTAATTTTGGCAGTTAATTACGCTGCTTCCACTCCATCCATTTTCTAACAAACCTAACACCTGTAGGTTAGTAAATTCACCACGCTTCTCCATCCACCCCCAGGGTCCTTTCCTGACACTATCCCTTCTTTAGCCAGCAACCAGCCTGCCCACGTTTCCTTCCCCCTGACTAACCCAAACTAGTATTTGTGCAATCACAGAGCTTGAAAAACTAATTTAGGGCTTAGGCCTTCATTTCTAGCCTGCGTACAAATACCTTCACCTGAGGACAGGCTACAGCACTCCCCCTTCTCCTAAACTCTTCCAAAGGGGATGGACTGAGAAAGAAACCAGTGGCTTAGGTCGAGAATTTTATTTTTGAGACTGGTAGGTCCGTTGTGGAGACCGATCCACTGATATTTTTCTAATATAAGGAACATATAAAATGCCTAGAATTTGATATCTGCTTTTTAATTAAATTGAAATAAGTAAATCACAGCCTGTTGCCATGGAGAATGAACAGACACAGCCTCTTGACTCCAGGGCAGGATCAAGCAGGAGAGGCAGACAAGGCTGTGAAATTAAAAACACCTATTTTAAAGCAAATGGTCTTGATAATTAGCAAAAAACGTGGCATAGGGAAATAATATAACCATATGGCAGGAAGTGGTTTTCAAGGTGAACTACAAAGCCGTTTTAAATAAATGAATAAACTGCTGGAGCTGCTGGGTCACCCACAGAATCATATATGCAGGATTAAACGTGATTTGAAAAATACACCGAA
Source organism: Mohoua ochrocephala (assembly GCA_013398855.1). Classification (NCBI taxonomy): domain Eukaryota; kingdom Metazoa; phylum Chordata; class Aves; order Passeriformes; family Acanthizidae; genus Mohoua; species Mohoua ochrocephala. The sequence continues at coordinate 273,150 of VZTA01009232.1, read as the reverse complement.
AAATAGCAATTAGCTCTTCTTTCACTTTTCTGCCTATAGCCTGCATCTGTGTCTGTTCTTATTTTTAAGGACTTGTTTCAAGCAGTTAATGCTTGCACCTATTTGCAGTTACCAGAGTCTCACCAAATTCAGACATTTTCAAAAGCCTTGCAGTTTACCCTGAAGCTAGAACCAAGTTTATGGGACATAAAACCTTTTATCCCTTACTCAGTGTCATCACACAACCCTGGCCAGGTCATCAGACACTAATAATCATTCCAGAATCTGTGCATCCTTGTTATGACTTCCGTGACAAAGTGACTTTGGAGGGAATTTGCCCTCCGCACACCGTGCACCCAATCCTGTGCTATACTTCTCAAGAAGCACGGCTCAGAGAGAGTCAAAAGGTAACTCTGGTTTATCAGTGGGAGGCTGATAGCGGCTCCACGCTTGGCTGGTGGACAAGAGCCTTGCACGCTCCCTTCCCGGTTTGTCTGGAGCACAGGACATCAAAATATTCCACCCCTTTTCAGATACTTCTGCTCTGCTCGGATCTAAAAGGGCCGCAGCAAGGAAACTCCCTCATCACCTTTCTGAGCCCAGCCAGGGCAAATCTGAGCAAGACTGCCTAACAATTTCCAGCGAGCATGTGGCCAAAGTGCATCAAATCCATAACAGCTTATAATACTTGAAATAAATTGTACCTGATGACTCAGTTTCAAAAATGTGCTGCACATTTTTTTAAAGGGAAGGGACAGATGAACTAACTTTCATTTCAAACCTCCCCTCCACTCCAGAGAAAAAGCCAACCTTTCCTCCTATTTCGTGAGGACACAAGTTGTCAGCCACAGTCATTCAGGTCTTCCACAGCAGTTAATGACCCACGTGAAACAAACTCTCAGGGTCTCAGATCAGACCCTTGTGATACGGTTAGTTGGTTACATTAAAAACCAGTCACATTCTCAGCCCTCAGCAGCATAACTTGAGCTGGCTATGGACAAGTTACCTTCTGTTTTCCACCATGACCAAGAAACACCCACAAAGTGAGAAGAGTTGGGACGGAAATCTTGGGAAAAGAAGGAGTTGTGGAAAAATGCACAATTAAAATTAGTATGCTGTGTTTTCACAGTTTTGCCCAGTTTTGGAACATTTGCTGCTTTGACTGAAGTCACACCGCTTAAGATGTTTGGCTTCCATTAAAAATAAACTCCAGGTCCAAGTCTGCATGAAGATAGGCATAAACTTGCAAATCTGGTTCACCCTGAAGGACACCAGTTCCTTAAAAACGGTGGGGTAGGGACAGTACATGTGGGCTCCTTCAGAGTCTTTGAACAGTCGAGGCTAACAGCAGCATCTGCCCAACCTCTTTGCTCGTGCACCCCATTTCTTTCCAAACCCTGCAGCGAGAGGAGCTGTGAAACACCTCAGGACACATCAGCTGCACTGGAAGGTGCTACACACCCTTGGCTTCCTCACTGCCCACCACCTTCCCTGGCATGCCATCAGTTTCCTACTGCTTGAACCACAGCCGTGCAATACCACCCAATCACAAAATGGCCTTGCCAGAAACTGTTTCTGCCCTCCCAGGAACCTGGCACATAGAGGGCAGCAGGCGGCTCGTTTCTCCTCACCTCATGGTTCTACTTATGTTTAATTTCGACTTAAAGAGCTTTAACACAATCATAGAAGCTGGCCAAGCATCTCCCTTTGAAAGGGAACTGCGTTTTCTTCTCTGTCCGCACAAGCCAAGATAACCACACAGAGGAAGACTCCTTCCCAGGGACACTCCCAGTTGGACAGAGCCAGGGTTTAGGGGCGCCTCCGTTAAAACTCAAGCCAGTGGCCACTTGGCACATGAAGGAAGATGCTCACCATGCCCAGGAGAGATTATTTTCACAGCATATGGGGTCAAAAAAAAAAAAAAAAAAAACGACCAAACACCAACAATAAAACAAAACAAATCCCCAACAACAACCAAGAAAACCCCCACTTCAACAACAACCAAAACCAAACAAAAAACCCCCACACCATCCCTCACATTGTTCCCTTCAGCAGAATCGCACTGAACCATACACAATAGAGGGGCCAAGCACCCTGCCAGGTTGTCCACAGCTCCTCATTCCCATCACCCGTGCCACCTCCCTGCAAGCCTCTCCTGCACCCCCAGCAGACATCCCCAGGACCGCCTTCACCCACCCACAAACTTCTCCTGGTACCTATGCCCCCGGGAGCCCTTCAAGCCCCACAACCCGGGGAGAAGGCTCCCAAACGAGCAGAGGCTTCAGACGCCAGCCTTGCTGGGGTGTTTTTCCCCCGGCGGTGCGGCTGCCGGGGCTCCCAGCGGGAGTTTCCAGCCGTAAACCTCGGCGGCTCGAGGAGCGTGTGGCACACGTGCGCCCCCGCCACTGTCAACAACTTCCAGCCACTGTCCCAGTGGGCAAGTGCCGGTGGGCGGGGGGCTGCCCACCACCGCCAGCAGTAATCTGGCTTGGGAAGGGACGCTCGTAAGCAGGACAGCGCTTTAACAAAAATAAAGATCACCTTAATATTTTCTTTAACAGCCAGAAAGGTCACGACGTGGAGGTCCACACAGGGGGAGGGGAAGGAGATGGGTGAGGGGAGGGGAAGGAGGGGGGTGGCAGCGCACAAACCCCCACGGTTTTAACTGTTTGATTGCCGAAAAAAAGGAAATCACACGAAGGAATTGGGAGATTAACGAGACGGACAGACCCCCACGCGCGGAGACTGCCCGGCTGCCCGAGCCCCCGCCCGCCCTTCACACGCGGGAAGGTGGCGGAGGGACCATGGGGAGGGGGGGTGTGGAAAACAAATAACACCCCCAGCAAGCGCCGCACACGCCGGGATCGCACACGCAGCCCCCGCCGCCGCTTACCTGTGCGGGCCGGC
>VZTA01009232.1:259693-269960 GCA_013398855.1 Mohoua ochrocephala | reverse complement strand
CGGGGCCGGGCGGGCGCTGCCCTGCGGGCCGTCCTGCCCCCCGCGCCAGAGCCCCCGCTCGGCAGCGGGAACGCGGAGCCCCGAGCAGGGCGTTTGTTCCCCTCCCGAGGCTGCCGGTGGCACGCTTGGGGCCCTGATGCACAGGCCCGGGCCTGCCGCAGCAGTCAGGAAAGTAAATAAAAACGTAATTATGTGCTTTCTAGTTGGGGCTCGCAGTGAAAGAGAGGAAAACCCCTCGTTTTCTCGAGAAGAGATCTGAGAAATAGCAGTGCTGGATCAGATCAGCATCCTGCCTTTCAGAGTGCCGAACAGACAAACCCTAGTAGTCGGCTACAAGGAGCAGACCATGATGCTGCCCCAGAAGACTCCCCCCATGGCCATGATCCTGTGGTCAGGCACTTCCCAATAGCTGGGGTCTTCGTATTTAACAGCTCCCAAAGGATTTTATTTTTTTTTAATACATTCAGTATTTTTGGTTTTGAACCATTTGAAATTTTTTGTCTGCTCCATCATGCAGCAAGCATCCAGCTTTCTTCTTCAGAGAGCATTTAGTCATCTCCTCTTGTTTGCCAAACTCTAAGTAGGGGGCAGAGAGAGATTACCTTCCTGCACGTCTTTAAAACCCCAATACGCCATTTTTCTTCACAATCCAAGACTGAAAAACACCACCACCAAGCCAGGCCTTGTAGAGGAAACACAGGTGACATTTCTATCAAAAATGCAGACAGCTCAGGAAACCTCAGATTCCTCATCAAATACAACCACCAATTCAATGAGCAGGTTCCCTGCTGTCCCAAGATTGCACCTCCACTGGCATCAGCTTCCTAGACACCACAGCTGACATTAAAAGTGGCACCCCACAAGCCAGCGCATACACAAGAACCTGCAGACCATCGAACTTGCTCTATAAAGCAGCGGAATAAGACCAGCAGCCATTCACAACACAACAAAAGGCTGGGAGATTCAGCCAGTCCTGCAGATACTGTTACACCTGAGGGGAACACCGGTGACCTGCTTTATCCACGAAGGTCACTCTTCCATAAAATAGATACAAATTTACTACAATAAAGATACGACAGCAACAACAGCAATTTTGGAAAACAACTTTTCAAGGAATCAAGGTTTATTTGGTGTTCATCTAATGCTACCAAAATTAACAGGGACTGGCAAAGTCTCTAACCACATTAGCTTTCTGCCAATCTGTTTTTCTGCTTTTTATTTTACAGTCTCTGCTGTTAGCCTTCTCTCCTGCAACCATGTGCTCCTGCTAGGGATAATACTCCGTGCTAAAATCCACACATGAAATAATCTCTTAAACTACTGGCTCTGAAAGGGTGTTTTTCCCCCCCCCATGTCTCTCCTCCTAACCTTCAGGCTCTCCCTTTTGCAACTCATTACAGGAAGCAAATCCACAGATGCAAACGTAAGAACTAGAATCAGATACCACCAGAACATCAAATATGAAACACGTCAGTACCACTCCACAGACAGCATAATCAATGCCCTTCCTACCACAGCAAATCTGCCCAAATTCTTTGTTCCTGCATGTACTTGTCCCAAATCTCTACAGTTCATCACTTCATCCAGCATGAGATACCCCCACAGAAACCATGTGAATGAAACTAAATAATTGCTGTCTTACGACGAGTACACACAGTCAGCCAGTAAAGGACATTAGGGGAGTATTTGTCAGACAGCAACAACCTGAACTCCACAATCCTTGCCCCAAAGGAGACCAAAACCTTCCCAAAAGCTAAAGCTCGGCGTTAAAACTTATAATCCCTCGATACTAAAGCTATGGATTGAAGGGAGATGTTGCCTGCCTAGCCTGTCACAGCCTCCCCGCTGACCTCTCCTTTGTCACCAGCAGAAACAGCCTTTTTTCACTAGTGGTCCATCAGAGAACCAGCAGCCTGTTTACACCCTTTTCCACTTCATAGGTTCTCCTTTTTTTTTTTTTTCTCAAGTGGCCCAATTGATTAATATAATTAGATTAAACCAAGAGCAATTGCATCTAACCTGTAGTTAGCCTGAATATTGCTGCTTTCTGTCAGATCTGATAAAAAGACCCTGAGTCCAATAGCTTGTTTGCTTTTTCTAGCTCTATCAGTTGATCTAATACAAGATATTACCTTTCACCACAAACCTTGCTTCCCTAGGATCTTTAGCCCATCATGGCTACAGTACCATTTTAATGTCTTGCCTTAACCAATTCTTCCATACTCTCTTATCTATGAAGTAGAATATGATAAAATGTATTCCCTCCTGTATCAGTTCTTTCTTACACTGTTTTCATAAACATAAAATCCAAGTACCTTCTAGGACTGCATTAGCTGATCTGACTACCTACCATCCGTCATACGAAGGGTTTGGTTTTCTTTTTATTTTTGTTGTTCCCTCCCCAGGAAGAAAATGGTGCATGGAGCAAAGTTTTGGTTTCGTGATAGTTTCATCCCCTTTCCTCTATTCATGTTGCTCTGTGTTTATACCATAGAAAATGAGGACAATGCAGTTCATGTGACAGATAGACCTTATTTCCCCAGGAAGCTAATCTCAGAGTGTTGAGCCACCCATAGAAATAGTCTCCCGCACAAAGCAACATTTTACTACGTTATTCCCCACCAAAGAAAAGCTAATCCATATTCTTGACATTTGGGACAGAAACTTCCTAAGGAAAGAACAGCATTTTCCTTTCTCCAGAAAAAGAGTTCCAACCTGTGATCCTCAGTATGTGACGTTCAAACAGATTGTGGCAGATTATTAACATACAGGCCAGCGCTCTATACAGTTATAAATAGGAAAATCTGGAAACCAAAAAGAGTAACATGCCTTTTAATTGCACTGAGGCAGATTATCATAGGACAGCTTGGAAGGGAAATGGTGGAGACAGACTATTTCATGCTGAAAAAATAGAGGGAATTTACTTATGTGTAAGGAATCACACTGCTGTTCCTCAAAGAGGAACCCTGAATGATCCCACGTGTCTACAAAGGCAGTAGGTACAACATACGAGCTACTGAAAGACAGGAATTGAGGTGAAGAGAGGAATCATCTGTGCTCGAGCACTGAAAGCAGAAATGCCAGAAGACCTCGGGGAGACAGTAGACAGCAGATTTAATATGTTTTTGCAATGTGATATGGCAGCAAAAATCATGCAGTTAATTTAATTTGGGGTTGTAAAGGCAGAGACCTCTTCTCAGAAATACAGACAATAGTCCCATTTTTTAATATAGTAGTGAGACCGCAGTTCGAAGGCATGTTTAGCTCTGGACAACGCGGTGCTAGCTAGATGTCAACAACGTGGAGGGAAATAAAAAAAGAGGAACATAAAAAGCTGGAAGGGATTACAGCATGTGTAGGTTGGCCAAATAACAACTGTGAAGAGCATCACGGGAATTGCATATGAGAACTTCAGGGGCGCAGAAGCACCAGGGAGCGAGAAAGACTGTTTGGGGTTGTCTGAGGGAATATAAATGGTATAAATGTAAAGTAAATTAAGTAAAGGAAACCGTAATCGACAAGACTGCAAGATGAGATCCCACAGGAGCTCCCAACACCTGATTCACAAAAGACTGTGGAGCAAAGCACACAAGAAACCACTAAAGAAACTCTGACTGCAGGAAAAGATTACGTGAGGACAATATGCCTTTGGGACCATGGAACTGCTCACTGACTGGGACATCTGCAGAGCAAGAGGTCTCAGCCCAGTACATGGAAATCTCCTTTTTCCACGCCATTGCTGGAGACACTTGTAGACCAAAATAACCACGTGGGTAAGCCTGGATGGAGTCTTGTATTCAGAGGGGTTGTGGAGGGGAAGGTCTATTGTCAGAATTTTTCCCTTTTATCACTATGATTTCCTTGAGATGTCACTGGCTCATCATCTGGGAAAAAACAGCAGTGATGTTTTAATATCCATTCACTTGGATTACACAGACCTTTGAGTAGATGTTTTGGACAGCACTAACCTCTTCCGAGAAGTCTGTGGCATCCAGATACAGCAGTTAATCGGAATGAAAAAAATTGTTAATATTCCATAATTAGAAGGATGAGACCAAGATAGGATGTAACATAGGAAAGCTTGTACCTGTAACACCTTTACATCACATTGTGCCATCATATATCCTAGCCTGCCTGTCATACAGAAAAGGAGACCTGACAGTATAATATGTTGCTTACACCATGTTGCTGCTCAGCCTGGATGTGCCACACACTCATTGCTGGGGGGAAAAAAAACAGGAAAAAAAGAAAAAAAGCCCAAACAATTTTATAAATGTTCTGTAGGGAGTCTGAATGGTTTGTTTGGTGTTTTGTTGTTGTTTTTTGGTTGGTCGGTGGTTTTTTTTGGTCTATATTTTTTTAACACTACCCTTTAGGGAGGCATGTGCAGCGATCGTTATCAGTTCATCCATACACAAAGCACACAAAGGTATAGTCCCCCATAAGTGCTGACCTTAAATTGCCTTTCTCTACATAGAAATGTCATGATCTTCATGAAGGAAACCTTTCTGCTTATTTATGTAAATGAAAAACATGGCCTAACACACACAAACGTACAGCAAAAATAAGTGTACTAATATTTGACATAATCTTGTAAGGAATTGCTGAAGCATATGCTAAAATTAATTCATCACCCCCCCTAGTTTACCACAAACCTGTGACTGTTTCATTTGCACTCTGCTTAATGGTCCATCTTTCTCAGGACAACATATGTTACAAATCTCTCTGTCATTTCATGCTCTTACCTTGCAGACCATGCTTAAAGAAAAGGAAAAAAAAAAAAGAAAAAAGAAGCATTTTCTCCTTTCTTTTAAATGTAGCTCTTGCCTAAGTACTCAGACAGGCACTGTCAGCTCTGAAAATTCAAGATTAATCAAGCAATTAAGAATTGATATCTAGTGACTTATGACTGGAAATGAGAGATGCTGCATTCATTTTAGCTCTGCAAGAACCCAAAATAGCTAACCTGATTTTTATGGACAGCAAGATTATTTTAAATCTTTTGGGGAGAACAGTTACAATTCCTTCTATTAAAGTGGTTCTTTCAGAACCACCATCTGCATTTTGCACATTCCTTAGCAAAGGGCCTGTCTGTACAGAGGGCCATGCTGGAAGAGCTGCTGTACTGCAGATTCACACCCTGTCTTTACCTGAATGAGTCTGAAAGTCTCCAGAAATCCCAAGAGCAGGAGCCAAGATGAAGTTTTTCTTTCTCTCCTCCATATGCCAGCACAACACTGCACTGCACTGCTTGAATAAACACAACTGAGCAGGAATTACATCACCTCACAACTGTGGTTTCCTTTAAACATTAAAAAGAATGGCAAGCATTTCCATTCATGTTATTATCAACATTATCACCTCTCCTCACACCTCCTTCTCCAGCATCTAATTGTTGCAATGGTAGGGACTCCCTGCCTCCCATCCTCGGGAGTGGAGAGAGCCCTTGCAACTCAGCTGCAGTCATTTGCTTTCCTCTCCATGAGCTCAGGAACTTCTTCAGCAATCAGAAAGACTTCATGGGTTGGATGAGCAACAGCTCAGCACATTCCCTCTATAAACATTTATTTGGGGAATTACAGCATACATATTTGGGCTTTCTATGGTAATTTGGATCGGATGAGCTTTCCTTATTGCCAAAATGGTGGATGCCTTTGTCAAAGAGAGGAGGAACTTCTTCTGCAGCTTTGCTACCTCAGCAAACAGACCTCAGCTAGGCAGATGTGAGTCTGATTGATACCTGCATGAGAAATCAAAAATTAAAAGCAAAGTGCTGCAGAACCCAGTGCTGGTGACTCAGGAAGAAACTTTCTTTTTCCCTAAACCATAAGTAGCTCAGCAGCTCTTACTTACCTAGCTACTGCCTTCTTCCTGGACAACCTGATACAAATAAGAGCATAGAAACCTGAATTCTGTTCCAGACTTCACCTCTGATGCTCTGCAGTTTTGGAAAAGTCATTTAAGCTCCTGAGTGTCCATTTTTTTCCATGCATGAAGCTGAAATGACATACGGAGCCTTGCAAGAACTTCTGAAACCTTTGATTTTAACAGCACGTGTCAGTGCCAAAAGCACCATTATGGGCATTACAGCACTAATTCTCTCGCAAGGGAGGGAAGCTCACCGTGCCACAGGTATTTTGGATACAATTATTACCCCTGGAAGTGCTCAGATATCATTGCACAAAATTGTAGGCAGATGAATCTTTCAGATGGGATAGAAACCAGAGGCCCTGACAGGTTATTAAAAGACATAGCGTTTTGAAGAAGCCCATATGTTAGCTTTTTCATGCTCACCCTGTTCCAATTTGGATAATTACATTCTAACTCCTTAAAGCAGGGTGGCTGACCTGCCTGGCCCTACCAGCTGTATATCCAAATCTTCATGTGGCCTAGAGCGATACAACACAACCCATCTATTTCAAAAAGCTGAAGGAAAAGGGGAGCTCTAGGAGAGGTTCATCAGCTAGTGAGAAAGATTTCCTCCTGGAATGGGAGCCCTCCCATCATGCTGAAACAGTCCTCGCCTCAGAAGCCGGTGGCTTCTCCTCCGTGTCACTTTCCACAGGAACCTGCCTGCTATTGGCAAAGCACCATCACACTTTGTCCCCAGGCAGCTGTGTAGTTGCAGCTCTGTGATGCACAGATGCTGTGAACCTTGAAGATCCACAGCTCACAACACATCCCAGTGGTTTACAGGCCTGGTTATTAATAGTGAAGGACTTTGTCACATACTAGTTACTAATAGTAATCTGCATTTCTACTTTGTCATTAACAAAGAAAAACATTTCATCCCTCACAGTAAGTGGAGACTGGCTTGCTCTAGAATCAAGCAAGAGAAGACACTGAAGGTCCACCTTACTCTCTTCTCTTGGAGATCACTGATGCTCTCTGAGCTGCTCTTTTTTCTTCATAAACTCTCAATGATACTTCACTGTGCATTGTAAATCTTGACCACCACAGAACCCCAAAACACAGAAAGAGCAATATCTGAGCCTTCATCAGTTTCCTGACATAGTAAAGAAGAAAAGCAGCACATGGTGCAAAGGATTTCTTTCAGCACGGACACACAGTAAATTTTCCCAAACTCAAGATAAGATGCCATTTCCAAATGGTGAAAGAAGGTAGTGGCAATTCTAAGCAGCCTTCAACATCTGGCTAATTTTGCATTTCAGATGCCACTCCGACCCAATGATGGTGTCAGCAGCCACTCTCCTGTCCCTCGCACGGGCAGTCCTGTGCCGAGACGTTGGTATCTGATGAAGTGATTGCTCCAGACATCATGGATGCAAAAGAGGGGATCCTGTCCTGTCCCCATCTCTTCACAGGTGCTGGTGGCACCTGGGCCCTGGCGCAGACCTTTGGGGAGTGTCAGAGTCACAAGCCCCAGGGGTAGAAGACACTCGTGGCTGGGGATGTTCTGCATGGCTGTAGCTGCCCACCCCCGGGGAGTCTGTGGTCTGGGGGTTCCCAGGGAAGCTGGCGGGGGCATGTGGGCACGCAGGGGACAGGAAAGAAAGCAGAGAGGACCTAGGGCACCATCTGGTGGCTTCACTCACCGCCTTCCCTAAATCCTTGTCTCACAGGGTCATAACATTGCATGGCCAAGGGCTGAAGGAACACCAAGTCTTTCCAAGAGACAGCCCAGCTGGAACGAGAGGTCCCTGCCCTTGGCCCAGACTCGCACACCCGTTGGGCACTGCTGGGTAGGACAGCAGTGCAAACCAGAGCCATGGTAACCATTTTTCTTGGGTGATGTTCGGTCAAGCACTTCCCTTGATAAAGAACCAGCCCTAGCTGGGTATTCAGAGATGATTTGCAGTAGAGACACCCCTGAGAAGGCTAAAGAAGAGAAGACAGAAGTGATGAAGAGAACGCTTTGGACGTGTTTCACTGGCGTTACCCACCACAGTAAGGTCTTGTCTGCAGATAAAGGCAAAATACAGTTCGCACTGTTTCGTATGACAAAACAGTGCCCATGCAAGAGCTTGTCCTCTGCAGGAAAAGATCAAACCCACAAACCTCTCGAGTGCACCCTGGTTTTCGCCTTCTCAAATGAAGATGTGCTGCAAAGCATTATGAAGGAGTCCATTTAAAGGGAACAGATGACCTCAGTGTCACCAATTCCCTTTGCAGCAATGCACTCTCAGGACCAAAGGCTCGTGTCTGGTGAAGAGGGCAGAGGATCCTAGTCCTAACACAGCACCTCCTTTAGAAGAAGGCGGGCAGTGCATTTCCACCTCACACCACTGCTTACTTTGATAACAGGTCTCCACTTCCCTGAAATCCTGTCAAGAGAAAAGGATGATTCAACACCTGGGAATCAAAGGTTATACCACTATAACCAGGGAGCCTGCTCTGTGCGTAACAGCACCATCCTGGGGGGAGCTGAGGCCCTTAGAGACACAGGTTTTAAGAGGAATCCGTTCTCAGCACTCAGTTTAAAGCAAAATGTATAGGGTGAACACAACAAGCCAGTCACTGCTTCTCACATTTGTGGAGCTGGGGAAACTGATCCATAATTTCCGTGGGTTTTTTCCCCCCAACTGCCTAACACTTAGAAATGAACACGTTTCCTCTTGCTAGTAATACTCATTTTCTGCACCTATTCTCATGGGCCACAGAGACAGGTAAGACAAAAAGACCAAATGACAACAAAAAAGATCAAATGACTGCCTTTTCCCTGAACAAATCTCTGCTACAAAGTAGCTATACCAATATTATATAAATTATATTTCCTAGTCTCCCCTCCCTGTGCCTTCAGGCATTTCCTCATACCACCTTGGAAGACTCCATACCATTTAAAACCATCCCTGCTCTCACAGCCTTCTGCTTCATGCTTTTCCCTCTCACACACACCGTTGCTGCCATGGCTGCCCATGGTGCATGATGCTAAAGAAGGGATTTTAGATTGTGGCTACATAGCTTTAAACTTCCTTTTTCTCATGCAGCAGCCTTTTAGCCTTCCTCACAGGGCCAACCCGAAAGCCATTGAAATCAGCACAGCGACCCCCACCCCGACTTTGACGAGGTTTGGCACACAGCCCAAATCCCCACACTTGCCAGTGTTTCTTGAAAATTTTTACTTTTTCACTTAATTGATCAAAACCTGGTGTGATTCTTCCAGCACTTTAGCACTGACTGTTCTAGAATAGCATTTTCCATTCCAAATTACTGTTCTTTCTCTCATGTTTTATTTTAAACAGCTTCAGCTATTTAATATATAGAATTGTTCAGGCATAAATGTAAGAAACATGCTACTTAAAAAGGTAACAGAAACACAAGACAAATCAACTCACTGCAAAGAGAGATCCTTGCCAGGAAATTTCCAGTGGCACCCAGTATTTTTAGCATTTATAAAATTTAAAAAACAAAACACAAAACCTAAGCATCATTATTTTGAAAGTTTTTACTTTTCATCTAATCCACCAGCATCTGCTGAATATTTTATTGCCATACTGCAACATATTTATAATTCATCTCATCATTTCTTCAAATTCGTTAAGGAAAGGAATTGTTATACCTCTACAATCCTCTGTAAATTCTTCTGTGAACACAAATGTTTCCTGGTCATATTAGTAAAATCTAAAATTTTTTCCGTCAAAAATATTTATAATTGTTGTGATCGCTTCGCAAATTATAAGTGGGTCTAATAAGCCATGCTGCCCATTCATTGCTTTTTCTGAAATGAATTTCTCAGCACTGGGAAGAGAAAGAGCATTTTTCTGTGGTTAAAGAAAGTCCAAATTGCATGTTTGAAATCTCTTCTAATAAAAAGAGCAAAGCAATAAGCGGATTATCTCTTTAAACATAGTATAGGAAGGTTGGAGGCCCCGGAGACATTTTCCATAGCCTCTATCTCTGATACATAGCAACATTATCTTCAGCTAGAGAGGGTCCTATGACCCTGGAGCTCAATTTTAATTTGATCTTCTTCTTTAAAGAGGTTTCTACGATTCCTCTCAAGTTATGCTGCATATTCTTATTTTGGGTTGGTTTTGTTTGGTTGTTATTTCGTTGTTGTTTTTTAAAACGAGATAAAACAGCCTCAGCTTTTTGATCCGCTGGTTTGATCGTGTTATACGGATATTTAATGTAACTTCTTCCCTATCAGAACCAGAATATGCATCAGCACAAATGGCAGGCAAGTTCCAGCTGACAGGGGAGAAAGAATTTGGACAGAAAGTTCACTTCTAAGGCCTCCCACCTCCTTCCTCCAGTCATTCTAAGTTTCAGAACTGGTCTCTCTGGCCAATAATGGATGGGGGGG
>VZTA01009232.1:241204-259606 GCA_013398855.1 Mohoua ochrocephala | reverse complement strand
GGTAAAGGAGCTTTGTACTCTTTACAGCGGCCAGCTGAAACAAAGGCAAACCTATTGGTTTTGGTGGGGCAGAGGTGCCATGTCTGTGCCCACAGAGGCTCGAAATCCCAAGTGATAACGATGCCCATTGCCAAGAAGAAAAGGAAATGGCGGAGCTCCGCTTGGACTTTTGTGGGCTGGAACCTGGCCCCAGACCCGCCTGGCTTGTGCAGCCCCAGCAAGGGAGTTTTCCCACGTTCCCACCTCCTTGTTCCTCTTTCTTGTTCTGGAATGGGCACTGTCACTGAGACATGTTGTCAGGGAGGGATATTTTCTCTGTGTTCCTTTTCTCCGCCTTTATCTCTGTCAGTGCATCCAGTCCTCACCGTGTACTGCTGATATTGCTGAAGGGGAAGCATTTACTTGGAGGCACTGATTTGAGTCGCCCGAGTAAGGTCACAGCAGGCATCTGTGACTGCTTGATGGGATTAGCAGATTATGAGAAAGCGTGTTTGCTGTGAGGTTCCTGAGAAAGGGAAAATGGGCAGGTGGATGCTTGGATCTAGTTAAACTATGCATGAAGTCCTGATGGCCATTTCGGCAAAGCCACAAGCGCAGGATCAGATGGACGGCTGCAGGTCAGGATCAGATCATCGAGCCAGCAAGCAGAGAGGTCTCTGGATTGTCCTACCACTTGCAGAGGATCGAGAGTTAAGTATTTCAGCCGGGGCAGGTGAGAGAAACCTTCACAGATTGCCCATTCCCGAGATAAGTGCCTGACAAAAGCAGCTTTTCTTTTGCATCAAACAGCTTTGCTGCAAAATAGCTTTGCTGCATCAATGCAGACTGAGCCCCGAGGGATTTTAACAGATGCATTCTGTTGTTAATGAAGGGCAGTTTAGAAGGAGCCAGGGGTTCACAATTCCCTCGTGGTTGTGCTCTGAAGTCACTGTGGATCTCTGCATGTATCTGCATCTCATCTGGGATGTAAGAGAGTAGCTCTGCCACACAGAAAGATGTCTGGTCCACATCGGGTCAGATATCTTCCCTGTTAGATATTCTCATACAATGTATCAGAGGATTCTTCTAGAGTTTCTTGCTTCTTAGGTGTCTGCAGAATGATGAAAAGGAGAAAAAAGAAATGGAGGAAAATTATTCAAAGGATGATGAATTAATTCTTAATAAGCAGACACTGACGTTTGTTCTGTTAGAAATGGCTATAAGTGATCTGCTGAAACAGAAGACACCACAGTGAGAAATGTTGCTCCACCAGAGACAAACGTGACTAATCCAGCCCAAGGGATAAAGATGCCTCCTTTACTAGTCACTCTTCCCCAAAAAAACTGTCAGACAGGGAGGGGAGGGAAAATTGGACTCAGTAAGAAAATAAATCACTTTGGATTCTGTGAAGGAGGAATTCCCTGACCTCCTCAATCCTGTTGCTTCAACAGTTGAGTCTATTCCTCACGACCATTCCTTGTGTAGACAAGGCGCTGACAGACTGATATTTTAAGTGCTGTGTGGCACAGGCCTGCTGTAAGCAGGGTTACACAGCAAGCAGCTGAAATGCCACCGGCTGAACTAAGCCCTACCTACACCAGCATTTTCTCAGTTGCCACCACCAAAGGGAAACACTACAAAAGTGCTGAGTGGAGGCACCTCCAAAGCACGCAGGATTAACCCCTTGCTATCCAAATTGGCCGACAGTCCAGAGTGACAGCATGCAAATGCTCTTTCCAAAGGCTTTCTGCCCTGCTTCCCTTTACAGCTCCCCCTCCAGGCGCAGCATCCCGCAGCAAAGGCTGGGCTGGGCCCTCTGAAGCAGAGTCAGCCACTCTTCAGCAATCTCAGCTCCCACTCATAGGCCAAACCCACTGACCCACAAGTCTCACTCTTAGGGAAAACACCCTCTTATACTCTGGCAAAGACAGCTGGAGGACAAGTGTCTCAGGTGGTCCCAGCCCAGGATGACCGAGGGAAGCTGGTCAAGGTGCTTGCAACCATAGTGGATAGTGCAAATTCTCCAGTGTGGAGCTCACAGGATCCTGCCACTCACACTTCCCTTCCTTCAGACCAGCACAAGAACTGAGGACACTCGGAGCTGTCTGCTCTCAGTGTGAGAGTTCATCCCATCCCCTCTTTCCTTTCTTCTCCTCTCTTTCTCCCATCTCTGCTTTGACCTTTACCCCACCCCACCCTGGTCTGCCGGCACCAGACCCACTCACACACAGATGCTCCTTTGCTGTTGCTTTGTTGGTGCTCCGTTTGACAGACCCTCTGTCCCTCCAAGCAGTGGTTGAATGGTGTGGGCCACACACGAGCAACTCAGCACAGCCCAGACAGCTCCCTGCTAGGGAAAAACCCCACCCATACTTCATCTTACCATCCAGACTGAATAATTTCAAAGGGGGCAGCTGGTAAAGGTATACAGAAGAATAAACAGGATCAGAAAGAAGGACCCTTTCCAACTAATTCAAAATGCAGCAAAACACAAATGCAGGGAATGCTGTCTTTTCCAGATCCTATAAAACAAGCCTATATAGAGCAACCCATCCTTCCCCTCAACAGTCAGGGACCTGCCACTGCTTTTGCTACCACCACCATGGTGGTGCCACAGCAGCAACTGCAGGAGGCCAGTGGCCATGGGACCAGACCACATGGCAAGTAGCTCTGGCACAAAGGGGGCTGCTTGATTTTAGACCACCTTTTCCTAAAAGGTGGGAGTTGCGAAAATGTCTCGGACACTGGAAAATACTGTCCTTCGTGAAAGAGAGGGATGGTGCAACCAGGGGAGCTCTCCCCAATACAACATTAGTGGGAGGAAGCAGCAGACATTTTTCAGGAACATTTTCTAGCATTGGAAGAGAAT
Source organism: Mohoua ochrocephala (assembly GCA_013398855.1). Taxonomy (NCBI): domain Eukaryota; kingdom Metazoa; phylum Chordata; class Aves; order Passeriformes; family Acanthizidae; genus Mohoua; species Mohoua ochrocephala. The sequence continues at coordinate 256,758 of VZTA01009232.1, read as the reverse complement.
ATATTTTTTTAGCAGATAAGAGGTCTGGAGAAGAAAAGAAAAATTAAGTTCTGAGGACAGGAAGGAAATGTTCCCTGGGGTGCCTGATGCAAGTTTTGTCCATATGAAACAGCTGATGCCTGCCAAAGGCAGAGTAGAAGGCTGTGTGGGCCTCCGATCTGCTTCATGTGGCCCCCACAATTAATTTACACCTGCATATTCCTAGTTGCCTCTATTTTCACTGTGAGTGAATTTAGTTCCTTGTCTCTCACTCATAATTCTCAGCCCAACAAGAAGATCCAAGTCCAAAACATACCCACACTGCCTTTTCCTGAGCGTGCGAGCTGACAGCAGAGATTGTATAAGCCCAGCCTCTGCTCAAACCGTCTTAGCTTCTGCTACCATGAAATGGCTCTCAGGTTCTTAATGCTGGTGAGAGGAAAGTTGTGTTCAGGGTCTGCTGCTGGTGCACAGATTCCTTCAGCCCAGAGGATGTCTCAGCTGCCTAAATAATCTGGAAAGGGCAATAATGGGACCAGCACCTGCCCGACTCTTCATGAATGCCCGTCTTGTTCGGAGGGAGCAGCGATCCCAAACCCCTCAATGCCTTTCAGCATACGTCATACAGCAAAGCATCTGCACAAACCCATGAGTGCCAGAACCGGTAGAGCTGCAGGAGCCAGGGTCCTGCTGGAAGAGGGAAAATAGGCTACACGTGCAGCCCAGCTGGTGAGTGCATGCCACATCCCATCTTCCCCCTTTGGTGGGACTGGAGACACGCTTACTGCCTGCTAGGTCATGGGATTGCGTGGGGTTTCTTTCCCCCTGTGCCCAGGGCATATGGGAACTTTCCAAAAACACAGCCCTGGCCCTTACCTTCCCTGAAGGATTCTTTCTGTGTGATGGGTTGTTTCTGTTCTTCTCGAGGCTAGAATAGACATCAACTTGCCTCACATCCAGGCTCTGCACAGAGAAGAGAGAAGAAAGTAGGGGTCAAATAAAACGCTTAGGTTTGAGACAACTAATTATCCACTGCGTTGTTCCCCATCTCATGCCCGACATTTTTTAGGAATCCCTGCCATCTCCAAAATTTTGAAGTTCCTGACCTTAACTTGGACAAACAGAAAATCCTTTTCCCCTGAAATCCCTACAGTGCAGCTGCATCATCTTTTTTTTCAGGCTTACAGACACAGGCTTTGATGTTACCTACCCTGTGTAAGGCAGTGGAGAAGAATGCCAATGCCCCTGCCTCCCTCCGCTCCAAAATTGTCCCAGAATGCAGAATAAAGACCCCTTTGCCACATGGAACAATGTTGTGCACCAGGGGGACCACAGGTAAGGGGCAGTGCTCTGCATTGCCCAAGACTGTTTAGGTGCCTGACAACCACAAGCTCTTGTTCGTGATTATTCTGGGGACACAAAGGTGAGAAAATGGGAGAGGCTGGCGGTCCTGAAGCACAGAGGCTGTTGGAAATGAACACCATTTCTGTTTACTGTCTGTTGGGGTTTTTTTCCCAAGCCAGAACTCTCCTTTCTTCTTTGAGTGAGCAAAGAATAATAAAAAAATCCATATGCTCCCAGGCCCTCAAACATTACCATGGTCCCACACAGCTACACAGAGAAACACACACACGCCCTGCATGCATATGCACCCGTTGTCCCCCAGGTAATCGTGTCACAGGAGATGCATGTCAGTTTGAGTGATATTCCAGATCTGCCTGAAGGATCAAACATAACAATCAGGAGGACTTTTCCATGTGTGTTTCAAGGATGACAGCAGGTTGCCAAGGTGGCTGTTTCTCTGGCAACAGGGAGATGGGAGGAGCTCCGGCTGCAAGAGGGGCAGATGGTATTAATGGAGAGAGCAAGGCGCCCTGTAATGCAGTGAGAAGGATGAGCAAAACATGGAGGCCTCATTGGGGGCTGCCAATCACTTGAACCCTCATCATTTCATCCGGAGTTGCAAACACTCAGCATCTTTAAGGATCGTGGCCAGCAGGACAGGGCTTTGAACAGGACCGGAGGGTAGAGAAGCAGCATCGGGGAGCGGGCCTTGGAATAAACAGGCACTCGGACATGAGTTTGCCACAGCGAATGGGGCACCACGTGGCTCTCACATTCCCACTGCTACTCTGGAAACAGTCAAATTATTTCATCTGTCTGCCTCCTGCTCCCAAAAACCTGCTTTGCCTACTCAGACATCCCCACTATTCGCATGTGCACATGTGCACACAGAAAATCTATTTCCCCTCCTCATTTTCAATTCTCTTTGTGATGCTCACAGCGAGGACCTCATCTTGCGTGCTGAGCTTCCAGAAGCCTGGCTCCGTGTCCCCTTGGCAGGACAGGCAGCTTCCTTCTCTACTCCAGTCTGAAGCCACTTGCAAGCAAGAAGGTGTTTAACCTCCAGAAAAGACTCCCATCCCTCCACAAGCCTTCTTCCCATGGAGGCTGTTAACAATGCTGGTCCTTTTCCAGTCAGTTGGAGAGCTGGTGTCTCCGACCACCATTTGCAAGTTAATTACTTGTACTTGGTCACTGATCACCTGCTACTTTCACAGTGGAGGCACACAGGGCACTCTCTTCCCTGCTGACAGATGCCTTCCTATCCCTCACACCTGGAAAAGCTCCTGTGCTCCGAAACCTGACTGCACCTGCACTGCAGGAGTTCTGTTTGCTGCTCAAAAAAGCTTGTTTGAAGTGTAAAGCAGATGAAGCAAGTCCCTCAGACTGTTATTTCCAAGCTGCTCATTAACTAAGCAGCTAAGCTGGAAGTCAGAGGATACACAGGTTTGGTTCCGGGCAGTGCAGTGAGGTAGAGCTACTCTATGGCTGCAGGAGGACAGAGAGGTCAAGGAAGGCAGTACAGAGAGAACAAAGTGGGTTCCCAGCTGCCCCCTTATTACCAGGCCTTTAGCTACCTTGTATGCTTTTCGCTGCATACAGCCACCCCCAGGGACCACAAGGTAAATTGTGGTGCTTGGAAGAGCTGCTGGGGAAGGTATTTGCTCCCAGGAATGTTCAGCAGGACGGCTTTGCATAAGATGTGTTAAGACCCTTCCCACACCAGGGATGAGCCTAGCTACCATATAGGATAACACAGAACATTTCATGAGCTGTGCCAGCCAGTTCCAACAGCATCCAGTGCTGCCTCCTCTTGCTTCTGCTCCCAGCTTCAGGCCTGCAAGGACACTGTGATTCCCTGACCTGACTTTACTCCAGACTCTAGCCTCTTGCTTTCCCACACAGATAGCATAGCTGGCATGTGCTGGCCTCCTGTCCAGTCCCCTGATCTCTGACCTCCTTCTTTATCTCACCACTGGGAGTTACTTCTCACTTGTCCTTCCTTTTTTTCCTTGCCTCAGATTACCCCAATGCTGATCACAGATTTTTTCCTTCGCCATGAATTAAGCACTGAGTTCAACACCCTCCAATAGATTTTCACAACTCACCTAGTTTCAAACACCCAGTTTGCAGGGCTGGGTTTATACCACACAGAGCCCCAACAAAATTTAGCAGTGAGGCACCAGAGATATCATTCAAAGGAAATCAGGTTTGTCAACTGTCTATTCCCTTCATCTGTCCTGAGAGCCCATCCAATGCAGGTTTCCATCCCAGGGCTCTCACCCTCTCTCCCCGCTGCCCGTTATGCCTCGCAGGGCCGTGCTCGCCGCTCTCCACATCCCAGCGCCGCTCTCACCACGTGCCTCGTCTGGAGCGGGGGTTGCTGCTCTGAGCCCCCCCACTGCAGCAGCTGCTCCTCAACAGAGGAAACTCCAGTGGGCGGACCCGTACCCCGCAGCGTGCAGGAGATGGTCCCAGGCTGCTTGCAGCCCTGCCAAAGAGGGCCGAGCCACCTGCCCTGCACACCGGGCTGGCCAGGAGCCCTGCACAGCTGCTGTGTGGTTAACAGGCTTCGCAGGAAGGCTGGTTGGGCCAGGTCCGTAGGGCTCCCGCAAGCGCAGGGGCCCGGCCAGCTCCTGGGATTGCCTGTGCCTAAGGCTGGCTCTGCTGGCTTGCTATATTAGCCTTAGTGGAGCCTGAACAGAACAACATGATGAAACATGTAATTAAGATGGAGCTAAGGATGCATGACGAGGCCGACTGAGCGAGAAATGGATTTGATTTTTTTTTTGTCTCCTTGCAGAAATCATCCACTTCAGCAGGAAACTACCCATTCGGATTTTTATAAGCCTGAATTAAAAAGAAATTACTTGATACAAATGAAAAGGTTTATAACCTGCAACCTCCTTTACCCAAAGCATTGCCTTTTGCCCAGAATAAACATATCACATACAATACGTAGTGCTCTCTTTTAAACTGCAACTCCAAAAACTGAAGGGCCACAAAATGGTGCCCCCCACCCACAGAGTGAGAATGAGAAGGGGCAGGTCCATCCTCTTGTAGGTATCTGCCCCCGATCAGGTCTCCTGCCTCCCTGGCAGAGCTTTGCTCCTCTGCGTAGTACATTCTCCAGAGCTTTGCTTTGTTTAGTTTAAATGATTAATGCAGCAGAGCTCACAGGTTTTCCTTGGAGAGACTTTTCCAGCCCTTACAGACCTCACAGACAGAAAGGTTTCCTAATATTCAGGCAACATCCTTCTCTACTCACTTTGATTTTATTCCTCCTTGTTGGCCCCACAGATCACAAGAAAAAAAAACCAAACAAACCCTTCCCTTCTTAGTGGGGCAGCCATCCCATTGGAGTAAAAGGAGAAAAAGGAATCCATCTAAAATGGAGCTGGACAGGTTGTAAATGGGATTAGGAGTCATGGTTACTTGAGGTAGTTGAGGTCTAGGCCTGACATTTCAGAGGAGTCACTTCAATCCTGCTACCTATGACACTGTGGCTACTGGGCTCAAGGAGTGGGAGCAGTTAGCATTCCTCAGTCTGGGAAATGGAAAAGGAGATCCTATGCAATGAAAAGGGAAATGCTTAAAGAAACTCTCTTTACTTTCTTCTTGCCCCTCTCCCCCTGCTAGCTAGTGTGCCTGCTTGCCTGCTCAGGACTGCAGTGGCCTGTGACACTGGCACCAATGAAGGGGCCACAGCAGAATCTCAAACCAGCTGGGGGTTGTTCAGGGGAGCATGTCTCTCTGCCCCCTTCCTGAACCATCATTCCCCAGCTGGGAAGGGCATGTCCCTGAGACACTCTGCAGTGCAAAGTGGGGCTGAGAGTCCCTCTTCCTTCCCGACCTTTGGAGACCCTTCTACCTCTTCTACCAAGAACCCTCCCTGGACCCACGCTTGCTGCTCTGTGCTGCTCAGCAGGACATGGGGCAAGGCTTGGGCACTGGGGAGGCCATGACTGGGACCGGGATGGAGACACACCCAGTCCTGAGAGAAGCTAAGCAGGGCAAGGTCACCAAGACCAGGCTGGTATGAAGGTATTGCTTATGTTTCACATCATGATACTGGCATTGTCTGCACCATGGCAGGGAAAGGAAGGGTTGCACCCCGATGTGGACAGAAGGGATGAAGGGTGATTCTGGTACTCACGTCATAGACAGGAGGTGGTGGTGGGCTGGCGGAAGGGAGCTGTGTTTCCACCTTCTTTTGCCTCAGGATATTTGGCTGGTTCCTTCTAGGGCACAACACCTGCTCAGGACAAGACACATTTGGAGAAAACCACATCTCCCTAAAGCTAAAATGAACACCAATGTCATATCGAAGCCAGCTGTTTGCACACCTCCTGAATGCTTCCACAGGAAAGAGTGCTGGCAGCATCTGCACAACATGTGCTGGTTACTTTCCTCACCTCAGGGTTAAGTGTAGAGTCCAGCGACTTACACTGGAGCAGTGAAAAGGAAAACTAGGCTCTGTGTGTACATATAAAGCACTTTCACCACTGAAACCTTACTGGCTGAAGGGTGTAAGTATTTAACCACACAGAACAATGCTGTGGGACAGGGAGTAAAGCAGGGCCCTGGTCATACTGCAGAGAGGAATTTCAGAGAGGCAAAATGCAATTACTTTTATCAGGATTTGGCAGGGAAGCTTTTCCTAATACACAGAGTCTACAGAAGAGCACCAGGCAATCATTAATGGTGACATATAGTCAGTGATACATTAATGCACAAGTCCAGCATGGTGTTGAAGGAAGAAGGTCCCTTCGTCTGAAATGTTTCTTGCACCAGATGAGTTCTCCTTGAACACACTCCATTCACACACAGAGAAGGGTTAGCCCCGCTCAGCAAGCAAGAGAAGAGGCAGAAAAGGCAGAAGGCTTTGCTAAGTATCTCTGTTCTAATTCAGAAAGAAGTGGGATGATTATATTCACATCACATGAAAACGACAAACTGCTTTCCAGTCCATTAGTAACTAAGGAGGATGCTAAATAGCTTCTCTTAAAGATAAACATTTTTAAACCAGCAGGTCTGAGCAAGCTGTGGTGAGAAATATGGGCTGCGTTCTGCAGGAGGGCAAATGTAATGACTGCACAATCTCTTCAGACCCCAAGGAGAGGCCATAAGTCTGAGATTTGCTGTCCCACCTCAAAACCCAGAGACGCCAGTCGGTGACTTGTGACAGTGCCTCCCCTCCTCATCCCCACAGAGACACTGTCTAGGCAAACAGAGATGGGGGCCTGTCTCCAGCCAACTCCCTTTGCCTCTCACACTCCTTCCCCTGCATCAGACTGCCTGCAAGGTAAGTCTCACAGAGATGGGGGCCTGTCTCCAGCCAACTCCCTTTGCCTCTCACACTCCTTCCCCTGCATCAGACTGCCTGCAAGGTAAGTCTCACGAGATTAGCTGGGCTGCCAACTGCTGCCATTCTGTTTTCAACCTCGTGATCTCTGACTGTGTGTGCTGAAGCCTGATGCTCCTTGGAGTCGCAGGACTGTACACGCAGCACAGACTCCACATAAAAATGCATGCAGAGAATCTGCTGTTGTGGTGGCAGGGAGCAGCTTCAAGGAGTTATGGGGTGTACTCTACCTAGAAAACAACAGTCCCAAATTCCATTCTAAAAGACATAAAGGTATTTTTAAGCCAGCCTTGAGATCTCCGAAAGAGTGCAGGTGATGCTATTTGAACACCTGAGGGTGGCAGTACTGGAAGCAGTAGGTTTTCCCCAAACAACAGGGATTCCAACATCATGACTCCTGAGGTTTTTCCACAGGGCCCATCTCATCCAGATCTTCCAGTTCTGCTTTTGACTTTTCTTCTCCCCCTCTCCAAATCCTTTCTTCCCCACTCCTGGTATCCCCTTTGCCCTCAGCTTCCCAGCTTCCACTTCCATACCCAGCTGGTCCCAAGCTGGGACACTAGTCTGCTCACTCAAGGGGCTCTGTCAGTCCAGTCTTAAGACCCTCCTAGTGTTTCCTCACTCCAGATTCAAGTCCCAGTTTCCCCCCTGAGGCTCATTCTTCCAGCCTCACAAAATCACTGCTGATGGAAGGTGTCCCTGGAGGTTGTATAGTCCGATCCTTCTCCCTCTATCTTTTTTTTTTTTTCCCCCAGTTATTTGTAATTTCCACACAGCCTTCCTTGGGATCCTTGTCCTGACCTTCCCCTCTCACTCTGTCTCTTAATGTTTTCTCTGCCAAATAGATGCCCAAGGCTTTGGCCCCATCCCCACCACACTGCAGATTTTTTCTTCTATGGTGCCCAAGATCAGGAATGCAGCTGCAGTCTCCTTGAAACAGAGTCACCTCCATCTTGAAAGAGGATTAGAAACAGGGAAAGTCCTGCCATCAGGGTTGTAGCAGACTTGCTTGGGTGCACAGGACATTACTTGTCTAACTGGCCCCTTCGCAGGGGTTTTAGACAGCTGAACTGGTAAATTGACAAGAGCCATGACTGAGTATGCACAAACTGCAATTTTCCAAAATCCCATCACAAGGCTACATCTCCTTGAATATTCTCAGGGCCAGCACACTGCTAGTGTGACTTCTTGCCCTGTGTCAAACCCTTGCTCTAAAGCAGAGCATGCTGTAGTCAAAATGATTACCAGAATTTCTTTAATAGACAAATCATTTACTCGTTTTTGTCCTTCCTGTAATCTTTTCTTCTCAGAAAAACTGAACTTAAGAAAATAAACTGGATCAGACACCCAGCATGGAAAATTTCAGCATGGGGACTTCCAATTCAGCCAAGTTAGAAGCAAATGGAATTAATTCCTAGAATGGGTCAGGTATTGCTTTTTGTTTGGTTATTACTTGCCTTTCTTTTCCATAGAAGCAGAGCTGTTGCGGTGATGCTCAATACAGCAAGAAGAACAGTAAGAGTAACGAGGATCTTCCACCCATAAGAGGTATTTATGTACCCTGTATCTGTAAGAAAGAAGGCAAAAGGTTCGCAGTGTGAGTGGAAGTTACAATCCTGCTGTATTTTTAATCCTGGAAAGAAAGAGCCTTGAGAAAACTAAAATACAGGAGTGCGGAATATGGTGGCAGAAATGCACACACCCTTTAAAACGTACTCTGACTGAACAGAGAGCAGGGTGCAGCTGCAGAATCACACAGAAGACACAGGGTATAAGCAGCTCTACTTCATAGAGGAAGGTGACATAACTATGAGAGCCAAGAAATTTGGCAGATAGAGGCTGGCGAAGGTCTTTTGTGATAGGAGCAGAAAGATGGTGGAAAGCACACAGGCCACACGAACTGAGAGGGTGGGAACTGTAGGCATCCTCTGACCAGTAGAGCAAAGCTGCTTTGTCACGCCTCTTTGCATTTACATTAACAACTCCTTCTTATCCAACAGTCACTAATGCACATCCAGCCAGTCAGCAGCATGCACATCCTTATCACTTCATTTTAGCACTCCTCTTATGTTGCATCAAGCTTTCCCTTGCTTTCCAGCGTGCTCATTAACAGACCAACCAACTCCTTGTACCAAATGGAGAAGAGGGAGTCATGTCGGTGAGTCCATAAGCTGTTTGTGAGCCCCCAAAACTGAGCATGCTGAACATGTACATGTGATTACAGCAAGCACCCTAATGACTGACCTTATCAGCTGCCTCTGTCACACTGCTGAAGGACAAACCACACTTTCTCCTGAACGCTGACACCTAAAAGCACTGTCTGACCCAGTGCCCAGGCTCCCTGGATAGATCCTGATTCCCAGGAGGCTGTGGTGGGGCAGATATAAATTACTGCATCTTCATGTCCCCATCTGTGCATTGGGAACAGCAGCACGGGTCACCTGTGCCAAGTGCATTCAACCCTGATGGCAGCAAGTATTGGGCAATAAAGCATTATTCGTACCTGACTTCATAGCATGTTTGGGTAGAAAAAGAAGAGCAAAGATCAGGTTTTCGCAGCCAGATCCAGATGATTTTTAACCTCCTGCCCTTCCTCTCTGGTTGTTCACTTACCTCTAGCAAGGACAAACACTCCCTTTCCCATTTTTTGGACATCATTCCATTTGACCTCGCAGTAGTACGTGCCAGTAGAAGAGGTGTCTTCAAGCGGCACGATTCTGTAGTCATAAGATAAGGTAGCAGTCTTATTCTCCTCTCCAGAAGGAATGGCTACATTTTCCGACCTAGTATGGATAGATGTCTTCTGATCCAGTGAATTAATCCAGTAATAGGAGATTGAAAATTTGGTGTACTTCGGCATGTAAGGGAAGGTGACTTTGCAAGGGATGGATACTCCTTCCTTGAGCAGGGCAACCTGGATCGGAGGTTTCTGCTGCACATCGACATTTCCCCCTGTAAGGGTAATAACTGTTAGCAGTCACCTAACCTCACTCTCAGCGAGGGGAGGATGGCTGCCCCAAAGACAGGATCACACTGAAAATAACCATACACCAGGAAGCACGCCCGTAGCACGCAGCGTTGGCCCTTGTCAGAAGCTGAGTGATTCAGAGCACGTGCCCTGTGTGATCTGCCACATCTCCTGGGTAATCGCTGTCTGATCCACGATAGCCTGCTGCATTCACAGGCTTCCCCTTTTCTCTCCTGAGCTCCTCCATACAACGCCAGCACCCAGAAAGACAGGAAATGAAGCAGGAAGTGAACTGATTTTGCAGTGGCGTATGAACATATTTACAGCAGGTGAATAGAAAGCGATTTCCCAAGATAAATGCTAGCTGGACATCTCCTGAAACTCCCAAGGTATAAACCCTGCTTGGGAATCTATGTGTGGCCGTGTGATGGCTCTGTGGCAGTGAAGGTGTTGTACACAAGCAGGTGTTATCAGCGGGACTGTGTATTTCTGAAAAGCAAGTGAGGAAGGAAATTGCATATTCCGTATAGGGGCCAGCACCGGGGCCATGAGAAACATGCCACAGCTTAATCACTCCAAACCTTTGCCGCTCTAAAATGGCACCAAAGCACAAGCCTCGGTGATAGATACAGGAACTATCTGCAGATGACTGCAGATCTTAAGTATTTATACATGACAGTACCTTAGGCAGAGATGAGAGAGCATGCCCTTCACATGCTTCCTCCTAATACATACAAGGCGGTTTAAAGTGACCTATCACTGTAATTCAGTAGACAATGATGTCAGAAGTTAAAAGAGAGGACGAATAAGATGGGGAACCACACTACGGTTCACTCCCTCTTTTGTTTAATAAAAAGGGAGAAAAACCTAAGAGTGAGCCGCAGGCTAGTAAGGAGACTGGGGTACAGGATTGCTTTGGCTTCCCAGCCAAATCTGGGTTCAATATCAGGCAGTCTCTGGATCTATTTGTTTGTCAGCTAATGTAACACCACATACAAAGCAACTTAAGAGGAGGCTCTTTGAGAAAGGGAACTGGAAATTTACACACGAGTCTTCTCACAAAATGAAGGATTCTTTCCAAGACATGAAAAGAGAAGAGGGGGAAAAAGGGTAGAGAGAGAAAGTAGGGGATGGGCAGGCTTTTCCATTCATGCTTTTGATGGGATTCCCTGGAGTTCTGCATCTATGAACAGGCTCATAACAAGGTATTAAAGCTGTCCCAGAGCACAGCCAGGCTTGCTTTTCTGTCATCGTGGACTAACGCTGCATCACAACAGCAGCGTCACCTCAGCACAGCAGGAGCTGGCGCTGGAAAAGGCAACTCAGACGTAGCGCTGCCGAATGCCGAGCACTGAGAATGTGTGGTGGGGGGCAACAACGGAGAGAGGGCACAGCCACTGCCCAGAAAGGACTGTTGGGAAGTACCATCTGTTAAGGAAAATTCTCTACAGATCACACAGCCAGGGACAACAGCCTGACAGTAAGGAAGAGCTTTGGTTACAACACCAGATAAAGGTTCTTGGCTATAAAAGCAACTGAGATACAGTACAGTCCTCAGGACATGCTCGGTCCTGTGTACACTCGTTACAATATTATGGAAAGGTGGCAACAAAATCCTGCAGACACTGTGGGAGTGATAACCCAAGTGGTTTATTCTGGGCCATATTTTTCAAAATCATTCATCATCCTTCTCCTCATCTCCACACAGCAGAACACACATGAATATCGTTTCTATGTAAGACAGGGCTAAGCACTACTGTAACAAAAGAAAGGAGAGATCCATCTTCTTGCATTATCCCAGAAGCCACTAGCTTGAGAAGAACATACCAAGGAAAAAAGCAAACTATTTTATTTAGGTTATCTAACCCTTCTCCCATGTTCCCCCTTTCTTGAGGATTCACTCTCTTAGCTTTGAAATGCTTAACAGACAGAAATAGCAGCAGCGTGCAAATTCCTAGAGGGGATCTCTGGAAATTAGCAAAAGATAGCAGCTGGAAATGCTCTAATATGAAAAAACATGAGAGTAAACAAAAGAAATTAAAAAGAAAACATTTGTTTACCTCCACACTGAAGCAACCAAAGAAACAGGAAGATGACTTTTAGATTAGGGGCCATGATGGGGGTCAAAGGCTGTAAGAAAGCAACCAGACACAAAGATCCAAAAGGCAAAGGAGATGGGGGTTTATCAGGTATTTTCATGGCCAGGCAGCTGGTTGATCCCCTCCTGTTTGCGAAGAGACAGGCGGGATGTACACACACTGCATTTGGCAAGCAGTTCCTGGCAGATGCAAGCTCTTCTGCTTTTTGGTCAGACTCCTCCCCACACCAGGGCTGATTTCTCTGTACTACAATGACGGTGTGAGACCCACCAGCGGGTGTCCAAAGATTAGACCGCAAGCACTTCAACACGCAGAGCTTTGCCTCCTGATGACTGTAAAATATTGCACGCATTTAAAGCAAACTTTGTCACCTTCCACGGTGACATGAAAACTCAAGTGCGGGATCACCTGTTTTGCCTTCAACGCAGAAAACCAGTACACACATAAGCAGTCGGTACAGAGCAGTGGCTCTACTGTACCCCTGACTCCCCAAAATGTCCCTCCACAACCAACTTCTCCATTAGGTCCCTTCAGAGGAAGGTGCTCATATTCAGAGAGTGAGAACAACCAGACAGCGAATTCGTCCTGAACAGCTGGGCTGTTTCAGATCCACACCATGCTGGCTCTGAATCAGCTTCGCAATGCAGGCATGCTTTAAGTAATCTATTGTAGGCAAATCTAAGGAGAGTCCTTTGAAGAAGAGAAACCACGTTTTGTGGGAGGCTCCTGCCGCCTATACTCACGAAGAGCCTTTGATTTTCAATGAACGCTTGTTTTTAGCTAAGACATCTGCAATGCAACAGCTGAGCAGCATCTGACTCACAAAAACTCCCGTGGCTGAGAGGTCTTCACTTCTCTTTAGGCAGCTTCCTCCTTTCACACTTCTTGGGAGACAACTGCACTGTCCACAAGAAAGCACTCTGCTGCAACTTCAAGGGTGCCCAGTCACACGGGGTGCTGTGATGCAGAGACTCGTGGGGGATGGCCACGTGGGGAAAGACCTAAGGCAGCAGATGAGCCTGTAAGCTTCATGGATTCAAAAGCACTGTCAGTTGTTTTATCCCTCCAGACTTGGTAGGAATGAGGTTTACTCCGAACAACCTTTGGTTCACAGAATTTTTCCTCCTGTTCAGCCTGGGACAGGTCCCCAGGAGGAAGGAGTCTTGACATGGGGGGAGGCATGCAGCTGCGGCCACTGCGGCCCTGAGCCCAGGGATGGCTCCAGTACCTTGCTGAGAGCCCTGACAGATGGGGAGAGGAGCAAGTGGCTTTGTGTGGCTCTGCAAGGCTGGTGCAGCAGCTGCACTCCTCCAGGGAAGGCTTAGCTCAGATTAACCAAAACCAACTCCTCTCCCCAAGACATGTTGATGTGAGCTGCACGGGGCTGGTCTCAGCTAGAGATCACTCCTCACAGGTCTTAACGATGAGCAGCAAGGACAATCAAAAGCCGTAACAAGACACTCGGGGCCCACTTGGTATTTCAGATATGGAGGCACAGATCAGGCAGCTGTGGCGCTCTGGGGTCACAACCGTGTTTGGAAGCATTTCTCAGGCCTGAACGGCATCTCGAGGTATTTGGGGCAGAGAGGGAGAAGGGAGCAGAGGCTCACTACCCTCCTGTGGAAAAACTCTGCTGAACAGTGAGGGCTTCCTCGGCTCTTATATCATGCTCATCCCCATGGTAGCACACAGCTTTGCAATTGCCAGTATTGATGTATTTCTAGAGGACAGAACATGCTGCTCCTGCCAGTGATGTGTTTTAACTGTTATCAGCATTTATCTGCTTCAGGAATTCAGAGTGATAAGTGGATTAAGTGCGGTAGGTTTGTAGGGCTGCTAGGTCAACATCGTCCTTCTGTCCTTTCTGTTCTCTTCCTATAAACAACCCTGTTGCCACTCGAAATGCCAACTCCTAGAAATATCGCTGTCTGGAATTAAAAAAAAAAAAAAATCTAGCATTTCAAAAGAGATCACACATAAGACTCAGCTGTGGGATTAAAGGCACAGCCAGGCCAGAAATACATTCACTGCTGGGATTTGCTATGGTAGAGCTCACTGAAAAGAAATGGCTTTGAAATGACTACCCAGCAGCTATTAACTGCGAGACAGGATGACATTCTGTTCCTTAGAGCCTAAAGGGAGCCTGAATCTTTGAATGTTAAATTCTAATTCAATTTGGTCTGGGGATTCTGAACTGAGTTTTAACCCTGGAGACATAAATGGGAGGAAGATGAGGAAAAGCTGGGGAGTTGCTATTACCAGCCTGTAGCGGGACTGATCGCCCCAAAACTTAGGTGGAACTAACCAGGATACCTGTGCCAAAGGAAATAAATTACAAAGCTCCAAAGGGATAGGTCACTGTATGACCTTCACTCATGCATTATACAGTACAGTGGTGCATGCAAGCACCAGTCCCCGCAGCACGATGAGGAGGGAACTGCCTGGCCAGTTGTAACCCCACCGCAGCACTGGCTGGCCAGGGTCCGTGTGCCTTGGCCCTTCCTTTGATGCGGCAAATGCTGACACTTCCTGAAATGAAATACAGGATTGGGGTAGATTCAAGCCAGTTTCTGCCTGTAGCTGAAAAGTAGCTATTAATTTCACTCAAGCACTTTAAAAAGCCCACAACAGTGGCCAGCATTCCCAACGGTGTGGAAAAGCACGTTGTTCTGGCATGCACGAACAACGAGTTTGGGCAAGTGCTGCACCTACCAGAAGTGCCTGTTCACAGCTGTATCCAATGTACACCCACAAGGAAAGGCACACACACACACGAGCCCACACATGCCCCCACGGCCAACTCCAGGGAAAGCATTAATTCAAACAAAAAGGCTGCTGCTAGCCAAGGCAAAAGCAATGCTGCAGAGACCACAACAAAGCCTCTTTATTGCTGAAGCATTTAACACCACAACCATCCAAAAGAGAAACACCACTTGGCGCACAGGAGAGCTGCAGCAACTCAACCAGCCTGACTGCACAGAGCGTTTCAGAGCATTCCCCAGCACGGCAGCTCTGGATTTGCTGCCTTGTCAGAGACCAGCTCAAACCCCCATCACTGGAAAGCCAGCCAGTGGCAACGTGCACCTCTGAGGATTCACAATCTCTTTGACTCCTCTAACCCCAGACTCCAAGGCATACAGTTTCCCTCTGTCTGGAGGCAGGAGCGGTAGCAGAGCGAGCAGGGCCGTACCTCTGCCAGCATTTTTACCACTGTTGTGTGTCGAGTGCCTCTCAGCAGGGCTGGATGATGCTGAGGTAAAAGCTGCCAATGCCCTCACTACGTTTCTAACCATTGAACTGCTCTAGGGAAGAGAACGATCAGTGACTTAATGGGGAAACAGAAAATTAGAGGTGTTGACACCACCGTAGGGAAGGGAGGGGACACTTCTCTAATTCCCTTTCACCAGCAAACAAGCCTGCCTCAGAAAACACCCGCTCGTGCTTTTTCTCTATTCACCTGCTGGAAAGATTCCCGGGGACTAAGTTACCACCACAGGCCTGACGTACTCTCGGGGCCGTGCCCCAGCCTTGCGGTGCTCCCAGCCGTTGTCCTTCACAGGCTCCTTGCGTGGCAAGCTGCGGCCAGCGGGAATTCGCCTGGCGGGACAGCTTTGCCTGCTCAGGGTGACACCTTGCAGAAGAACATCCCACCTGGCCGGGCCTGGGGCCGACGCGAGGCCAGGGCAGAACGGGCCATGTTAGATCCGCCTGATCCAGGGGGTTAAATCTTCCTGCGGGCAGGCCCCCCGCCCCCTGCGGGAGGCCGAGCCGCAGGCACCGAGCCCCGGTGCGGCCGTGC
>VZTA01009232.1:216454-241016 GCA_013398855.1 Mohoua ochrocephala | reverse complement strand
ACCACGGGCCCAGGGCACCGGGGGACCGGAGGAGCCGCGACCCTGGAGAAAACGAGCACAACCAGGATCCACTTAAGGCAAAATTAATGCTAATTAACCGTAATCAACAGCTCGAGGAACAACTTTTACTCGGCAAGCTGCAGATACCGCAGCCGCAGTTCGCCCGTCAGGCAGCAGCAGCAGCAGAAGACGGGGTGTGGAAAAGGGAAATGAACCTGTCTGCCGCGGGTGTAACCCGTCCCCGCTGTGTCCCGCCCTCGTCGCCCCTCTGCTGGCAGGGGTCACTGTCCCCGCAGCAGCCCAGCGCAGGCACCCCACGTACACCTCTTGCCCCGCCGCTGGACGCTCCCCTCGCAGCCCTCTCTGGCAGCGGCAGCTGAGTCACTTCTGCTGGGTCCTTTTGGGGGGCAGCAGCCCCCAGCCGGGGGGCAAAGCACAGGGAGCTGCCGGCAGCATCGCCTTCAGCCCCGGCACCGTCTCCCCACTCACAGGCCATCCCTCCTATGCCGAGGGTGCTCTGGAAACTCCTGCCAGTGCTAGTGAGCACCGTTTTATTATGAATGACAATTCTCAGCTTGCAGAGGCCTCTTGGCACCACGTGTGGGTGCTTCCCGCCACGAGCAGAGCCCAGGTACCTATTTCATGCCCCTGACCAGTGATGCTGCACTAGTCAAGGTGCTGGTAATGGTGTTCAGCTTGCTGCGGCTGCCTCGGCAGGGACAGGCTCAGAGGAGTGTCCCCACAAACAGCCACAGACTCGCACTCCTCGACAGCCCCCATGGGAGCATGAGTGCGGGAGTCGCAGGCACGCAGTCCTCCCACGGTCACAGGATGTGTCACCATCCCTGCAATGCCATGACCGGGCTAGCCCAAACTTTCTCACATTAGTAGCAAAAATGCTGGGGGTGAGATGCTGGGCAGGAGCAGGGCATGCTGCCAGCAGTGCTCTCCCCCCTGAGCCCCTGCTCACCAGCTGCATGCCTTGAGGTGTGCACATCATGCCCTGAAACTGTCCTGAGTGAAGGGCTGTGCATCCCCTCTGGTGGGGGTGAAGGGTGGGAGGCAGGCAAGTTTGGCAGGTGCTGGGTCCTGTGCAGGGCACACACAGGGAGGATCATGTTGGACAAGATGGCAGCAGTTGCAAGGGAGCCGCAGGACTGGTCCCTGCCAGCAACGGCCTCGCCAGATGGCCCTTCTGGTCTTGTTCTGTGCAGGAAAACTGCTTGGGCCTCAGCCCTGCTCTGAGCCAGCCAGCTGTGCCAACCTCAGCTCCCTGCAGCCTGGCAACAGGTTCTGACTGCCCCCAGGTACCCAGGCCTGCCCCACAGCTGACTCCGAATCTAAGCTTCTTCCCCCGAGCTTGTTCAAGAAGTCCCTGCACTCCCTTTCACCAAAACCACCTCATTCCCTTCCCTGCTCCTCCTCTCCCTTTATTTCTGAGGTTTTGTTTTTTATTTCCTTTTCCCTTCCTTTCCCTTCCCTTTTTTTTTCTTTTTTTTTTTTGGGGGGGCGACCCTTTCTTCAGCCTGCAGGAGCTTTTCAGCTCCGGACATTGGGAAGTAGAACCGGCAGCACAGCTGCAGTGACCCTGGGAACCAGCATGGAACCCCACAGAGGACACTTGAGTGCAGTCACACCCCGCTTTAGATTGGCACAGCTTTCCTCATGCACACTAGGCTTCTGCCAGCTCCCAGGAGGAAAGCTGGGAAAGGATTAAGTAGCTAAGTATCTCATTGGCAAGTGAATATGTTGGTTTTTTCTTTCTATTAATTCCTCAACTCTGCTTTGATTTTGGACTGTGGAGAATATGCAGGCTGATACAGCTGTAATAGCACACCCTCCTAGGGTGGAAAAACATCTTTTTGCCACCAGGCCCTATTCTGGCTATGAAAACTAAATAAAGGATCCTGGCAAAAGCATGTGCTGGAAGAACCACATCCCTGCTAGGATTTTTGCCAGTACAGAAATGTGTTTCATTCTGTTTTCCTCCCTACCCCTGAATTTCCCACCTGCTGTCTACATTCCTGGCTGACAGAACTACAGGACAAGGATCTGTAGTTTTGGCCTAATGCAAGAGAAACATCATTGGGTTTTGTTTTTCAAACCCTTACAGACCACTGCTGAGTGCACTGGGAGCATCCAAGGCTGCCATAGGCCATGGGGAGACCTGGGAGGGGTTTTGTGAACCTCTCTGTGGGCCTGGAGGCTAAGCACTGAGCCTGAACCCACTCCAGCCCCTCCAAGGGAAGGGGGTCTCCTCTCCCTGGAAAACTGTGTGATGATAAATGTGGATCCCACAGGGATGAGATGCAAAAAAACCCTGGAGTACAAGAGGAAGCATGTCCTGTCTGCATGGAGACACAAACCCCAGTGGGAACAAGTGCCTGGAGGTGAGACTGTATGGACACCATAGTGGAGTTCAGACCCCTTCTTCTGTGACTAATTGTATCTTCACTTGCTCATTTTATATGTATATATATATATGCATGTATATACATGGACCCACATTTTATACCTAGCTACTAATATTGCTGAGGTTTCCCTAAGGCAGCCCCTCTGTGTCCCCCTACAGCCCAAGCAGCCATGCTGAGACCCTCTACCACAGCTGGGCCCATGATTTCTCCTGCAGACCTCTCTCCTCACTCTGTACACTCTGGGGAGATCCTTCCCTACCCGGTACTGCTTCCTTTATTATCTCTGCCCAGCTGTGGTTTATAAGTTGTTTAAATCTTTTCTAGGAACAGATAGAGATCACAGTTACCCAGAATCCAAAAACGCAGACAGCTTGAAATGTGGTTAGACTCTGCCCTACTTTCATTGAGTTGAGAGCAAGGCTCTGCCAAGGTGCTCGGGGGAGACGAGAAGAGAAAGACCCATTTCAGCAAACCACCCCTTCCTCCCAGCCCAAGAAACAAACCCAACCCGTCCCCTCCAAGCCTGCTGCATCTGTTCAAACCACATCGCCTCTCCTCCTGACTTGCCCAGGACTTGCACGTGGAGCAGGGCATGGAGACGTGGAGCCTGGGAGAGGTGCTGCCCTGCACTGCAATACTTGACACAGGCACAGGCACGTCCCCGAGCTGAGAGAGGTGCAAGGGACTCACTGAATCGGGGCCACGAGGATGGCAATGCAGGGTGTGCTGCAGATTGAGAATGAGATGTGTCGGTAGAGTTTTTACCGTGCACACGCTCACCGGCAGCTCTTCCCCGTAGCAAGTTGCTCCCTAAGCTGGCAGAGCTGCAGAAGTGGAAGTGCTGCCTGGGACTTCCCTCCTGTGAGAAATCCCCTCCCTGGGAAGTCCACACTGGGTTTCAGAGCTGCTGTGGGGCTGTGCCTCTAAGGTGAGCTGGCTCCCTTGCACTGTCAGGCCCCTCTTACGCCAGTATTTCCAGGGATCTGCAGTAATCTGGAAAGGGATTCTGCTGAATAAATGCCAGGGGGCTTTTCCTTCTCTTGAGTGGTGCCAGCCCACAGGACCAACCTGCAGACAAGGATGTGTGTTTCCTACACCCATTTTGCCTGGGGTCTGATTCTGATAACCCTGGGCTTTTCTCACAAGCACTGATGGTGTTTGGAGGAGAGAGGACTCAAGCAGGAGAGAACAGCTTGCAGATACATACCTCCAGCTCTATGACTTCCTCCAAAGTAGAGAATCTTTGCTGAGTGATTCTATATTCCAGGTGGAATATATGGAGCAGTACATAGACAAGCCACTTGCAGCCACTAATATTTCAAGGTATTACTTAACCCTGCTTGGAAGAGCTTGTATCAAGGCAAGGATCAGAGCAGCCCTGGGATATTTTTGCTGGAGCTCTCATTAGTGGTAGCAACAGTGAGGTGTTTCAGGAGAAGGGCTTGCTGCTGTCAAGGCCGGAAAGAGATGCTAAAGAAGGTTTCATCTGAAAGGTAATATAGTCCAAGATCAGGATGATATTTATTAACACCATTTACAGGAGCTGACTTGAACAGCCTTAGAAGGAAGAATGAAAAAATGCCAGCAAACACATTAGGATCTCCTGCAAGAAGTTTTTTCATCCTATTGAAAAGCTTTGTTAGAAAGAATGATGAGAATGGTAATAATAAGGCACTATAATTATACCTGATCCTTCTATAATCTCTCTCTCTGCAGAGTTTGGGAGCACTTTACTGCTATTATTGGATTTGAACAGTCCCATCTGGATAACATACGACTGATTTGTTTGCATGGCTTATTTTAGGTATCTCAGCACGTACATTAAGAGTTGCCTTCGTATCTGTTTGAGTCCCTGCACAGTCTGGAAGAGCAGGAAGAGATCTGCAGCTCATGTTCTCCACTGCCCCATTCTCCCATCCCAATGCCTTGGAGCACTCCTTAGAGAAGACCAAGGATAAAAGGAACCATCAGTCCTCCCTAACTCAGTACCACAGTGTACAACTGCAGTACTGAAGCGCTTAGAGCATGGAGGCTGGATACTACCAAGAACGTCCGGATTTGCACCTGTGTTATCCTAGGCTTGAGGTTCCATGGGCCCCAAAACAACTCTAGATTCACTGAGAGTCTAGCAGCAAGGACCTGGCAAACACCTCGTGCTCTGTGATCAGAAGAGCTGCTACCTGAACCTTTCAAACAAAGGGATGAACCGTGTGTTTCCAGCAGGCACAGAACCAGGGAAAGCGTGAAGGGTGCTCGCGTCTTTCCGGATTTAGCATTCCTTGCAACACCATCTCAGTTACGGGATGCTGGCGAGCTCTCGCCGCAGCTCCCATTCACCGTGGCGTTAAATGAGCGACCATCAGTGTCACGAACCTTGCTGTCCCCTTGCAGGAGCTCCTGAGTGTGACGCTGGGCGCTTGCTACTTCACTCTGCCAGGGCCAGGAGAAATGAGACATAATTGAAAATAATTCAGCCTGTGCTTAAAAACCCTATATAAAAATGAGATTTTAAAAAAAATTATTAAGAGCACAATACAAAAACTATGGTTTACATGACTTGAACAGTTTTCAGTCTGAAATTCACAGCAATCTGTCACTAGTTTGTAGTTCAAGGAGGGAATGTCCCTTTCAGACTGAATCACCATAAAACAAGCCCAAGTTGCCCGATTCTTTTGTTGCTCTCACTGCTTTTTAGGGATTGTTTTTCTCCTGTGAACTGAAGAAGGGTTTTCTCCTGCATCCCTTGCACATCCCACCTGGCCTCATTCACAGGGACAGATGAGGTTTCCAGTGTCTGCCCATCCCTAAAGCTGTGGGACATCTTGTTGACGAGTCTAAGAGGACCCATTAGCCCTGTCTAGTTTTCCCCTACTTAGTTTTTGGAGTATTATATCCAGTCTCCTCAGTTTCATTCTCTTCGATTCTTCAGAGCCATCTCTGTCAATTTGTTTACTTCTAGTTTATTTTTAAAAGACAAACCCCCAATGGACATAAGCTCTCAAGTCCCTTTTGAAAATGCTGTCTTGTCTGTAAGTGCTTTGTTTGTGATCCTCTCCAATCCTTTAGGCTATTGTTTACAAGCTGGAAGGCATCTGCACTTGGGCTAATCATGCCGAATGCCAGCAATTCCCCCAGCATGATTTGTTGCACAAGCCAGTGGGAGCAGGGTTTGTTTTGATTACGTTTAGTGTGGAAAACCCACATTTTGCTCACATCAGCCTGACAAAACAGGGAGGCCTAATCCAAAATCTTCAGAAGGGAACGATAATCCGGTCATTGATTTCAGTAGCATCTGGGACCAGCTCAAAGACTGAGGGCTCTGATGGCAAGGGCGGTGTCTTGGGAAAGCAGGTAGCCCAGGAGGCAAAAATCTTTAAAAGTGTGTGCATGTCGTTTGCTCTGGGATGGATGAACCTGGGAGACTGTCAGCGCTACGCTTCTCAAAGCTCTGCGGCTCCTTTCTGACACGCAGTTAGTCAGGCTGGGACCCCCCACCTCTGCCCCAACCAGCTGTCACCTCGGGCTGATGCTGGCCTCCCCCAGTGCCCTCAGCTGACAATTCAAGCTCTTTCACTCATTCTGAATGATGGCGATGTTTTTATCGTCAGCCTGTGCTGATGCTTGCCTCCAGGCATCAGATGGGTGTCCCAATTTTTCTGCTTGTGAAAGCTGGGAAGAAGCGCCCGAGGGCTGCTCCCTCTGGGGCTGCCATCAGACTGCTGGGGCATGCAACTGCACTGGGGGGTGGGCGTGCAGGTCTGCCAGGTGCAGCCCCCTCTGTCTCGAGGGGCCCAGCGCAGGTTCTGGGAGCTCAGCACAGCTGTCCCCGGCCAAGCCGCCGGTTCAGCTGGCCCGTGCTGCATCCTGCGCTGCTGAGCCCCAGGCCGAGCCCAGGCCGGCTCGTTCCCACACCCCTGCCGTGGCACAGGTCCGCTCGATAAGGCACAGAACTCAAAGCTCCACCTGGATCCTGCCTCTCCCCTATTTCCCGACTCTGCTTTTCCTCCTCCAGAGGTGCTCCATCAATCACCATTAATCCCTTTTTGTACCCACACAGAGGTTAGCCTCGCTGGTGGCCTGTGGCAGAGATTTCCACGGCTTAAGCTACTATACGTCACACGAAGAAATGTCTCCTTTGAGTCTTAACCTTGAGTATTTCATCAGACGCCCCCCTGGATTTTTAAGAAAACACATGGTCACCTACTCCATGGCATTTGGGCTTTACAGATCTCTGCTGCAGACCTCAGCCATCTCTTTTCTGGCTGAAGAGTCCTACTATCGAGCCAGCCCTTGCACGGGAAGCGTTTGGAAGTACTTTGCTTTGCCTGAATCAAAACCCCAGCTCCGCCAGCCCCAGCTGAGATCAGAAGGCAGCAGGAGCCTGCCAAGACCCAGGCAGCTCTGCAGGGAGGCATCGCGAGTTTCAGAGCGACTCTGCCACATCTCCCTCTCCCTCTGTCACCTGCTTTCTCTCTGAAGGCTACCCTCAGTAGCCCAGCCTTTGCACTGGGGACTGGCACAGGGCAGGCAGAGAGCTCCAGTGCGTGCAGTTTTAACTGTACAGATGCCAAACATCTAAGGAACCGGGGCAAAACGAGCTCAATCAGACAAAGCCGTCACCTTCCCCTAACCAAGGTGTGTTGGAAATTAAGGGGTTTAGCACACTTAAAGACTAATGACACGAACACACATTTTCAGAGGGATATCAGGGTAGGGGTCAAAACTGAGATCCAGCTGTGTGCAGACAGGCTTTATTTTGAAGCTTGACTACCTAGGAAGAGTTCATTTCCCAATCACTGAGGATGGCCAAATGTTAATACGTTTTTAAAGTGTTTTTGCACAAACTTGTGTCTTTTGGTGAATCTTGATCCCTAATGACATACAGACCCTTATGTCAGAGGTAATCAAGTATTATTACAAGAGCTGATGGCTGTGGGGCCCCTCCTGAGCACACACATGGGTACATATGGAAGTTATTAGCAAGTTCCAGTGAAGAATTTTGGGAAATTAACCCTTGGGGCCCCAGAGCACGACCAACAGACAGCTAGTTGGGAGCAGACAAAGAGCAGTTTCCTGCTGGATGCCTGCAGCATATTGGGACTGAAATCCAGGCCCTTCGCAGCATGGTAGAGGAAGCCCCTCTCGCAACCACTAAACTTTTCAACTTCTGCTGTTAGGAAGAACACTTGAAAAAAGCCATCTGCAAAGCCCGTGTAAGTTTCCTCGACAAACTGAAATGAGTCAGCTGGAGAAATGTATAACATAACATATAAAAATGCAAACAATTTTCTTCTATTCCCCAAATGGTGCTCAAGAGGTTGTGAGGAAGTTTGCAATTTCTTTTTAAGTCCCCTTAGGAGCCACCAAAAGAAACATTTGGATACAGACCACCAGGAGCTACTCCTACGTGACAGAGGGACCCGTTCAGAGGCGAGGTCATTAAAGTGAACATCTCCCACTCTAATGAAAGCAGCAGGACAGTGTTACCCGATGGAAGTAAATTCCTACAAAGCTTTGCTTTGTACATCTTTTTTCTCGAGAGCTGAAAGGAAAAGGTTTCTCTTCCAACATCCAAGCAGAGAACGAAGGACTCTAAAACGCTTGCCTTAGCCAATGCACTTTTCACTTTCCTGTTCTTCCTACATTGATTTCCTTTCTAGCACCAATCCTGATCTGCAAAGTGACCTCTCCTTGGGAATAATGAGGATACTCACACATGATGTGCTTTCAACTTCCACAATATAACAATGCTTGGCAGTAATTCACTGCTTTTCATCCACAGATCTCAAATCAATTCGCTGCAGCCCTGCATGGAATTGACTTACTTGTAAGACTGAGACAAGTGCTTGCTGTGCAATTAAAAAAAAAAAAAAAAAAAAAGGGAACAAAATAAAGTAGACTTTATTAAAATCCAAATGATTTCCTTCTCCCGTGGTGTGATTTTCCTAAAGCGCAATCCAGGCCGCAAATAGGGCTCTTCTGCAGCCCTCAGCCATACAACCCAAGATGCTTATTTGCGGCCAAATGAGAACAGTTCACAGCCAGGTCAGAGCAATACGGTTAGAAAGCTCTTCCCTCGGTGAGGCATAACCGTGGCCAGAAAACAGAAGCATTCCTGTGCTCGGTTCTAAACATGGAAGGAATTACACTGCTCCTCCACCCCCCTGCTTTCGGAAGGGAAGGCAGGAAGGCAGCCAAGGCACCTCAGCAGACACCCTCAAGAAAGAAAAGGATCGAGGGGATGGACATGATGCCTGGGCCAGCAGATCCAGTCCCACTCCTCCATGGCAGAGAGGGAGGGCAGCTGTGTGGCTGACCCTGCCGAGGCAGGAGCTTCACCCAAGAGCCAGGAACAGTCCCAGAGGTGCCCAGAGCCACCTGAGATGCTGGCAGCAAGCAACACTACGCCCACGCGTCAGCCGCCGCAGGGCACGCACACCTGCAGAAATGAACAATCCCAGCTCCTGCTTTTGCCCTGGGCTGAGAGACGCAGTAGCTGCAGGGTCATTGAGCTGCCTCTGGCCTCCCTGCAGCTGGGAGGAGCAGGCAGCAAGGACGAGATCGCCACTTCCCCGACACTCACTTAACTACCTTGGTTCATAAGCCAATGCCCCGAGCCAGGTGATCAGGCACCTCGCCGCCAGCAGAGCAACAGAGCCCTCCAGAGAATAATTCAGAGCGTCTAAGTTAGGCTCCTGTGATGAATCACAGCCTGTATCTCTCTCTGTGCTGACCACACACTTCGGTTCCTCAGATAAGACACCTGAAGACAATAGAGCAAATTCAGTGTACTCTCTTCCCCTGTTCGGCTTTTTTCTTCCATACAGGTCTGAAGAGGAAAGTCAGCATGAGCACAGCAGGCTGCCTGCCCAGCTACGGATGTTTAGCAGCATATAAAATGGTTTGGCTCAAATTTGAGAGTATCTGAATTTCTCCTTTCATGTAGTGGTTTTCAATCACTTATTTTGAAGACTACCCCTGAAATGAACCATGTCCCTATTTAAGCCAACTCTGTTCCTCCCGTTTGTACTCATACTCACCAGTTCAAGTTCACTGATGCTGTGCCCTGTTCTAAGATCTTGAATTACTCTGGTTTTTTTCAAACACTCAGTACAAATTTTAAGGTACGAAAAAAAACTTTCTAAAAATGTAGGGGTGGGATTTTCAGAAGTATTCTCTGTTTAGAAAATTTCTTCAATTAATTACACTACAAGATGAATTTAAGTTTAATGCTCCCAGCAAGGACCACTCGTTTATGCTCTGCTTTTGTTCTTTATGAGAAATTCACTTGTTCAGTTTCAGCTTGATTGCCATGCCTGGGCACTAAACTCACTGGGCTTCCAACATTACAAGGGAATGAAGTTATCACCATGTATTCACTGACTTTTAAAAATCAATATAAAATTTTTATTAAAATTTTAGAAGTTTTATATAAAAAATTCTTTGCCTTTTCAGAGGCAAAACCAAAACATCTTCTGATGCTCGACAGATGGCAGCAGCACACTATCAGATGAGCTTAAGAAAGGGTGCAGGATCCCATCTCTTCACACCCTCCCGGGGCAGATACGACTCTCCAGACCAGGGTTATCTCTGCAGGAATGCCATGCCCTCAAGTACAGCGTAACCCATCTTCACTCCCAAAAATCCAACCAAATAAAGCAATGCAAAAGCCAGTGAAGCTGCACGTGTCGTACACAGCTGCAATGGTTTCACTCTGGTGCAAACACCGGCCTCTGAAGTAACAGGCATGACACTCGTGCTGCAAGGAGTGAAATGTGCTCTCGCTCCACCACAGCTTCGTGGGTCAGCACAAGGGTCACGCCCGTCAATGTCCAAGCTGCACTGCTGTGGGACTGGACTCAGCTGCACTTCACAAGGGCAGATTTGAAGCAGAAATGAGCTCAAGCACTTTGGGGTAGAAGAGAACACAGGGCTGACCTGGGAGGAGAGGCAACTCACCTCCTTCTGAAGCTTTTAAGTTATAAATGGAGCAAAGAGCAGGACTTGGTGGTGGTGGAAATGTCTGCTCTTCAGGTCTGGCTTTACCCCAGGCATGTCTGGGGAAAGTCACACACGCTGTGTACATATGAGGACACATCTGTCACAGCCACTGGGTTCAAGCTCTGCTCCCTCTGCCCTCCCCCTTCCTCTCCCAGCAGCCAGTCCAGCCTCCCTGGTGTGGCACGCATCCCACCAGCACAGCCATAGAAGAGGCATCTCCCTTCGTCTCCCATATGAATGGCATCATCTCCCAGCCCAGGACAGAGAGGGGCTGGGACCAACGCTCCCCTCTGACCCTCCTCTTCTGTCCAGAGGTGAGAACACCTCTTCCCTCAGACACATCCCCAAGGAGGCCCCCAGCCCTGCT
The DNA here is from genome assembly GCA_013398855.1 of Mohoua ochrocephala. Classification (NCBI taxonomy): domain Eukaryota; kingdom Metazoa; phylum Chordata; class Aves; order Passeriformes; family Acanthizidae; genus Mohoua; species Mohoua ochrocephala. The sequence goes on along the minus strand of VZTA01009232.1, from coordinate 230,234 downwards.
CTGTCCCCCGTCACGGCACCGGCAGGGAGGCTCCGACAGCACAGTTCTCTCAGCGTGGGCACTGCCCGGCGGCTCCGGCACAAGGGCTCAGAGAAGACCAGGGGAGTTCCCCCCATCTCATCAAAGTGCAAGGGGTTGTTCCGGGTCCCCGCCACCACCAGCTCCAGCAGCCGGACCACGCAGTCCGAAAACCAGTTCTTGAGGCGGAAATAGCCCTCCTGGAAAGAGATCCGAAGGCTGACAGGCCCCGTGGGCATCCGCACGCTCAGGCTGAACAAGCAGTTCCCCTGCGAGCTGTCCCGCACCAAGTAGGTGCCTACAGGCTCCCGCTGGAGCTTGGCGTGAGCCTCCCCCACAGACAAGGGGCCCCAGTAGAAGTCACTGGCCTGGAGGATATTGAGGGATCGCTCCAGGACTTCCCACTCGCAGCTGCGAAACATCCGGAAACGATCGGGCAAGCCGGGCGGCGCGGGGCTGGGGAGAACGCTCCGATGCTGCCTTTGCAGACGAGAAACAGCGCTGTGTGTGTTGTGCAGATCATCTGGCCTCCCTCTGATCATCTCTCAAAGAGCCCATGAATCCTGGAAAGATGCTGCCTTTACCATGCTTCCTCCTTTGCATCCAGCCTGCGGGAGAGAAGGAGAGTGAGGCAAACCCAACCTGGGCAAGACACTTCCCAAGGGAGAAGAGACCAGCAAGAGTACCAAAGAGGGTACCAAGGAGCTATTGCATGCCACCAACCCCCAGCTGTAGGGACAACCAAGGATATATGTGCAGAAAGGGCTCCAGCTGGGTCCCCACCAGCACAAGGTGGCACTTTACAGAGCTCTGCATCCATTGGGTTTCTGTGATCAGAAACCAGCAGGCTGGTTTGAACCTAGCGGATCTCGGCATTTCAAGATTTCCCTCTGTTGGATGTTTGGGACTTTTCAGAGTGGCCTTGAGATTGGAAAGGGGACATGACACCACCAATCAAAAAGGAAAGATTTCCTAAAGCAGGAAAGTATCATTTACTTTCTCTTTCAGTGAAAGGTAGAAAGGTTTCCTTGCATCTCTCCAACCCTTTCTCCAATAAAAAGATTGACAACAGGATTTAGCAAAAGCAGAAGACAGGGGTGAGCCTTTCTCACTAAATCCCAGGAACCACTCCCTCATCCCAACACGTGGGCCTGTTTCACTATGACAGGAGAAAGCAAAGGTCTCAGATCAAGACCCCTTCAAGGCTGGGACTACCATGAATGAGTTCACTTAACACTGGTACCAGATGCTGCTGATGCCTTTCCAGACTCTTAACTTCTGTTTCTTCCAGAAGCACAACTCCCTCTGCCTGCAGACAATGCTGCCCTCTCCCAGTCACCATCCTCTAATGTACTGTCATGCCCCTGCTCATCTCCTGCACCTTGTGTTATCACCGGGCTGTTTTCAGAAATGCAAATTTCTGAACCCAGCGTTGCCATCAGCCATTCAAGTCACTTCAATTATAGTTAAAAAATACATATTCTAAATGTGTGTGTGTATAGGCACAAACGTAAAAACCACAGCCCTAAGCCAGAGCTCATTCTGTGTGAGAAGCTGAGCTGTAACATACCACTTCCCCAGGCCTGACAAGTCAGTAGCTCGCCGCCAAACGCTGCCCTCGCTCCCTTGACATACTCCATTAACCCAGTCACACTCACTCACAGCACAGCCATGCTTGGAGCAGAACAGAGTGCTGGCACAGCCTGCAGCAGAGGAAGAGACACACTTCATCTCCAGCAGTCTCCCCCCACCAGAGGCTTGCCAGAGCATCGGGGCTCCTATCAGGCAGCCCCCCAGGGAATGTGCAGGGACCTGTGGAGGGCTTGCTCTGCAGGGAGTGCTTTATGCTAAGCTTAGCTCCTTGCAAGGTTCCCCTGTCTCAAACCCTGCACCAGCTATTCAAAAGCCTCGCGTTCCTTTTGGTGCTCGTGCCAGCTGGGTGGCCACGCACACTCTGCGCCCCAGAGAGGACAAACATCTTTCCTTCACACGGGCACAGTAGCTCGGGAAAGCAGGCATGCGCCTGGCAATGCCTAACGACAGACATCTCCTCTAGCCTAACATCCCTCTCAATACTTAACAGTAATACCAATAATGTAGCTGCCAGGCACGTTTCATACACGGAGCCATAAGCATCCTTTCCAAGAGCAGCCTGGGACGCTTATCCAGCTTATAGCCCTGTGATTTGCAGTCCACAAGCCGCTAATGTCCCTGCTACTATTCTCAATGCTGTTGATCCTGCCCTCTAGGTAGTGTCATAGTACGAGGGAAATTCCATGCTTAGAGAAAGGTGGGAGGGGTAGGAAGGAGTTAATCAAGTTGGGTTTTTTCTTTTCCATTAAAAAAAAAAAAAAAAAGACAGCAACTGAAAGCTGCTCAGACCATTCAGCAAGTCAGAATAAATCTCAGGCGAAGGTGATTTAGTGAGCAGGATGCAAACACAGTCACCACTACAGCAACTAGGGCCATCTATCACCGCTGAAAACTCAGCACAGAAGGCACCACAAGGAGTTGCAGCATCTCTGTTCCTTTCCTTCTCCTCTCAGCTGGGCGAGGAAGCTACAGGGCCCTCTGACATTAGCTCCTATAGAAAACGAAGGTCATCTGCTAGGTGCCTCCAGGGCTGCGGCTATAGCTTTGAGAGGAGTGAGAAAGAATCTTCCTAAACAGCAACTGCTCTTGGGTCCAAATGGAAATGTTGCCAATTTCACAGGTCAAGGTTGGAAATTTAATTCAAGCACAAAACCAGAAGCAGGCAGCTGTCTTTCATTTCCAGGCTAGTTTTAAAATTAACAACAAATATATAATTTGTTTAAGGCTGCAGATGCTATTCGATAGAAAAAAAACCCAAACTGGTTTGTCCCATTTTCAACCTTGAGTCATTCACCCAAGTCCTTTAAGAAAAATCCACTGCTACTAGAAATCTGACTGACTAAGAACTGAGACTGTGTCATCATTTCAAATTCAAAGTAAATGCAAAAATAGCACCTTGACAATTTGTTCACTTGGTTTGAAATCTACATATAGGTCAGAGCCTCCGATGGGGGGAATTTGTTTAGCTTCAGTGACCCATTTCCAGGAGATAAGTGCCTGGCCTGCAGCGCAGCATTAGTTAATACATTAATATTAGCCCTAGAAGTGCTGCCTGATACTACCTTTAAGGTTCACTTTTAACGGGACGACAGGTCCTGTGAGTACACGGCCTCCCACATCAAGCAGGATGTGCAGACCCAGGATTAGGAATAAGCCAAGCCAGGGGTGTAATGAAACACACATGCATAATTAGTTCTGCTGACTTGCCACACCATGATTTGCTTTCCCTCTTCTCCCCTCCAAAAAAAACCCAAAAAACCCCAACGCCCAAACAAGTTACTACCTCCCTACTGCAAGTCAGAACAATGCTTGCAGCCAAAGCAACATACCCTAAAAAGCTGGTGTCCTGCTAATTAAAAGGCTGGATAAGTTTCCCCAGACTTTCTGATTTACTGCAAGTTCAAGAGCTTTTCAAAATAAGTGCTCTTGACACAGGGCATTCTGCTTTCCTCCTCACTCGCGACCCAGACAAGGCAGCGTATTTTCTATAAGGAGACAATTCTAGTAAACCAGGGGACTGTACACAGCGTGTGGTGTGTACAGTGTGGTGTCAGCCAAGCCAGCCCTGCTCCCTGGGGCTTGACAAATCTGGCATGTTCAACAGCAGCCTCAAGTACTCAGCTATGATGCATCCTCGCACTCTTCTTCCAGGACACTTGAAACAGCTTACCTCTTTGTCTTTGCCACCCATAGGGATGAACTTCTGGATGTCAGGCCTGGAAGTGGTCCAAATTCAAAAGCTCTGATGCAGCACTTCGCAGTTTTTGCACAGCTTTACTTAAGAGCAGATCCATCCTTTGAAAAGAAAGAGACGTCCATCAAGCAGGTGACTAAGCCCATTAGTTTGCTGTAATGTGGATCTAAAATACAACAAATCTGGGGACAGGTTGTTTGTCTCGATTTCTTTGATCTGTGTTACTGTAGAAACACGTACACAGCACTTCAGATAGCAACACAGACAGCAGATTATTGCAGCTGTTATTATTATTGCTACTTACAAAGCTGTGAGCTGGTTAGGTCCAGGCAGCTCACGGGTGGCCTAAGGACAAATGGAAAGACCATAAAGTTGCCATCATCTTCCAGAAGCAGGAACCATAAAACCCAAATGTTAAGAGATGATGGCCACAGGAATAAACATAAGCATTCAGAACAGCAGACTCCCAACTTGTGCTGAGTACAACACACAACATTTAGGGTATCTTATTTGACACCATGTAGGTGGCCATTCCCTGCTCAGTTATCCTGATTGTGACACACTCCATTCTGGCCCACACTCTTCTGCCCTGCTTCCCCAGCTCTCAAGACTTCTCCTTCTCACCTCGCGGATGGAAAACTAAACCCACTGACTTGGTGGGTCACACCACGTGTGCAATCACGTGTCTGTCAGTGGATCCATCAGCAAGTTAAAAAAAAAACAACCCCAGCCTTCTGCATGCCTTTCAGAGGCAGTCCCCGCACAGCTTCACTTGTACCCACGTAACATCACTTCTCTGCATCCTCCCCAGCAGTCCAAACTGGGCACACACCCCACAAGCTACGTGGACTTGCAGCTAGCAAAACTGCAGGTCTATCCCATTATTACACTTTCCCATGACCATTCCATTTGGCTTTGACACCTCCCAGATATCATCAACCCCGCAGTTCCCAGAGCAGTTAGATGGAGGCTGGGATCATTAGGAAAAGCTCTCCCTAAGGTACCCTGCAAGCCCTTGTAACAGCGTCCCTACTCCAGGCAGCAGAGCCTGAGCAGACTCTCTTGTTTGCACGTCTGCATCCCACAGAAATGTGCTGCCTACTGATTTGTGGCTGGGAAGGCTGTTTCAAAGGAAAGCTTGAGCAAAGGGCTGGAAGAAACCTCCCTGGGAAGAGCCAAGCACACAGCACTGGGTTCCCGTGGCCGCCACCGCCTGCCACACACCGGCACCGGTGTGAATCGCGCCGTCACCGCCGCGGTGCGTGGTCACACCAAGGTCCCTTGTCACGAGCACCCTGCCACAGCCAAGGTGACCAGGGCTGATCCAGAAAGGGATCACGGAGGGGGAGGGGAAAGGAGATGCACAGACAGACGTGCCAAAGAGAACAGAGGGAGCTGTGGTTAGGGGAGGAATGCGGCCCAGCTCAGCCAAGAGGACCAATGTTAATCACAGCCAATTTCTCCAGCACAAAGCAGGCCTTGGAGACACTGCAGTTCCCTCTATCTTTTATGCCATGGCAGTTTGATGTGAGGCTGCCATTATGTCTGACACGTGAGGGAATATGTGGGGAAAAAACCAAACCACACCACACATACATATCCCAAACCAAAACTGCATTTCCCTATGTAACCAGCATTCATGGATGCAATATTTAATAAAATAAGATGAGGTGGCAGACACACTGTGGCAGTTCCTACTTCACACAGTAGAGATGCAGTACAGGAAGATCCTGCATGCAGGCTCTGGCAATTAGCAGCTGCCTTGCAAGAGGACTGGTCTTATCAAAGACTTCCCAACTTTTTGGGGCTGGAGAACATACTTCAAAACCCACAAATAACTTTTCGTGGATCTGATATTCACGTTTGGTACTTCTTAACATATTTTTCTATGACGTGTGTTTTCTGAATTAATATGGCGCTTTGCTGATAGGGGCTAAAAGGTTTTTACTCCAAGAAAGCCAACAAGACAATGTGATGTGTGCCAAATATTCTTCAAGACAGGGAAGTCTGCAAGCATGACACGGGTTAAGAAAAACCCAACAAGGTGTCAATTTACAGGAAAAGCTAATTGTCTTTACTGGGCTAATTAAAAGAGCTGGAAGAAAGACACCCATTTTGACGGTCCCCTCCTCATACCTTGGAAATACTACACACTTTCAGAAGTACTTTCAAATAAAAGAGCTTATTCCTCATCAAAATAGCCCAATGTGAAACTGTAATCCTGCCATTTCAGAATAACAGAGAAGCCTCATCACTTCCCTGAACTCGGAGGCTGCTCTGCAGTAGCCACAAGCAACTACAGCTTGTTCCACAGCAAAACTACCAAAACTAGCATCTGACTTCTGGCAAAGACAGCTTCTACTGGAGACTGAATTATTTCTGTAACTGGGGAAACAAGAAGTAAAAAAAAAAGTTAGAAAAAGGAAATCAGGAAGAGTTACTACTAAGTTCCAAAGCTGCAGCTGAGCCTATCCTGCCATGGCTTAAGCCAAGAGAGTTGTTGCTTGCCTCTGGCCAACAGCATTTTTGGTAAGTGAGGGAAGCCCGGTCGCGTTGCTCCTGACCTTTGCAGTTCCACGGCGAGCAGCCATTCCTGTGAATGTCAGTGCTGCAGAGCTGCACAAAACCTCAGCCCTGGGCTCGGCCAGGGAACACAGAGTCTGTGCTGCTGCCTTGCCTTCCCTCCCTCCACACAACACGGCGGCTTGGGGAGCAGCCCTCCGGAAAGGTGGCTGGAGCTCTCCTCAGTTTGGGGGCAGAAACAAGGAGATGGGGAGAGGGCACAATGAGGAAGAAGAAAGAAGCCAAGATAACAGCAGTCACTCATGTCTCCCTACTTGAAATGCTCTGTTCCATCTCCCTGCTGAGAGGGGGAGATCAGTGGGAAGGGGGTAGCGATGCCCAGGGCTGCCTCCACCCATCATGGCTCCTCAGCATTACCAGCTCCCCCCACCCCCAGACCAACAGCACAGGTACATTTCCTCTGCCTCTCTCTACTAAGCTGACTTTTTTCAGTTGTTCCAGAACCCTGCTTGAGGAAATGAGTAAATCCTGAGACACAAAGGCCATCAGTGGTCCCTGTGACGACCACGGCTTTTTATCAAAACCATCACATTGAGCTGGAAAGGAATTCAAAGAAGCAGCTAACTCTGAGAAATGAGCAGTGTCTGCAGCTAAAACTGCTTCAGAATCCTTACCAGAACTACGCTGCTAGAGAGAGTCCCAGGCGATTAACCAACACGAGCACGGGGGGACAAGGGACAGACCCTGCCTTGACTCTTCAGAAGGACCAAGCTTCAAGAGATGTGAGGGGCCATTACGCAGCACCAGTTACTGCAGAGGAAAGGGCAAGGGTCAGAAAGCACAGACACACCACAACACTGTTTTATGGTGGGGGATTTCCAACACGCAAAATAAAGAAACTAGTCCTGAGAGTCAAAAGTAAAAAGGATAAAAAAAAAATTAAGTCATGAAAGGTTATTTAGGAAATCTTGAAGTGACAGAGTGGGCAGACCTCCCACAAATGATGGCACAGAGATGCTGCCTGGCTAGGAGGACAGGCTTGGGGAACAACACAGGTCACACTGCAGGTATCAGCTGTAGGTGCAACAGCTTGCAAGGGCCTCTGCTGTGGATCAGAGACATCAAACACGCACACCACAAAACCACGCTCCCTGTCCAAATCTCTCTACAACCTCAATAATCCTTCAGAAGATGAAAAAATAATCCTGGAGGAGCCAGTATAAAGGAATATAAATCACTGACGGTAGGGAACAAATTTATATGAGGATGACTGTCATGAAACTGGGACAGTAGGTGGCCAAGATAAACAAAACAAACCCCAGAAAACATATGGCATTTTCAGTTTATCAAAAACAGAAAACCTCTGGAGGAATCATTTAGATGAGTGGGATAACAGTGGGGACAGGGACACTGCAGAAAAGTTACACAAGCGAGCAGATATTAATTTTTTTCTTGTACAGCATGTTGAGGAGATTCCCCAGTACTTAGTGCTGATTAACCTGAAGGGAAAAGAGAGGGTGCTCTGTCAGAAGAGACGGGGAAAAGTGACATTAAAGCAGAAAGCCAGCTGGGCACGGTGGACCATACTCAGAGATTTTGAATTGGAAATGGATGGTCGAGATACAAAGAGAGGTGCTCTCTCAATCAAATCAGCTGCACTGGCAATTGCCAGAGGGCTGCAAGTATTGGAAGGAACTTTTTTTGATATGTGCTGCTAAGGCAGGAGCAGCACAAGGCTACCTGGTGTGGGGGAGAGCCAATCCCCAGGCAGAGCTCCCCATCAGGCAGATGGTACCTGAAGAAGCAACAGATGACAGGACACACTTTGTGCTTCCCCAAAGCCTCCATGCCAGAAGCAAGTCAAAAAGCGAGACACGGAACACGAGCTAAAGAGCCAGCAGCACCCCAGGACCTGCCCAGCAGATGGGCAGAAGGCATGGAGCAGTCATGCCACAGGGTGAACGGGAGGTGGAAGAGGGGTGGCCGGAGGAAACCAAGGCATTTCAGCCCCTGCACATCTGATCACCTCTCTGCCACTCTCCCAGCCACTGCACCTTCCCCCGGTTCGACTCGGCCCACTTTGCAGAGCATCCCACCTCACTCCTTAACAGGCTGGTGGGTACAAGCAGCCCGAAGGCTCCCCCATCTCTTACGCGAGCACTTCCCTCCCTCCTGACTCTGCAAACTCATATGCTGACCCAGGTCTCTTCTCAGAATTGTCTCTCCCCGTCTTCAAGCTGTCATTGCTCACACCTCAAACCCCCGAGGTCTAGCCCTGCCCCCCAGCAGGCAGCTTACAGCCTCGTGTTACTTAAATCTATGCAGCCAACTCAAAACGTGGCGAGCCCTCTCCATCACCTTCCCAGGGTAAACAGTGACAAAATCACTTCACTCTCTGCAGGACAGAGAAGTCAGAGGTCATTCAAAACTCGTCAGCAGGAAAGCAGCAGGAGGCCAGGCAAGACTCTGTCCTGACACATGCAAATGCACACAGGCTTGCAGGAAAACCAGCTGGGTCTGTATTTTCAAGAGCAATAAATTAAGTGTCGCAGCTGACCAATGAGCCCAGTAACAGTGCTGAGGGTCCATTAAGGAAAGCTCCAACTCCGAATGCAAAAGCAGTCACTAAAAAACCCAAGAAGCAAGTGGGAGCGTGAGGGTGCAAAATGGATGGGTGGGAACATCACAGTAATGTCACCACCTGAGAGAATACAGTCAGTTCTAGTCACCTGAAATGAAAATACACAGAGCTGAAACAAAGGGGATAGGCCTAAAGATGGGTAATAAGAAGCAACATGTAACTGTACAGAGAGAGAGACTGGAGAAATTTCATGCTCAGTTTAGAGAGCAGATATATATACAAGGGGGTGCCAGAGAAAGATACAGTACAATCAGGACATTCTTTCTGTATTCTTTCAGAAAACCAGATGAGAGGAAGTTCAAAGGTGGCCAAGATTGAAAAGTAACTAATTTTAAAACTCATAAAAGGAAAAACTCCAATCATACAGACTGGGGAAAGTGAGAGCGCTGATCTGAGGAGTCTCATTTCTTTTCTTTCTCAAATGTCTTTGCTTTGTTTCTGTGCTGTACCCACCATGTCATGCTTTAGCAGACCTCAGGCAGAGGAATCCAGCAGCAAAGGGCTGGGTATTTTAGCAACACCTTTTAAAGACACCTCTTAACCATTCGAACCTGGCATAACGCTAAGGGGAGCCCAGCACAAGGCATAAATGCCCTTTGTGTAAAACTGAAGGAGTAAACAAGGGTATATGAAGTCAATATGAGGAATCAACTATGGACCCGCTGCAGAGTTAAAATTAGCTCTGCCCATGTTTCCCTCATTCTTTAATGACTAAAAAGAACAGCACCTCTTCTTTGGATGTGCTGACTTGAATATCAGCGAGCACCCTACACAAGTGGCAGATTTCAGTGTTTATTGCTAAAGCAGTAAATGTTTCTCCAGCTCTGACTTCCCTCCTTCCACGCCACAAAATCTCACCAGAAAACAAGGCAGAACTAAAATATGGACAAAGAACAACACTGCTGGTCTGTCAAAGAGCATAAACAAACCACTCCTGCACAATCCAACCTGTGCTCATCACCCCTCGTGTGCCAGCTGAGGCAAACTTATGCTGAACCCCCTTAGCTCCAGCAAGGCACCTTCGGCAGGATGCGCAGAAGCCCAGCTCCACAGCTCAGACTGCAAATCTCTGGCATTTTCCAGCTGCTAAAAGCCACACTCATTTTCTTAGCTTTAGCCTAAGTTTCCAAATAAACTTTGCTACTGAGGAAGTATGAAAGTAGATCCAAGCTGTTTCTGAACTGCAGAATCACATACACACAAAAAACTCCCTTGTTGCACAAGTCACAATCTGAAGTCAAAATTTTTCTTTGGCATTTGCAGGGAGTGAGGGGAAGGACAAAAACCCTCTGCAACAAAGGCAACTGAATGCTGCCAGCTCAACCCAATTTTGCCAGCCACTGCTCCAGTATAAAGCTAAAGGAGCCCATCTGCAAACTTCATAGTGGCACCGTTCGACTCTTCCCCTCCACTTTGCATGTGTTTGCGAACAAGCAGCAGCACACAAAGCGCAGGAGGAGCAGGAAGGGAGAAGGCAGAGAGAATGTGCTTTATCAAAATACCTTGAGAGCGGTTCTTGGAAATGTGCAGCCTGCAAGCCTGTATCAGACACTCATTTCCTGTGAAGTGCACACAGGCCTTTTCATTTCTCCACTGAAGAGGACGAAAATAAGGGGCAGCTCTAAAGTCTCCAAAGACAACACAAACCAGCATTTAGCCATTCTACTAAAACTGAATTTACATTTTTATACTATTAAATACCTATCGAACAGAAGCATTGATTCCCAGAAGTTTAAAAAGTGGGATTTCCTACACCTCTCACTTCTAAATCTTAACTTGGTCAGGGGGTGAGGGGGAGGAAGAATTTTATTCGTCATTTTGATCACTCGCTAACACAAAGTCACCAAATCCTGCTACATCAAACAGCGCTGCATCTTTTTTTTTTTTTAAAGGTTGAGACTGATTTCAGCAAAATGGTGAGCTAATAAATACCTTACTGAGGCAGAAGGAGGCAGGATATGCACAAATGCAGACCAGAAGAGCAGGTCATAATGAAGCAGACTGACAGGATTAAGTTGCTATCATACCTGCCTTCTGCCTCTACTTACACGTAATCAAGGACCTAAATAATGTAGCATTTAGTGGCATTATTTTAAATAAATACGCCTCCTAATGACACACACGCTTAACTCCTTCGCTCTGTAAAAAGGTATCGTCCCTGTATGGCATACTCAGCTCTTGCACCATCCACATTTTAAGTTACAGAGATGCATGTGCCCTCCTCTCCCATCTTGCGAGCTTTTGGCAAGCACCGCTAGCTAAGGTCTGCAGCGGCCTGGAATAACAGCTCAGGAACACACCACCTCCCCACAGCTTTTATTAATCTAACCACAGTATCAACCCGACCCAAATGATGTCATATTTAAGTATTGGCACTATCTCTTTATTGCTGACCAAACCAAAGCTGGAGAAATCAGGACAGAGAAGCCTGTGGGTGGCAGGGGGACAGAGGGGTGGCGAGGAGCTGCAGGGAAAGACTAGGAGAAAAAAGCAAAACATTCCCAGTGGGGACAGTGAAAAAGAGAAACAAGGGGAAAAAACACAGCTCCAAAGGCACATTTTCTCCTTTGTTTCTCGGCAATGCAACCGCAGTATTAGTGACAACAATTAAGAATTTACACCACCCAAGCCCAGCTCTATCCTTGCGCAAACCGACCACCAACTTCACAGAAATCCCAGCTGGACTGAGGAGGGTCAGAGGCACTGGCTGCATGTTTGAAGCTGTCATCTGGAAACTGAATTTGGCCCTCTCTGAGCACACACAGTGGGGACAGAGACACACACACCTGGGAGGATCTGAAGCAGCGCAGCCTCTCCCCACTTCTCCTCTGTGCCCGTTTCTGTGGACTCCAGCACAGTTTACCTACGCCTTCCAGCACAAACTTACGGAAAACCCCTGCGTTGCCACTCACCCCCACTACATTTAAGTGAGTGATAAGCAAGCCAGGTTATTAAAGGACATCCAACATACTGAACATAAACAAAGAGCACAGAAATAACAGAGGCCCAGATCCCAGTCTAACTCAGGGAAAGATGGGAACCTGTGTGGGAGGTTGGCATCCCAGTAATCCTGCGGGTTTGTGCCCAAGAGCCTTCCCCTCTGGAGGGAACAAGAATACATACTTCAACAACTATGTTTTAAATCACATACCCAGCAGAATCACTCATGAACACAGAAACAAAGCTTGGCTTCATCTGCAGCAACTGGCTGCATTTCATCTTAACTTGATTCAACCAAGAGCAACATTATGTGATCATACAGCCTCAGTCTCACAAACTTCTGTGCATGTGCATAATTTTTAAGCACATGACCATTGCCCTGCTGTGACTGAAAGGGCCATTTGACACTCACACAGCATCTGAATTGCAGTTGCAATTGTTTGGGGAAAGAAGATATGCTCGCATACCTTCTTAAGGACACAGTCAATAGAGAATGAAACATCAGGAAACTAGTTTTTTCCTAGTGATTCCACTCCAATTTTACATAGTTGAGTGTGGTCAACATGTGACTGGGTTTTTCATTTAAGTTCTCTGAGAGCTGCAAGGACTAGAACTAGTAAATGGCACTGTCTGGACCACACAGTCCTAAATAGCAGCTTGCTAACAATACCCTTTACCCTCAACTTTCCAGAACAATGGTCAAGCCACATCCCCCTTCTTCACCATGCAGGAGAAGAAAAAAGCCAGGGACACTAAGTTAACATTCTTGAGTTCCTCTCAGTTACCTCTGGGGTTCATCCAGATCCTGTTTCCAAGCTTCTACCAAGCAGGAAGGAATATGCCCTTAAACTAAATTTTTTAAAAAGGGGGAAAAAAGAATCCTAAGAGTAGCATGAGCTAAGGTTTTACGTGGTAACCATTCCAAAATTCTCAGTAACAGCGCGTGCGTTTGTGGGAAAAAGTGAGTAGCGGATCCTGCACGGCTGTGAGCACCATGACTCAGATTGCATAAAGGAGGAGGATTTAGCGATAACCTTTGTGATGAGGCTTTTCATGGGCGCGCAGCACTGATCTTCTGAGAAACGGCAGGTGAGAGGCTGCGTTCTGACTGTGCCAGGTCTGGAGGATGGCCAGTTTCTCTGCCTTTCAAGGCAACCCCAAACGGGCATGTACACCCCTGGTTCACAGTCACTCCGCTTCCCTGTAACGCCTTCACTTCTGGCAGGCAGCTCCCTCTTCCTTAGCTAAGACTAAGTGTAACACTGAGCTTCTCCAGTGCTTTATGTGAAACGAAAAGAAGTGGTGTGAAGACCAAGTTACCTGGACCTGTGCGGCTGCTTCCCTACAGACCCATCTAAGACATTACGTAATTTACAGGTTTCACTTTAAAAGCAGCATCTCCCTGCCCTGACGCTGTGAAGAACACCTGGACAGCAGGACAGTCCCCACGGAGCCTCCCAGGCTACTCCCAGCACCCCGCCGCCACCCTAGTACAGCACATGGCTCCCTTCAAGGCCGGCAGCGAGATGCCANCAGCACCCCAAATCCCCCTCGACTCCTCGGGAAAGCCCCCCAAGCCCCAACATGCTCCTTCTTCCCAGCCAACAACGGCCCCAACGCCCCCAGGAGCCAAACCAGCGGGGCTGCAGCCCCTCGTAAGCCAGGGGGGGACCGGAGCAGACAGGCAGACGGACACACAGACAGACTCCTCGCAGCCCGCCCCCCCAAAAGCCGTTTCCAGTTAACGCAGCACAACTTACTCTCGGCACCTCCGGGGCCACGGGCGGGCGGCGCTGCCTCCGGTGCGAGCGAGCGAGCGCTCAGTGCCGGGGCGACAGCGGCGCTGCCCGGCCCGGCCCCCGCCGCTCTCC
>VZTA01009232.1:206027-216183 GCA_013398855.1 Mohoua ochrocephala | reverse complement strand
TAGGAGGGGAGGAAACCCCCCAAGTGTTTCTGTTCCGAGGAAGGAGACACGGGGGAGGGGAAGGGGAGGGGTTTCTCCCTCCTCCACCACCCCGTCTTTCCACGGCGTGGCTCTTGCAAGGGGAAAAAAAAAGTAAAGAAGAAAAAAGTTTGGGGTTTTTTTAAAAGAAAACTTGGACGGATAGGGGGGAGAGAGAGGAAAAAAGGAGAGGAAAAAAAAAAGATGCTGTGAAAGCCTCTCCGCTGCAGACTGGCAGAGCAACCCCACCGGGACGGCACCGCAGCATCCGCCAGCCCCGGGACCCGCCGGAGCCACGTGTCGCCCCGGGGAGGCGGCGGCCGGCCCGGGGTTCTGCCCCTCCTCCCAGCCACCATCGGCTGCCCTGCAGCGCGGGGCTGGGGCATCGCAGCTCGCAAGCGCCGGGGAAGGGGCAATGTCCAGGGCCGAGGGGGGACGCAGAGGGCTCTTTACCCCAGCGGAAAACAGAGAGCCTGCCCCGACCTTCCCTGCCAGAGTTCTCCCAGCTCCTCTCGGGCACTGCAGGAGCTCTCAGAAGGACACCGGGCACGCTGGAAGCACAGCGTGTGTGGCAGGGTAATACGCACTTAAGGAGCGTGCCCCCCAAAACGCACGCTGTTGCCTTAGTGGGTCAAATTAAAATACTGGAAATCATGTACAAAATTACAAATGCGGAGAAATGTTATGATATAAAATATGAATAGTGCACTGCATGGTGCATACTGTAAGCATATTGCTGCTCAGAGAGAATAGATGTAACAGAAGAACAGATAAACTTTGGAATTCAGTACAAACCTCACAGTTTAAAGGCCTAGCCTGTAACGAGGCTATGATTTGATCATGTCATCAGAGCTCTCACTCACCTATATATTTTCTCTAGATGTTGCCGAGCGTGCCGCACACATTCCCTGGTGTGTGCATACCAGGTGCATTGCCCTGCTGAAAAAGCTCTATGCAAACCCCAAACGCAGAAGTGCTCTGGCTGCTCTGTACCAGCCTAGTGATGCAAAGCAGCTGTGATTCCAGCTTGAGCAGCAGACGAAAAGCTTTACAGCTGCTTGGCATTGCTAGGGAGCGTAAAGCAGTCAGAAACACACCGCTGAATCTGATCCTCAGCCTCGCCAGAAGTTCCGCTGAGTGTTGAGACATCAGTTCTTGTTTTTTCTTTCAACCAAGCATGAAGATGTTGCTGACCGCAGAAGAATTTCTGAACTTCCATAAGAATCTGGGCAAAGCACTTCATTCTTTTTTCAGAGAGGCTTCAGTGGGAGGACCTGCCGCTGGAGCTCTAAATCACAGCAGGGATGAAGTGCTCATCTGTTCCATTTTTGGTTTTTCAGTAGGCTTGTCACACTTTTCTTTGTATTTTTGGATGGCAGCTTCAAAAATATCCTGTGGTTTGCTTTACGGTTGCCTAGTAGGGAGTCTGTTTCCCTCTGTGGATATTTATAACATTCATTGGGTGACTTCATAGACTCTTCCAGCCACCTTGCCTTAACGTTAAATGGCCTGGTCTAACTCTGCCTTTCATTCTTCATCTTTGCCTGTGGAAAAGTTAACATCCAGCCTCACTGCTCCGAGATTGTCTGCGGGTCTTGCTCATGTTTCTCTCATCCACTTGAAACGGTGACCTTGCAGCAGTTACAGCTGAAGCGTATTGCAGCAATCCTCTTCAGCCATAAAAGCCGGTGAGACATGTCACAATGACACCAATGACCACAATTTTCCAAAGCTCAGATTTGACCCACAGCGTCCAAAATGTGTTCAGGATCAAGGTACCTCTGAGGTGACTTCATTACAGGTGGAAAACACAAGGATGCTGAAATAGCTTGTGTCCTGTGACATGGAGGAGGAGAAGGCAACCACATCATGCACAGGCACAGGCTTAGCTGGTGCTGCATTTCTTTCCTGTGAGCCTGAAACCAAGTCTGGATGTGTTTAACGTGAAGAACAAATCCTGTCTTTAGGTGCGTTTTCTTGAGGAAAACAAAATGCAAGTAAGTTCCCTAGAACCAAGAGACTTCCCATGCTCTCACCACTGGATTGGTGATTTTTTTCCCCAACTGCTTTCAGTGCAAGGATACCTGCCTGAAAGGCTTTGTGTAATGGCACTGAGGATACAGGCAGGCTAATTTGAACACTGCCCACTGTTGCATCTCTGGAGGAAGCTGGATCCATCCTAAAGACAGGTTTTGAGATGCCCAGGATGCTGATGACAGCATGACAAGGAATAGCTCCCAAGAAGGTGCCAGGATTTGTTCTTAGGATTTACAAGTTTTATCCTACCCCTCATTTTTTCCTCTGCCTATGGACACATATACCCTCACTATCCCCAATACTAAAACTTTAAATCACGTTAAACGTGAAAGCATTAATTGATAGAGCTGCTGACAGAATGAACCACTTCCAGAGAGTTTTGTCTGAAGTCCTGCTGCTGAGAGCAGTAGGTCTGAGTTCATTCTACCCTTGGATCATAGTTCTACTTTGTGGTGTTTCTCTGCTTCTTCTTCAGCAACCTCCAAGTCTTTGGTAAGTTCCAAGATGTTGATATCCAGCAGCCCAAGAGCCAATAACACCCTAACAACTTCACTTCTTCACAGTGTGCAGATTCCTTACAGCTTGCATAAGGTAGAAGGAGCCTAATTAGGCATAATCTGCCTATTTACTCCTGTCAGTTTGGGAGGGGTGGGCAGAAGAAAAGCATTTTGGGGCAGGTCACTGCAAACTACTGAATACAGATGGTTTTCTGGGAAAGCAAAGGGCAAACGTTGCCCTAGAGGAAGGGAGAGGATAATAGGATGAGGGAAAAGAACTGGAGATAATGAAACACTGAAAATCTGCAGAAGAAAGGAAAAGAGATACAAAAAAGCCAAAGGAGAACAACATAGACGGCACAGAGGAGGGAAGGTGGATGAACACATTAGACCTGTACTGACTTGCCCTTCAGCTCAGCAGACCTGTGCATGAAAGCTCAGCTGGGGCTGGAGCGCCCATTCCACATCACAGGTGACCAATTACTTGGGATCTCAGTGCCTTACTGGGCCCCCAGCCAGACCCAAACGTGCTGTTGCCCACTGGTGTGGACACTGGCTTTCCAGGTGGGATGTGAGCAGGATATGAAACTGCCCTGACAATGCAGCTGACCAAGTGGCCCAGACATAACCTGAGGGGTTCCTGCCAGGTGGTTAAATGGGAAGGGAAGGGAGAGAAGAAAGCAAGGGGAAGCCCTGGGTACCCTGGGATGAGAGGTGATGCAGGCACTGCATGAGATTTTGTATAGATAGGAGGATGGAAGGATGCTTGGGGGGCCGGTAGGAGATGACTGCCACCATCTCCTGATGTGCTGCAAGTCCAACCTGCAAATAATGCAAAATGTACAACGTTTGGCTGCATTCAGTCTTAGGTAGTTTTTCCCTTTTGACCTTTCCTCCCCTTTTGAGACAGTCTCTCTCTTAACTTGCTAAAAGCCTCCTTTTAGGAGGTGCTAACAGCAAAGCATTAAGAAGAAGGAAAAAAACCCCCCAACAACACAAAAAGAGAAAGCCAGGAGGACTAAACCAACACACAAAAATCCCTCAGCCCTGTTCCTCTGCTCCCCCAGGAAAAAAAACAAAACCAAATAAACAAACACAATCAAACAAACAAGCACCTTTAGTGGTTTAGAGCGAGCAGAGGCTGTTTTAGTTCCATTCTTATGAGAAAAATTAGCACAAGTAGTGGCCCCTTTGCATGAAGCGGTGGCAAGGCCCCTCCTTCCTCTACCGGAGCAGGGCTCTTCTCAGTAACGAAGAGAAACTGCTTTCCAGGAAAGCGAAGGTACAGGGGCTGCCCGGAGCGGGGTGACCCAGCGCGGCTGCGGGGAGCCGGGTGCCGCGGCTTGCGGGCTGCCAGCCCCGGCACGGAGCTGCTGCGCTGCCGTGCCCAGCCGTGCCCAGCCGTGCTGCGTGTCCCGGACGACGGATGGAGCGAGGGAAGCCGGAGCCAAGCCGGAGCCAGCCGCGCAGGGGGCACCGCGGCCGATGCCTTCGTGCCAGTCTGCAACACCCTCTGCTGCTGCGGCTTTCCCCCGCGGCCGCCGCGGCAGAACGCGAGTTCCCAACTCGTTGCCAGTCCATGCCCCTGGTTCGCTTGAGGGAGGAAGACCCAGCAGACAGCGACCTTCTAGGTTTTCAAACAAAGCATCAGGCTGCATAATCTGGAAGGTATTTAGGTCGGGTTTAAGCAGCTGCGGTCTTTTATAACTGTACAGCAAACCACTCCCTCACCTCTGAATCACGCCTATATGTCAAACACCCTGGAGCAGTACAGGACAATCTGGGACAGGGGAAATGAGGTACCAGCCTTCCACACCACTGGACCCAGGTGTGAACTCCTTGAGGCTCTGTGGCCCCATAAATCCATGACCACCCCAGGTAACTTCTCCCAGCATTGCTGCCCAACAGACATGGAGGTAGAAGCTCAGTCAAGGATTTCATTGTATCCTTGAGGTCTATTGCCATTCCTTGTTATCCCACATTCTCAGGACATGTTACTGGAGGCCGAAATGGGTGGGCCTTGCCCCAATCCCTTAGCTCAGAATCCTTCACTTGGACCATGTAGCCTCAGTCCTGCCCATGCTTTCCCAGATTTGTCCCCCCACACTGAGGCGGGTGGTGATGCTGAACCCCACTCACAGGACACAGGCAGTGAGTTCTCTCACTTCAGGCACTTCTCCAAAGCAGACAAAAACCAGGAGAGTCTGTTTGCAGGGGGCAATCCAAGACAGAGATCCCACAGCAGAAAGGTCCTAAGTCATTGCTGGACCTAGATGCAGGGGCTTCCTCAGCTGAGGAAACCAAGCCTCTAAATGAAGTGAAACAACAGAAAATGCAAGGAGTATAGCTATAAAGGATAATTTTGGGAGTGGTTGTAGCGGAAGCGTTGCAGGCTGGTACCATCTGACAGCAGTGTCTATTGCAGTAGACTAATTTCCAGACCACTCTGCTTTCCAGATGATCACAGGACAAAGGACTCTGTCACATTAATCATTGTTGTTTTGTTAAACATCCCATCTTCATTAAAAAACTGCCAATGGTTGGAAAGCTGCCAGCACCCTCAGTAAACCACTGAAGTATTTAACTCCTTTCTCCATTATCGAATGTGTACCTCGTCTCCAGACTGTTTTTTCTTGAGCCGTTGTTAGGCAGCATGACAACTGGAGGAGCAAAAATGCAACGCTACCTAGGTATGCTAAGGCTTTGATCATATTGGTCCTAAATGCTTCTCTCCCATAAAATGTCTTCCAACTCCTTAACAGGCCTTAAAGCTCTGCCAGGAAGCCTCTCCAACTTGTTCCCTTCCTCACTGAATCATAGATGTCAAAACTGGGAATTCTTTCACACCGGTAATCACCTCCATGGAATTAGCAGACACAATATAATCTCCTGCAATATAATCTCATTACACCTGTTCCGCACTCCCTGCTTATACATCGGAGAATGGAATTAGCCTTTCTGACTGCACTGGGAGCTCACAGTCAGCTGCTGCTCTGCTGTGAGTCAGTCCTTCACCAGAGTCACTTCTTCCACAGACGGCGCTGCCAGACCAAAAGTGTGGCCCGGGTGGAGTAACTCACCATTGGGCTGTTTCAAAAACCCCCCTTATGTGCTTGTATCAAATTTAATATTTTGACACTTGCTATCTAGTCAATTCTCAGTCCAATTACTACAAAATGTGTTAATTTGGTATCATTCCAGTATTTTAAAAATCAAAACACGGTGTAAGACTGTATCAGTTTCCTTGCTGGAGAGCTATTACTTCAACAGCTTTTAGTTTTGTCAGCCAAATCCATAACCCAAATCTGTAACTTACATCTCCAAAAGTTCCCAAGCAGTTTTATAGATTCTTTTCCATAAACACATGAGACTTAGTGTTAACTAGAACTTTTCCCTTGTTTTTAAATAATCCTAGCATGTGCTATTTCCTTATTCTGTCGGAGGTCAGTAAGGAGCTGGTAGGCCTGTAATTACAAGCGTCAGATTACTTATGGTTTTCACTATTATTTCATCTCAGCCTATGGGGAATCTGCCGGATTTTCCAAGTGAAAGAAGGTTAAGTCTAGACAAGAGCTGGAGAGAAACTTCTCTTCTTCCCCTGCCACTTCATACAGTAAAATAGGCGTGCACTCTAAAGGTGGGTATGGGTTTTGTAGAGATCTGGAGAGTAGCTCGCCTCACGAGTTAACCTAAACAGGCCCAGGGGATGAGAACCAGCAGAGACTCCTGAATCTGTCCCAAACATAATAGACTTTCTGATTAAGGAGGAAATGGAAAGCTGAGACTGGAAAGAGTTTATTTGTATGACGGGTGCTCATATATAATTTATATGCAATAAATGTTTCTAGCTATTTCATTAGTTGCAAATAAAGTGATACAAATGTGCACCACTTGGACCTGATGCATGGTGTGTGCCTGGGGCTGCTTCCAGCTGAACGGTGGTGGTTCATGTGGGAATGATTTAACACTCCAGCAGCCCCACCATCCAAATTTTATGCTGCAGGTTAATCCCTGAAGTAGATGCACTCCACTTTTTCAACCACTCATCGCTTGGCTTAAAACAAAGATTTCCATTTAAATTATCATATTGGCCTCAGACTGTGGTGGGTAAAGAGCCAGCATCTCTTTGTCTCTCCCACCTTCTGCACAGCTGGAGAGCTCTGGAACAACTGAGTTTAGCTCAGTTGGTTACAGCATGATGCTAATAAATGAGGAGCACAACAGGTCTGGAGCAAGGGGGGAGAAACCAACTTAAGCCATTGCAGAATTTTTTTGCACTTAATATGTAGGCAACTTTTTCAGTCAGAAATTCACACAAATGAAATTCAACAAGAAATTAGGGAAAACCAAAGAAAAAGTACACCACACAAGGTACCTGGATGGGTCTGTTGCTGTTGAGCAGAGTCAGAGGTCGTGGGATGATATCCTGCCTCAACTCTTCCCACCTGGGGAGCTCATTTAAACTCTTGAGACTTCCTGGGACCATCTCCAAGGCAAGCATGATTTGTAGATGGAGCTCAAACTAAAGCTCGTGAGCCAGCCTGCTGGAGCTGGTTGCGTGATAACATGTTTCCCTGTGATCACTTTTTTTTCCTTGTCTACTATAGATTGCAGCATAAGCTCACAATATGGGGCTTTACATAGAGGTGTGACCTCTATACATCCTCTGAAAGGCATCAGTTCAGGTAGCAATAGCATGCTTTTTTTTATTTGTATAACCGCACAAAAGAAATTGGGGTGCAGGGCTATTCCTAATAAATCAACATAAATAGATCAATATGTCAGTACTTCAGTGCTTGAATCCAACCAGCTATGGGGAATTTGTCCCCTGGTAGCAATCAATCTGCTGTACTTAAAGTTTCCCCACCAGATCTGCAGCTAGCACAAACTGATCAATGCTGTTCCAAGTCAGCGGAGTGTAACAGCTTCGCATGTCCCAGTGTTCACCCTTGCAGGTCTCCTGCTCCTTTGCAAGGACACAGAGGTTAAATTACCCTTTGCTAAGCACATGGGATATCTCACACTAACTCACAGTTCTTTATTCAAAACCAGCCTTTCTTACCACCAGTGTAACCCAGCCAACACCTCAGCACGTTGCCAGGTGGAGTCTAGTTTGGTCCTCCCCGAGCAGCAATTGCACTGCAGTCGCCTGCGGCACTTAGTAGAAGTAGGTGCAGCAAAATGAATTCTGCAAGCCACCCAAATTCTGCTGTGCATCCTGCATAGGGCCCTCCCCTCGGGGGGTGGTTTTCCAGGCTGTGCTGGGGGAGATGCACAGCCTTGTAAGATGCTGGGCTGCTCCTTTAGAGGGCTGAGTAGCACTGCTAGAGAATGTATGAGGGACCTGGTGGACAACTCAATAAACTGGCTTTGGCTAATAGGATGACAGTCCTGCCGCTGAGGGGAGGGTGCAGAGCACATCCCAGTGCAATCTTCTCCACTTGGAGCTCTATCTGAAATCACCTATTCCCAATCATGAGGATTTTTTCCTTTCCCATCAGGCAGCTGCTGATGGAGCCTCCTACCAGAAGTAGTTTAGGATGCAGGTCACAGGAGTCCAGCATCACTAGAGAATGCATTATTCCCACCTGAGTCCCAGAATCATCTCTGTGACCCAAAGCAATGAGAGCCCAGATCCTACTGGCTGCTGGAATGGGGGAGAGAGCCCAGTGTGGTGGTCCAAGACCTGTGGGTGGTGATGCATATACTGCCAGGGCAAACATTTACAGTAGGATCCCAGGATTATCCCAAACAAGGCTTGTGCCCAAAAACTGGTATTAGGTAGAGGTCAGGGCTGACAGGTAAACAACTTTGGTAACGGCCACCTACCTACAAGCTCTGTCCAGAGCTTTTGGCTGTTAACCAGCTCCATGGGACCAGCTCCAGCATGTAGCACTCAGAGGATGTTGCTCGTGGGTACAAGTTCTTGGAGGTGAAGTTCCTCACGCCCCAAACACAGCTGGCAGCCAAGGCCTGGGGATAATCTGTGCTGTGCTTGCATGGCTGGCTGGACAATGTCACCACCTTCAGTGGGCTCATTTCACTGCTCCTCAGAAGTGGGTCTGGCTCATGAGTGGCAATGGATTTTCCTGGCCATGGCCTGTTGTCCCACCAACCACTGGAGCGTGTGCTAACAGTCCACATAACTCCTCATGGCACAGGGTCCTCTTCCTCAAAAGTCATGCCACAGACGGAAGAACCTCAAGCCTAGCAGCAGCCACTGCCTAACAATTACACTGCCGTCTAGTGGCTTCTTTAGGAGGAATTCCAGGAATTCACAGGAGGGCCCTGCCCTCTGCAGCAATTGATTATTGAGTGCATTTTACAAATCTGTTCTGCCAAGCTGTCTCTTGCTTTTCACCTTTCGTAATCAGCCACCCACCTCTGATAGTTGTAGGAGAGAAGCTGCAGAAGTTACCGTGGTCTCTCCTTCTGCAAGGAGCTCCTTCCCCAGCACTTGTAGTCTGCTTTCCTGCTCCTCCAGCATGGAGGCCTAAGAAAAAGCAAGGCACTGGACACTTTGCAAACCTGTAAAAATTCGTGTTCTGATTTCCCTACTAATGGCTCACGAGGAGAGGAGGCTGTGAGCTACACAGCGCTTTTGTTTCTTCTCAGTGATGGGTCCCCAAGGTTACGTTTCAACTGACATGGTGCAGAGCCCATTTTGCCAGGATGAGTTAGAGCTAGGCAGGAGAAACAGGGCTGTAAGCTTCTACACTGGTTGCTTTCAAGCTTTTTAGGCTGTTCTGAAAATATATAGTGTAATTTAGGAGACTGATGTGCTGAACTGAGCAGAGGGCTTTCAGTTACCGATATAAAAATGATTCCCTAAGAACATACATTCATCCTGCTTTCTCCAGCTGTTCCAGCAAGGGGTCCCACTGCTCACAGTGTGATTTGACTTTGCTTCCTTTGACCGCAGAGTCCTTGACTGAAGAGGAATTGTTGTGGTCCGCATTAGGCCTAGCAGACTGACTGCTGGAGGGAATGAGAGGCACCAGCAAGCAGCCATACTTGGGTATTGACTTTCTCGAAATTTGGTCTATGCAGACATCACCTTTTTGTGCAATGAACGAGGCAAACTGTATAGAAGCCTCTCCATCTGAGAGGGGTCTGTTTTCGCAGAAGAGGAGTGGAGCGGCTGAGGCAGTGCTGTCCGCTGTGTATCTGTGGCAGCTTGGCCCTGTAGTAGAGTCAGTTCACTGCGATGGGTCACAGTATGGGAGGGTGACTCTTGTCCCTGAAGCAACACGATTCCAGCAAGCGTTAGGAGTTCAGAAGAGTCTCTCTATCAGAGAGTGACAGAAGTTCAGTGTTAGTGTCAAGCACTGGGCCTGTTTGATGTCAATATGAAGCTCCTGGGTCACAGTTAAAGCATCTCCCACTGTGTCACCACAGTACAGGCAGTTTCCATCATCAGTAATGTCTCTTCTGGAGGTAGTCAAGGATGCAGCCATACCTCCTTGATTTCGACTCCTCAGAGATTCCTATCATGCCCAGGAGCTTGTTCGCAGCTTCAGACCCCATGGCCATCGTTAAGTCCCGATTCCTGTCCCTGAGCCCGGTGCGGCCAGAGGCGGGGGCGGAGGCCGGGGCGCCCCGGG
>VZTA01009232.1:192930-205807 GCA_013398855.1 Mohoua ochrocephala | reverse complement strand
GACAGCCCTTCCCCGGAGCCGGGACCAGGACCGGGACCAGGCGCTCCAGGGCGCCCCGAGGCGAAGGCCCGGGTGTAGCAGCTCCTCCTGCCCGCCCAGGGGAGGCCTGACCCCGGGGCCGGGGGGACCCCAGGGCCGGAGCCCCGCTGGGCCCAGGCAGGACTGCCCGGGGAGGGCCGTCAGGGAAGGGCAGGTCCACGGTCACACCGGAAAGTCAGCCCACGGTTGTTTGTCAGGATCTGGCCCGGCGAGGGCAGCTGGGGTCACGCACAGCCCCGTGATCAGCAGGCAGGGCCACGGTTCCTGGGACGAGGGCGTTGCTGATGGAGACCGGCACTCCTGCAGCACTGCCGCGGCTGGTCCTGGGCCGAGCTTAAACACACTCATGGGGAGCCCCAGGCTTGGCTGATTGGGACCGTCAGGGCCCTGACAGCAGCCTACCCCCTCTGTCCTCATGCCTTGGAGAGGTATGGGCTCAGGAGGGACTTGCTGTAGAGCGATTTAATTGCTGTGCGGTCTCAGAGGGCTGTTTAAGGGAGCAGATACGCAAGACAAGTCACTTGGAAGGGGATATGACATGAGAGACTTGGGGATAGGGGTAGTCAGGTTGCCCATGGCTTGGGGGTAAAGGGGAAATGTTTAAACCACCATTGGGGGGTCCCCAGAGGCTGGGTTCGCTCAGGAGCTGGGGGTTGAGCAAGGGTCAGTGATTGCCAGGTAGATGAGATGGCTGAGGTCGAGCAAGCGCCTGGCAGGTTGTGGACCCATATCCCATGCGAGGTCCCTGGCCCGGGGGGGTGCACAGGCAGGTGGCAGCAGTGACCTGCTGTGCAGCATGGAGCCAGTTGCTCTTGTGAATGTGCCAACCGGTGGTGCGAAAGAGAAGCACCGAGGTAAAAGAGGACAAGGGGGTAACAGTCTAATGCTGGAGGCAGCATCCTTGTTCCCCAAACTGTCTTTTTGGTCCAAGACAGGTGCCTGGCTGCCTTAAGCTAGCTGGGGGAATTCTGCATGGTTCCCTCTTGCCAGATCTCCTGTGCCTTCTGGTCGGGTTGCAGCTGCTGCAGAGACAGAAAGGCGGCTTTCTCCTCTTGTGTAGGGAAAGCTTATTTCTTCCTAGGAGCATAGCTAGTACGTGCTGGGAGGAGGATTCCCCAAACAGGCAGTCAGGAACGGCAGCTTGGGATGTTGAATGGGGAGCTATAAATCAGCAAGCTGCTAATTAAGACCACAGGAGGCTGGTGAGTTACTAAAGACCTGTATTACTCTTTTCAGAGCTCTAGACCATTAACAAGACCCCTGGGACCTACTCCAAGTACGTGACTCTCCAAGGACATCACCCTATTTTGGGCATGTTCTCAGAGTTGAAGTTCCCTGTGCCCTGGGGACATGTGGCAGCCAAGGCCTGGGGACCCTCGGAGGGACACCCTGTGCTGTGTTTGCATGGCTGGTTGGACAATGCCAACACCTTTGACAAGCTCATTCCACTGCTCCCCAAAGGTAGGTCTGGCTCCTCAGGATGGCTTGTGCTGTGTGGCAGGGCTGCACACCTGATATTCTTTCCCTTTCAGGTTGTTACTACGTGGCAATGGATTTTTCTGGCCATGGTTTGTCATCCCACCGGCCTGCAGGCTGCCCCTACCATTTCCTAGATTATGTGACCGACGTGTGCCGGGTGGCAGCAGGTGGGTACTTGAAGGAACCCTCGAGGGGGTGCTTGTGCAGGGGGTGCTGTATTGGTCCTGCTCTTTACAACAAGCAGGCAGCATTTACTGCCAGGAGAGGAATCAGTTCCCCCTACTTCTCCGTTTGATGTTAGCCAGTGCTTTGTGGCTGAATAAGTGTCCCTCCTTCTCGCTGTTTTGGGAAAGGAAGAGATGGTAAGCCCTGGGTGTTTCTGTACTAAAAAAGCAGCAGTGGTGAAGTGGATGCAACTAAATAGTTTTGCCAGACTGGCTTTTTGTAAGCAGTCAGTGACCCCTAACCAGTGTTAGGTGTAAATTGGAAACTTCTGGTTCTCCCTGATGGCAGTTTGCTACTTGCTTTAGTATCATACAAAGAAATGTGAAAGTCAAAGTGTCTCGTATTCCTAATAACTCCTGATGTAACTGTCCATCTGTATACGTGGCATGTGTGGTTTTACATCCCTCCTTCAGTACACAAAAGAACCCCTAGAAGCTCTCAGATGTTCCAGAGGGTAAACCCCATCTTTCAGGGAGGTACATTTCAGATGGGCAGCACAGATAAAGCTGTATTTTCCTATAAGCCTCCTGGAGTGCCCTAAAAATGGACTGAAGAGCTTGATGTGCTAAATGGTGCAGAAAGCTTTCACTTGGAATCATACTTCCCTCAATGCAGCAGACCTGGCTCTGTGTCCTCACATGTCTTGCAGAATGCCCTGCAGCAGGATGCTCTGTCAAGGTTTCTCTCTTCCACCAGATGCTGCCCAGTTAGGCTCCTCTGCTTCTTGCCAGTCTCATGTCTGGCAGTGAACAGGAATTTGCTGGAGTTTGTTTGACATACAGAGAGAGCTTGAGAGCTGCATGACTTAACTACCACGGAAATGAGGTGGTGAATGCTCTTTTTCTTTAAAACTGGCCTACTTAGCTGCTTAGTTTCTGGATTAAGAAGCAAATTAGGCAGTGCAAAAGCCCTCCTGGGAGAAAGGGCCCATGTCAGAGGAGAAACAGCAAGATGCTGCTGCTCTGGTTTCTAATGCAGCCCTATCTGTTTTTGTCTGTTGCCATTTAGCCTTGCAGTGGAGACGGTTCACCCTGATGGGTCACAGTATGGGTAAGTGGCTCCAGTTCTTGTAAGCTGTGAGATTAATAGAAATCAGTAGATAATTAACTTCCAAGACATGCTGCTAGGAGTTGGGCTGGAATATTTATTATATTATGTCAAGTACCAGGTTCCTGCTTGAGTGATTCAAAAATCTGCACCCTTGTTTGAATTGCCTCTGCTTTCAAGACCCTGTAGTACAGACAGTGGTAACTCTTGCTGTGAGCATTTCCCCCACTCAGAGGAGGGAACAGCACTTGGCAAAGAGGGGTCGTCTACGCAGGAGAGTTCACAGCAGGCCTTCATGCCTGGTCCCCACTCAGCCTGGGAACAGACAGCCCATTCGGTGGGCTGTAAAGCTTCTTGAGGAGACCTGGACTCCGGGATCCATCCCTTCGAGCTTGGAGCATGATTTAACTTTGCCACGATTTGGAGTTTGCTTCCCAGGGCTGCTCTGGTCACAGCTAACAGGACCTGCACGCCGAGGCATTTAAACAGTAACTCCTCCTTGGCCTTTGCTGCCTGAGGGAGGTGGGAACGGCACCCGATGGGGAATACAGCAGGTCAACAGCCCTGGTCTCTGCCTGCCTCCTGCGGGCTGGGAGAGCTCTCCTCTGCACTGGGGCTTTGTCCCATGGTACAATGCACATTTTTATTTCTGAGGCAGCTCCTGCTGTGGGGAAGGGGAATTTCTGTTACCAGGGGCTGTTCTGTGCATAACTGAGCACCCTTTTCTCCTTTGCAGGTGGGGCTGTGGCAGGAATGGTGAGTAAAGCATCATTTCTTCACGGGGTCGTGATTTCTGCAGCTGCAACAACAAATGGGAGAAGAATGAAGGGACAGACCTGGATCTCAGGGGAGGAGAGGCCCTTCCCTGACCCCTCTCCCATGTAGCAAGATAAAGACATCACTCGGTGCTCAGCTTTTCATTCTCTTATTGTTTCATCTCTCCTCAGTTCTGCTTCCTTTATCCTGAGATGGTGGACAAGCTGATCCTGCTGGAAAGTCTTGGCTTTCTTCTAGCTCCAGAGGTTAGAGCTCATGTGTCCTTCTCTTCACTTTTTTAAAATAGAAAAATAGATGGGTTTTTTTCTTTCCCTCATTTGTTCAGAGAAAGTGCTGATGTGACCACTTCCTGGCAGGTCACACAAGTCCAGGGCTCTTCCTTTTGGCAGGCACTGGTCTGCTCCTTGTTGCATGGACTGAAGTCCACCCTTAGGGTGGCCCTTGGGGCACGCTTGGTAGAGTTCCACATCCTGCGGTCCCTTAGCACTGAAATTTACTTGCCTGTAAAGCCCTTGTACAAAGGAAACTGGAACCTCTGTCCAGACAACTGCCAGCTGAGGTTATCTTTTTGCCAACAGCTTGTTGGGCGACCTGGGTACAAGATTGGTGGATTTCTTTTTCTGTTCCTGGCAGTTCGTAAAGCCACGTTCCCAACTTGCCATCATTGCTACCAGATGCTGGAGCTTTCGCTGGCAGAAGCGGGACAGAAGCCCTAGGTCAGAGAGACAAAAGATACCAAACTTTGGAGAGTTGTCCTCAACTCAGAAATGAGATAGGAAGGGTTAGAAAAGATTGCAAGGATAAAAAGTTAGTAAGTTCACTCCAGCAGTATTGATGTTCCCTTTCTCCCAGAAATGGGCATTTTTAATAAGATACCCATAACTGGTACCAGTTCTGAGGGGTGAAATTCCCTCTTCCACACTCTGGTAAGGAGTAAAAACATTCAGAATAGAGGGGTTACTCCTCTTCCCTGCCTCTCTGTGTTTCAGGACACTGAGGCATGGCTGAAATCTAAAAGGAAGGTGATTGACAGGTTAC
Organism: Mohoua ochrocephala; assembly: GCA_013398855.1. Classification (NCBI taxonomy): domain Eukaryota; kingdom Metazoa; phylum Chordata; class Aves; order Passeriformes; family Acanthizidae; genus Mohoua; species Mohoua ochrocephala. The sequence continues at coordinate 201,202 of VZTA01009232.1, read as the reverse complement.
TGAGTCTGGAGGCAAAGCAGCAACCCCCCAAGGCACGGAGCCCCGAAGCAGCATTGCAGAGGTGGGTTCCCATCCATCCTCTTCATTTACTGCCTGCCCTCACCTTGACAGAGGTACAGCTGCACAAGTGAGAAAGGAAAACCGTCCCTGCATTTCACCTTTCGAGTCCTCTGGAATCCCAGCAAGACCTTTTGCTTCTGCTGCCAGAAGCTGCTGCTTCTTCCTGCTCCTTTCTGAAGCAGCCTGAGAGCTCGCTGTCACCTTGTCATGCCATTTTTGCTTCGCTTCCTCCCTTTTTCCAGCAGCACAATCTCTCTGCCATGTCTCCCTCAGGCTCTTAGAAGCAAACAGCCATCTGACAGCAGAGGGTGGGGCAATCCTGCTGCAGCGAGGAGCAACTGAGACACCCGCTGGTAAGGGGCTGTGTGGTGCTGGGCCACTGCTGGGTGTGGGAAGGGACTGGTGCCAACAGCCATTGTCTTCTGCAGGGTACAGGGTGCCCTAGCTACAAATTTACACAGCCTGAATGGGATCAATTAAGTCTGGAGGCAGAGTTCTCCATTCCCAGCAACTGAATTTGTTGCTCAAGTCCTAGAACAGCTAAAGAAAATGAATTTCAAAAAGGAGAAATCTGAATTAATCCTCTTCCTCCCATCTCAAAAAGTCTTAGGCAGACCCCAAAAGTGAGTTAAAACAGAACAACTCCTGCTCCTATGAAACATGAAAACCTTCTGTTTTTGTTTTTTTTTCCAGGGCTGGTGTATAACAGAGACATGAGAGCCCGTATGGTGAGCACTGCTCTTCTTCCCTGCTCTTTTGGAGCCCTGAGCTTACAGAACACTCAGACAGAGGATGCCTGCTCGCTGAGCCAGGCCCTGCCTCCACCCAGCCACTTACTTTCCGCTTCCCTAATTCCCACATCTCCTTTAAATGCTGCTTTTAAAAGAGCCTGCGCTTGATCATTGATTCAGCTTACAGAGTCACTGGAAAATGTTACCGCTTATTTTTTTAGAAGTTCCTCTGCCCCAGGGCCTCCTGGCCACATTTTCCTGCTGTTATAACTCTTCAGGCAGCAGTTGGATGGATGCTTTCTGTCAGCTTCTCTGTCAGGTGACCTGAATAAGAAGGGGAGTGGAGCGAAGTCCTTAGGTTTGGTATTTTGATAGTTTTGTGCCACTTTTGAGCAAACAGAGCCTCCTCTACCTGTGCTACTGCCAGGATATGAAAGCCAGGGTAATGTACTCTCTCCTTTTTAGTAGAAGGATTTTTAAAGCTTTTCTCTATGAGATCATTCCCATATGTGCTGCAGCCCAGCAGGCAATGTTGTTGGCAGCCCTGAAACACAGCTGGACAGAAGGAGCCTTTGCAGAGCCAGCTACTCCTTTGTGCAGCCTGGATGCCTGTCATGTCCCAGCAGGGAAGCTTCGGGGCCACAGCTACTTCAGCTTTCAGAGCCACTTGTGCAGGATGGCTTGGGGACACCCTCTGCCCCCAGCTGCTGTCCCTGACCTTTGACACTTTCCCTGTCTTTGCACCTGCAGCAGAGTCGAGAGTTCTTCACGGTGGAGCAGTGTGTGAAGCTCCTGCAGAAGATCCAGGACCGTGTTCTCATCATTGTGTGAGTGAGGCACAAGCCAAACCCACCCTTGCTGTTTCACTCAGTGGAAGGAATGAAGGCTAGGAAGGAGTCCTCCACTACCCCTCCCTCTAAACCAGTCATCCAGACCTTTGGCCAGTTGGCATAACAGCATAGCCTCACATGTGAGAGGGTATTTCCCAGTTCTCCACCACTGCCCTGGCTTGGGCAGGCTCCTGGAGAAGGCAGAGAGCAACTGGAACATCCTCCCAGCCTGGCACTCTACTTTCAGGCTGGGACTGCCTGGTGCAAGGCTGACTGAGGAAATGCTAGTCCTGCCCCATCTTCCCCATGCTCCTGGCTTCACAATCCCATCTCACAACCCTCCATTCCTTGGCGCTACAGGAAGGGGCCATCTTGGCAAATATGTGACCCTCCACAGCACCACACCTACTTGCTATCCTCCTGGCCTGACCCTACCCCAGTCAGCAATAGAGCCTGCCCCCTTCTCCAGACCCCAAAACCTCTTGCCTGAGCAAACAGGTGAAACTACAGCAGTCTCCATTTCCTTCAGCTGCTCCTGGAGCCCCTGGCCTGACTGAGCTCCTGCAAGCTCTCCTGTGGCACCTGGGGCAAGAAGCTCTGGGGACATGGCCAGTGGCTTGCACAGAGCCCCACAAGCTGTTAAACTGTCTGGGTGCATAGTTTGTTCTGCGAGTCGTCCTCTGCATTCTTCCCATCTCTTTGGAGGGCAAGGTGTGCAGGGCTCTGGCTACCTTGACTGGTGGGGTGCTGTTAAAAGATTGCCTAGAAAACAAGAGGAAGTGCTAGCAGTTGAGAAAAGAGGTGCCGCTTTGGCCTCCCTGATCTGTTTTAGTATCATAAGAGGTTAAGGTTATTCCTGCTTGTCCACAAATGCAACATTGTGATGAGGTCGAGTCCTCTGGGCCACAGAGATGCCTTTGAGCCTGGGATGTCTCCTTGTCCCATCACCAGCACAGTAGGAGACAGCATGATCTTAGCTCCGCAGGAGATCTAATGCTGACTTCTCCAGGGCAACTGCCCCGGTACCTCCCTCTCTGAGCAGGGCATACCCTGTTTCAATAAGCAGCAAGGAGAGGCAGAAGGGACTGAGAGGAGATGTGGAAACTCTAAGGAAAAAGCTAAGAGCAGAAGGCAGAATGGGGGCAGGGAATGATGTTCTCAGACCAGTTACAGAGCCAGCCCTGGGAGGACAACATTTAGCCAGTCTCCACTCTGATACTACTAGGCAGTCACCCAAGGTTTTACAGAGATAGTTGGATAGAAAATAGCTGCTTAGCCAAGCTGTGTGGTGCACTCTGACTACCACCTATGAGCCTGTCACCCTGCTGTTCACAAGCAGCCTGGGAAGAACAGTTGGGACTGTCACCCCACTGTCTTGGGGACACTGCTTCTGCCCAGGATAGCCACAAAGACAAATGGAGGCACACTGAGTGCTGTACTGAGCCTTGCTGTTGTTTTTCAGATCACAAGATGGACTCTTGGTACCGCACAACCTACCCAGCGCCAATCAGTTTGTGAAAGCCCTGCAGGAGGCATTCGAGTCTACCCTCAAAGAGGTGAGAGCAAACTTCATCCTTGCATCTCTATTTGCCACCAACCTGGGAGCAGCGGCTGGGAAGCAGCTGATCTTGGTGGACACTCTCCACTAGATGATTTGTCCTGAATGGCACAGCCCTCATACCGGGGGCAGGGGGGGGAGGGGAAGGCAACTTTGTCCCTGCTGCCAAAGTCCCAAGTTAGTACTGCCCTCTGGACCCAGCTCTTCTCTGGTCCTCCCATTTCTGTCCTGCCTCACTTGCCCTGCCCCTTCCCCTAAGTGGCACACAGCAGGCAATGTGTGCTTGAGGGAACACTTTCCTGGTCCACATCTTGTGTCCTTTCCCTCCAGCACATCCAGCTGGCGGAGGTGCCTGGGAGTCATTTTGTGCACCTGAACGAGCCCGAGGTGGTATCTGGGATCATCAGCAACTTCCTGACAGCACAGAACACCAGGGCCAGACTCTAGGAAGCCCTCACAGCTGCAGCAGTCCAGGAGAACTGGGAGCTACCAAGCAAGCTCCAGAATTGTCACCATTCCTACCTCGCATCCAACATCAGATCGTGATACCCTTTCCTACGCTTAGCTCACTGCAGGGTGGAAGCAGGTCTGCCAGGGGTTCTCTGAAGGAGAGCTGAGCAAAGTATCTCATTTCCCAAAGGGAGAAGGAATCCTTGCTCCACTTCAAGCTCTGTGAGTACAGGGACAGAGGCCCAAAGTGGCCTTCCCTTTGGCTTACTCCAAACTTGCACCCTGAAACAGAGCAGAACACAGGCAGAGGCAGCACCAGCTCTGGCACTGCAAGAGAGGTGGCTCATCTTGCCTCCTTCCTGAGGATGGTGTGGACAGGCTGCTCCCAGGACTTAACCTGCTGAAAAACAAGGAATGTTCTGCTGCTCTGCTTACTTCCATAGATGCCTGAGCTCAGAGGGCCTCAGTGTCTCTGTTCTACTATGAGAGCTACTGTTTTTTTCAGAATCAGCTTAAACAAGAGCTCACCTGTGCAGAGAAGGCCATTCTAATGAACACAAGAGAATGTCTCTAATCCTCTAGCTGAAGCAGCTGCGAGAACTACAAATTATGGAAAAATTGGCAGAGATTATTTCTGTCCTAAATAAAGATTAATGTCCTAATGTTAAGTCTGTCTTCTTGACTCTATAGGAGAACAAACCTCCTTTCAGGCCGCTCAGCAGCTAAAATGCATCTTGGGAGGCAGCAATTTTTACACACTGTCTGCCTTAGGCAGGCTATATTAAGGATCTGCCTCCTGGTTAAATTGATGCACAAAGCCCACTGAAGCAGGCAGGCCCGTCATCTCCGCAAGCAATGCAAACTGGATCTGCAGTGAGGTTTTAAGGAGAGGGTAAATCCATTTTATCTCAGCTCTCTGGAATTTACCACCACTTCCACCTTACATTCATGGTCACACCTCCAGTGAGGCTGCAGGTAGTAAAATAAATGTGTAAGAGCCTGGGGCTGGGCGGGTTACTTTGATCACATGCCTACCTCTCTGTCCAAAGCTGCACAAATGCTATAGGAGCAGTACAAAAGCGTTGCCCCACACCTAAACGTGCCTGCTGCCATCCTTACCTGCCTTCTGTGGGCTGGGGACAGGCTGGCCGTGGAGAGTCTGGTTTCTCCTTCCAAACCAGGCTGCTCAAAGTGGCATTTGTTCTTGCAACAGTGCTGGGTATCAGGAATTGCCCATGGCCTAGACATGGCTGCACAGCTCCATGCACAGCTGGATGACTGGGCACTGCAACACTTGGCTGAGAGGGAGCTGCCAGGGAGGGAATCACCAGGAGAAGGGGTAGGGCTCTGTACCAAACCACTGTGAGCACTGATATTTTCTTGTGACAACAGGTCTGGGAACTCTGCAGTTAGGCTTTTCCTAAAGCCACTTCCTTCCTCTTTCCTTCAATAAAATGTACAAAGGAGCACCAGGTTACAAGCCATGATTTTTACCACCACCTCAGCACACAAGAACCTGTTTCCCACAGGAGACCGGGGGGAGAGAGAAGCATTCCCATGTTCTGAAAACAGTAGCAGCAGTTTATTTACAGTTCTTCAGCCATTCCTTGCCCCTGCGGAGGCTGTGCTAGGTCAATCCCAGTTCTCACCAAGCTTTAGGAGGTGTGGTTTTGGGTGGCAGGGAGATACAGGTTGTCACAGGATGTGCCTCAGCCCCTTGACCTGAGCACCCCAAGAAGTGGTGCCACAGGGTTGAATGACAGAAGAGCAGGAAGATACTGGTGCAAGTAAAGGGAACTCCCCTCCAGCAGCAGTTGCTGGGATCTCCCATTTCAGATCCAAGGGTAGAGGCAACCCAAAGCTGCCTCAATTCCTTAAAATCCTTTGGCAAATGGAGTCAGTAGGCATCTCTCCTACCCCCTGCAGCACAGGCACGTGAGGAACAGCTCAGCACAACCTAGTAGGGCCGAAACTTGCGCTGGGCTCTCATCAGTGCGATCCTCTGCTTGTCCTCTTCAAATTTCTTCCTCAACTGGGCAATGTCTAAAACACGGAGAAAGAGAAGGAACAGGTCACACGGGAGCAGCAGATCTCCCTCTCCTGGGAGCTTCGCTTCCACACACCAGGAGGGGCTCAGTCACAACAGCCACAAACACACACTTCCCAGAGCGGGTCGTTTTACACCTGGGCTGAGTGCCAAGCCGGGGCTCCAGCCGTTCATCTCCGGCGGTGCTGCAGCTCCCTCTTGGGGAGGAATCTGGCTAGTTTCCCCCTTCAATCGCTGCCTTTGTGCAGACTGAACAAGCATCTCTTGGAAAACCACAACCTGCACACCCTCCCACAAAATATTCCAGCAGCCCTTGCTAGGACAAGTGGTGGCAAGAGGCCTTCCAAGAGCTGGCGAGGCCATCCAGACCCTGTTTACTGGCAGCTGGACGTAGCCTCCACTGAAGGCAGAAGGATGCTCTTTGGCCACAGTGTGAGAGACAGAGCAGGGGTAGGAGGAGATTTGCACACTCACGCTCTCTCTTGCTCTCGCGATGCTGCCAGGCGTAGAAGTTGAGCAGCTCTTTTCGGGCCCTTTTCTGTTTCTCCTTCTCCAGCACCCGCAGGTTGGCAGCCTCTGTCCGGGGCAGGCCGGGCTTCCGGCCCTTCCGTGTCACCTTCACCCAGCCCTCCTCATCTGGAACACCCTCCTCCTTGGCTGCTTTGGCTTCTTCCTGTAAAGGCAGGAGGGTGAGGCAGCCCACTGCAGATGCACAGCCTGATGCACAGCCCCCCCACAGCCCCCCCTTAAACACAGGCAAAGTTACAGCTCCTGCTTCCACACAAGATTTAAAGGAAGGCATGGGGATCAGGCCTGTAGGCATTCAATTCTCAGTCACAACACTGCATGCCAGCCAGGAACCAAGTTATTTGTGGATATCTATTGTAAGCCCTGGGGGAAGGGTCAGGTGTTGCAGACCAAACCAGGGCCTGACTGCCCACCAGCAACTGGGAGTAAAAAACCTCTGCCAAACAGAGGAACCCTCAGCTCTTTCCACTATGGCTGGAGCACTGAGAAATCTCTCTTCTTCTCCTCTCCCCCAAGAAAACTGCATAGCTGGATTCCCTCCCTAGCCTGGCCTCACCTCTGCCATCTTTTTATCATAGTCTTGCATGTAGGCATCCACCTCAGCCTTCAGCTCCTTTGGATCCACGATGGAGGCCTCATAGCTGGCGATCCACTCTGAGACAGAGAGGGCACAAGTCAGCAGTGGCTGCTGTTAGAAGCAGGCTAGTGTGGTGCTTCTGGGCAGGTCTAGAGCGAATTCCAGAGGGGGGAAGGACACACCGTTCCCATTTGTGCTCAGCTTCCCCCCTGCCACAGCTCAAACCGACTTGCAGCTGTGAGCACAACCAAGGTGTGATGGGAAGAGTTTGCAACTTTCCCAGGCAGAAGTGGGCTAGCCTTAGGCCCAAGGGGCACAACATTCGGGGCTGTGTTTCTGTCAATGGGTTATATGTGAAGTGCTGTCATCTCGACAGACAACTGGTGCCTGTTGCATGAGCCTGGTCTCCGTTTTGAGGACAAGAAGCAGACAGTACCTCTGGATCTATGCAATACTGAAAAAATGTCAGGAAAAAGCACCCTTCCAAGTGACCCCATTCTCCCATAGGGTCACTGGACCAGACTCCAACACCTGCTTCAATAAGATTGCTACCCTGTGAATAATAAAAGCACACAAAACACTGAACATCCCTCAGCTTAGAACAGAAGGGGACATGCAGGGTAGGATTCAGCAAACAACGAGTACAGTTCTTCCCTAGCACTAGCCAGTAGAAAGACAGCGAGAGCTGACATACTGCTGATGCCGGTTTTCACAGGGTGGCTCTCTGTTGATATTAGCAAGGGACCTTCCTGTGATAGAGCCTTGGCTGCCTGGACACCCGCTGGTTTCCTGAACACCACGTAGGCTACTTGAAATCCCTAGAAGAAAAAAACACCCAAGTGAGTCAGATATGTCGGGGAAATTGGCAATGGAGCAAGGAACTGCAGTACAAATAACTTAAAAAAGTAAAATAAAAATCAAGCCACAAGTGGCAGTAGGATAAGAAAAAAAAGATAGTGTAAACTTAAGTAAGTAATCATGTCACCCAATGCCCCATATGGTTTCCTGTGCCTCATGTTCTGAAGAGAACCATTCAGTACTTGCCACCTTTTTCCACTAAAGCATCAGTATTCCTCTCCCATAGGAGCTTTACCTTTACAGTTTTGTGGTCGAAGAATTTGGACGTCAGTTTATCTTTTTTCTCTCCTGGCCCCGGTTTGTCACAGATGTCCACAGACTGCACGCGCCCGCAGCGAGAGAACAGCCTAGACAGAGAGTCCTTGACACGGACAGTAAGAGAGAACACGCGGTATAGCAAAGCAGGAGCGATGCCTCCCACGCACAGCCTGCAGAGGTCTCCGGGCGGCTCCCTGGCCCCAGCCCGGCCCCCCGCCCGCAGCAGCCCCAAGGCACGCCGGCTCCCGGGCCCCCAAGGCAGTGCCCCCGGCCCCCGGCCGCCCCCACTCACCGGGCCGCAGTATGGGGGCACGTTGAGGACGAAGAGCGTGCGGCGAGGCGGATGCGCGGTGTCGGCCCCTTCCCGCACCTGGT
>VZTA01009232.1:176350-192292 GCA_013398855.1 Mohoua ochrocephala | reverse complement strand
GGCGCCGCTCCCGCTGCACGTCCCGTGGCGGCCGCCATCTTCTCTGCGCGCGGCGGCGCGGGGGCCGCCGGGAGCTGTAGTTCCCCGGGCGCGGCGCGGCGCCGGTAATGGCGGCGGCCGGTGGACTCGCCGGAGCCCCGGGGTTGAGTTTATGTTTTTGTAAAAACAACGTAAAACCCAGGCACTGTCCTTAATCTGAGAGAGGCAAATATATCTTAAGGAGATGTAGAAACATTCAAAGACAATCGTTTTTAAAGACTCTTGTTAATTAAAAAAACTCAAAAAAACCTTTACAGAGGAACTTGTAATGGAAGACAGGATCATTCCAAAAATACTGAAGCAAGATAAATGTAAGAGGTGACAAAATATGACATGATATGGAGAGTTAACCTAACCAAATATCGAGTTAATGAACATTATTGGACGGTACATGCAAAAGCCATGAAAATATACCAAACTTGCACATTGTGGCATCACTTCAGAAGTCCTCACATTTTTGAAATAAAAAACCCCAAAACAAACAAAAGAAACACCGTTACAAATGACCTACCACCTGACCTGGCCAGACATTTAATTTAATGTCTAAATTAATGTACATTAATTTAGAGTGCAGGCAATTAGTATTTCATATGCAAGTTCCTAATTTCTACCGGTCCAGAAAAAAAACAACCAACACAAAAATATAACCATGTTGCATGAGGATGAATGTAGACAGATGTGAGGTCAGAAAGGGGTAGGAAACCATGATTAGCATGACAATTGCAGGACGTCAGGAGAAATTGGAGAGCCAACAGAGAACTACCTGAAAAGGACTGGGAACAACCTGAAAAGGACTGGGAATGACCTGAAAAGGACTGGGAATAACAGTTACTCTTGTTTCAGTGGCCACCAGAAGCCATGCAATGGTGCATTAAAGAGCTGGCCAAGAACAGAATACCAATGTACACCGAGACATTGCTGTAAGACAAGTCATGGAGTGGTGTTTGGACAACCACTCAATTCACCGATTTATAAAAAACAAGAATATACTGCCATAGATCACAGAGCTATGGAACAGAGCAGTCAGTAGTTCTTCCAAGGAAGTATGTCCATAAAACTCTCGGATAACCTAAACATAACCAGAGTTTAACAGTAAGTTAAAATGCATCTTGTTATTTGGCTTTTCAAATGGATCCATTAATTTGAAAAAATCCTTGAGTCTCCCCATTCTTTCAGAAGAGGCAAGAGATGCACTCACAATACATCTTCACATTTAAACAGCCTTCTGTCTAGCTGATAATGAAAGTACCCCATTCCACCTAGAACAGGTACCCTGATTTCAAGGCTGTTTTTGTTACAAAATTACTTTTTAAACAACTAGGCTGTCAGTAACAAAGGCTGCCTTTTGTTTTTCTGTGAAAAGAGAACTGGAATTAGATGGACACAAACTGCTCCAATTCAGTAGCAAGAGTCAGCTGCTAATTTCTGCCATCCAGATTAAAAGGTGAATGAGTAGCAGTTCTCTCACCCATGTGCTCCTCTTGCTCTTCATCACATTAGCAGTTTTGAAATTTCTATGTTCACCTAGAAAGCACGATTGACTCAATGTCGGAACACCACCACTTATCTTTGGTTGCTTCACAGCATCTAAAAAGGCTTAGAATCCACTCTCTGTATAACAAACGTTTATTCAGAAACAGGTAATACATTATCTTCTCCGACCCCTAATGTTTCCTCCCCCTCCCCCCTTTTTTTTTTTATTAAAACACAGGTATTTGGTGGGCAATCTAAAAAAGGAGAACAATAGCTGTCTCAGGTCCCCTCCCCTACAAACATCTGCTGTTCACATGAAGCACCCTACCAAATCATGGTGTCACTGGCCTTCAAACCAAAGAGAGTACTCCAGAAAAAACAAGTCCTTATTATTTCTATGGCTAAAAGGGATACAGTGAGATAGAGGAATGGTCTGCACGAGCTAGGTAGAGGAAAGAGGTCATACAGAACAAGAAAGCAAAAGAAACGTAGGGTTGTCCCAAGAAACGGAATCTGGACTTCCAGGAGCTACTCAGCAGAGCTGAACAGAATGGATTAGGTTAGTCTCCCAGCTAGTAGGATCAAGTTCAAACCCCAACCAGATTCTGGAAATTGCTCTCAGCTTTCCTCTCTCAGAATACAATTTGAACAAACACAAACGAGTGGAGCTACCGGGACTTTCAACATCCAAGGCGCCAATGCCGTACAAACAATGGGAAGTACTGGAAGTGCCACCTAGTGGCCTGTCGCACACGCTCGCTGGCCCACACCACGTCCTCGCCACCCTGCACGGGGCTCGACACTCCTCTCCCGTGTTCCCTACACAGTGCTAACTGCCCTCTGCTCCTAAACCTCTCCCTGAAGCCATACACTGCAGCAATCATCCTCCAAACCCAGGCATGCCAGCAGCATACACTGCCCAAATAGCATCTCTCAAAGAAATGAGTTCTCAGACACAAGACTTCGTGTGTATTAGGATCTGAAAAGGGTCCCAGGTCCTTCCTTTTTACAGGAGACTGGGTGAGTTAGAAGGTAAGAAAGAAACTCATGTCTGTGCATCAGCATGAGGGGCCAATATAGTGTAATGGGAGTCAAACAGCTGGGCTTCTTCTAGCTCTGAACACGACTGGTTCTTTATTTTTCTGTCCAGAAAGCGGAGAGCAACTGAGCCTGACCCTCCCGAGCAAATATATTCCTTGTACGAATGCCAGAACAACCCTCCAGCACTACCAGAGTTGAAACATCCCTGCCCACTGCACAGTGGCTGGTGCACGTGTGCATGTGGCCTCTCTGCCTGATGGCGCCGTTGGCGGCTCGGCTTTCCCCGCTTCTTCTCAGTGTCACAGCTGCTGAGCAGGAAGGTGTCCCACAGCCACCAAATGCACACCAGTCCTTTCTGTCCAGAGCCCAGCCTGACTTTGTACCCAGCGCAGCAACTTCAGAAACAACCTGGTGCTCTTGCCTGTGGACAATCAAGGGGATGCACCTTTTAGTTAAAGGTCAGTCAGAAGAAAAGAGAAGGAGATCACCACTCCTTCCCTCAGAGTCTATGTGCACTTTTAATGGCCACCGGGGGCTTTGGAGTAAAGGATGGAGTTACATGGTATATGCTTGGTAATACATTACTGGCAGAAGGGGGAGGTTATTCTCTTGGGAAAAAAAAATCATGGAAGAAAACTCCAACTATGAAAACAGAAAGTACACACACAAGAGGAAACACTATTGTACAGTAAGGTAGCGATCATAGAAAACAAAAATTTCAGGATAGGCAAATGCAAATAACATCTGCACTCCTGCACTTTCCTCATCCCCCAACTTAAATGAGTTTTCCAGTCCACTGCTTGCTCCCCCCTTTCAGAGTTTAATTTTGAATTCTGTGGGCTGCACAGAGGCAGAGACCCCTGAGGATTTGAAGAGTGCCTTCAAGATAGTTTCAGGGTCCACTTCAGCTGGGGGATTTGAGGAGGCGCTTGCACTTGGCCGGCGTGGTTCCCCTTCCTTCTTCACTGAGGGGGTATCACTCAATCGGCTGGAGGATTTAAAAAAAAAAATTTAAAAAAGGCAGTATTTACCCTCTCTTTATGATAAATAAAATTTAACACTGTCTGCATTTACTGTTATCAGTGTTGCCCCCTTACCAATATTAGAGATAAAGGTTTTAAATACGCTTTTCTCACAAGAAAACATCCTCATCTCAGATTATTTCTGAGCCTCGGGGCCGAGAACACTATGTAGTCAAGCTACATTGCACTCCACTCAACATATTGTGCCACAGAAGGGGAGAGAAAGAAAATTCATGGGACAACAATTCTCAAAATAGAACCTGCAAAAGCATTTGGTTCCTTTCCCCACTGAAGGACACTTACAGCAATATAGGCTGGTCTGAGGTGATGACATTCCCATTCATATGAAGATTGCATTTCATTGGTTGACCTAAATAAAAACAAAATACAAAATTCATTCTATCAGAATTGGGGTAAGGCAAGATCCTCGAAACATCACACAACAGTGCGAGCAGTAAGAGTTCAACATGCTGGGGAAACATGAGGAAGAACAGCTGATAAATCTTTTGCTGCAAAATCAGAGCAGCAGAAGGGCCACTGAAACACTCAGTACAATATGAAGGATCACACTAATTAACAAGTTACACAGAAGTATGAAGCCCTTAGCAGGGACACAAGAGGATTTCCCATTCTCAGCTGTCTGCTCCTCATCTAACATCCAGAACATGTCCCTCAGTCTACAGAAAGAAAAAGCACCTATTTCCAGCTAAAAATTAACAGTTCAACATTAATTTCAGTTTAACATGGTTAAAAAATAAAATTGCATTATTCAAAGTTTATGGAGAATCTGATACTGCTTTACAAGTCCAATTCAAAATGTCTCTGAGTACACCCTGAAACTATTGCAAATGCCAGTTTTACTTGTACTTTGCAAGCAGCTCTGTAAGCAGGTAAAGCCTTCCTAAGGACTATCCATCTCTTGGTACCAAATTAGAAACAGAAGAAATTTCATTTGGAAGTTAGACCAGGAGACTCATCAGGAGCCTGCCTCCAGCTCTGAACCTTCTTTTTCTAGGAAAATGTGGGTGGTTTTTTTTATTGCATTTAAATAAACTGTGCATACATTCAGCTAGTTACACAGCAGTTATTACCTCATCTAGCTCTTGAACTGATTTTCTGGTATTTCTCTCTTGCTAGCATATTAGCATCTAAGATGCTTTTAAACCTTCCACTCAGGTAGAAAAGTAATCATTGATTTATTTATCCTAAATGCAACTCTGGCATCAAACTTACCATCTAAGCACCTGTTGTTGTATTTCTTATATGCTGTGATAGCATCTTCTTTCTTCACAAATACTACCTCAGCCACTCCAGGGTGCACCAGCCGGGCTCGCTTCAGAGCGCCACACACACAGAACAACTCCTGAGGGCAGAGAGTCAGTCACGACCACGGTCACATCAAAGGCACTGCCTGAGAAGGCTTTACTTGCTTCATCACACCACCCATCCTGCTTACTGAATACCTGATAGGATCTGGACACTTGTCTTACTGTGTTTGTTATGGTATAAGTACTTGGCACTAGTAATAGAGACTACACAAGCAGGGAAGTTCAGGGCCAGTACCCAGTAGTGTTTTTCACACAGGAAGACCAGACTCATTCTCAGCTCGGTGAGAATGGAAGCCCCCAGATAATTTGGACAGGGGCATAAGTTTGGACAGAAGCATCATTTGGCATGAACTATTCTTCTGTGATGTCAGGTATCTCAAAATACTCTGTGGGATTTTGTCCCATTTTCTTAAGCACACACTTTAAAAAAAAAAGTAAACAAATGCCAAACAATCAGGAACCCTCCAAGTTTTTGCAAGGACAGTAAACCCACATCACACCCCTCTTCACTGCATTCTCCATAGATCAACTGACTTATCAAAAGAGGTAGGATAAGGAAAGGAAGTGTCATTCACGCAGAGTTTGGCAGTAAGCAACACTCACAACAATATCTTCCTCTGTGACTCGAGGATGCAGATTATTTACGGTCATCTTTGTGCCTTCCAAAGGACTGAACGCCAGCTGCCAACACAAACAAATGCATCGCATGGAAAAGGTCAGAAATACAGCACACAATACAGCACAGCAGAGAAAGTAATTAAAAGTCACTAAGGGTATGTCTGTACACACACAAAGGAGAGAGCTACAGCTAGTAATGGGAAGCATCAATGTTTGCTAAAGTCCAGCTCATCTGATGGCAAAAAGGAGCTCCTTTTCCATGCCAGTTTCTCTCTGAAGTAATTTTTCACTCTTATTCCCAAGAATAACACTAACTTAATCTGCATACACCGTACTCTGGTCATGCCCACACTTTTAACAGCCTGTCTCTGTTGTACTCTCCACCAGCCAGCAAGCACCAAAATACAGCTCCAGCCTCGCAAGAGCATGCTGAACCCAACACACCCAGGAACACCTGGTGGGTTCCTTGTACCCAACATCAGGCAGTTTGGCAAAGCAATTCCAGGCAGGCTGTCTACAAATTGCCTGGGAGGTCTCATGTGCACAGCAAGCAGCTGTATTTGGAAGAACTCTTTTTTCTCCTTGCTCGCTGGAGTGGACATACAACATATCAAATAGTGTTAAAACACTACTCCTAGGGACATGAAAGCCACCACGGAGTGTCCACACAACTGCCACCTCCCTATAATATGGATTCCTCCAGGACCATGTACAGGGAAAGGATGTTTAGACAGGTTTCAAATTCTTGGGACGTGGACTGCAGTTATCAGAATAACTCTGATGATGTCCCAGAAGTAATGGTGAAAGGCAGGCAGAAATGAGCTGCTCACGTGTCCGATGAACAGCAAGTTTCAGATGTTTCAAAGACTTCTATAAAGAGCATTTTTCCCTTCCCTGAGCTCACCTCAACAGGTGCTGGCTCTTTTGGAGGCTCTTCCTTTGTCACTAAGGTCCGGGACATGTTTGTCAAGGCCTTTGTCCGCATAGGAGTGGGAGGTGCAGGTGGAGCTGTGTATGTATCGTTCTGGACCACTTTAGTCAGGGGAACGGTCTTGGACAGAGAGAATTTATTGCTGCTCAGACCAGTCTATGGGAAGAAAAAAGAAAGTATCTCAGAGCTGCAGCCTACAAAAGCCATCACTCTTCTTCAAGCACCACCACCATATTACCAGTATGCACTAAGAACTGCATGTCCATCCCACTGTCAAAACCACTACAGTGCTGGAGACTTTCAAAAGGCTCTGAGAAAAAAATCAGCGAAAGCTTCTGGGCATAAACATAAAAATGTATGTTTATCCAGAAACAGCACCTCCCTCATAAGCACTTTTTGGTTTCATGCTTTTCTTAAATGAACTTTAACAATGTGATCCGAATTTGAAAAGCTCCTTTCATCCGAAGATTTTCAAGTACTTTACAAAGTGTTCACAAAGATTGCTCATTAACAGTAAGACTGAGAAGCCCCAGTACAAAGAGCAGTAATTCCTCAGAATCACCAAGCTAGGGCACACAAAGACATGGAAACGCAACCTTTGTAGTTGGAAATACCTGAGTTTAAAGCCAGACTAAAACTTGTGCTTGGAAGCTGCTGTGAACACTGGAAAGAACAAATTTACTCCTGAAAAAAAACCTCAAAAAACCCTCCTAAGGTTATTTGAGAATTACAAATAGCCAGAAGCTCTATTCTGAATACTCACATGAGGAAGTAAATTCCTGGGGTAATCACTGTACTACTGTGAGATGGTAAAACCACATGAATTTGCTTTTCCAAAACCAAAGAATAAGTTCGCTATGTCCAACTCTCACGTCTGAAACAGGGCTAACTTCAAAGACACATAAGGGCCGTATCCAGCTAAGCACTGAATATTCAAGAATGACGACTGCACAACCTCTCTGGGTCCCTGTGCCAGATGCTGATCAACACCATGAGAATTTCATCAACTAGAATTTCTTTTGCTGCTGTAAATTTATTGGTTTGTCTTCTCCACGGTCGCTCCTGAAAAGGACCTGAGTTTTGCCTTTTCCACGACCAGGCAGTGAGAGCAGACAGATCTCACTACAGCCTTCTTAGCCTTGAGACACTGCACTCACCCTCTCCTCACACGTAATATGCTGCAGCCCTCTGACCACGCTGTTGTACTGGTTCCAGTCATGTCTTTCTTGTATCACAGAGCCCCAAGATAGGCACAGAATTCCAGATGCATTCTCAAAATGTCAAACAGGAATAATTATCTTCCTTGATTTGCTGGTTACGATTTCACTACATCTACAGTTGGCCTTTGTTGCTGGAAGGATGCACTACTCACTCATTCTTAGATCACACAGTAGGACCCCCAGGCTCTTTCCTACAAAACTGCTTTCTAGCCAGTCAGTTCTCAGTTTAAGCCGCAGAGGGTCACCCCATGCCAAAAGCAGGACCTTACGTTCGTCTGTACTGAAATTCCATCTTCTCCAGAGCAACAGTCCTCCCCAGCAAGATGCCTATGAAGATTTTTGCACAGCAAGAGATTTCCTGCTTTGATGCCCAGTCTCCAGAAGCAGCAGAAAGCTTCCCTTGCTGGTTTACTCAAACAGTAACAAGACAGGTTCAATGCACTTCCTCAACAAGAAGAAAGTCAAGAGCCAGGATGCAGCAACCTGCCAGCAGGGCAGAAAGCACACATTCTGGCTGCTAAGAGCCCATAAAACCAGTTACCCTGAAAGAACTCTGTTCCAAAAATAACAGTAGAAGCATTGGCACAAAGGAAGGGTGGGGTGAAGAGCAAATATTTGAGGAGAAAACATCATTTACAGACTTTAAAAGAACATAAGCCCTGTAAAGACTCAGCCTCTGTGTCCATGCAATGTGAGCATGGCTTGGTGGGGACTGCTCAGACAATCTCTTACCGAGTTGTGCAGGAAACTGTTTGTGGTGGTGATTTTCATCTGTTTGCTAGGAAGGGGAGAGACGCTTTCATCATCATCTTCCGTGTCATACAGACCCTGAAGTGAAGAGGTGATAGTTTACATGCAGGTAGATTTCATTCAGACATTTCAAAAACAGGTAGTTTTCTCCTGCCTTCAACCATCTTCAGCTAATGAACACAATTACCCTGGATTTTAGCTTCAGGTGTACAAGTCCATGTCAAAATATCAGCATAAAAACCATCAGACTTCCTTTCCAAAAACACCCCAGTAAAACTGTTTCCCTAGATAGAAATCACATACACATTCCTCTACTCCTAGACCTCACTAGGACTGCTGAAGCTACAATAATGGAATAAAGCCTCAGTGTCTTACTTTTTAGCACCCTCCTACCTTTACAGTTGAAGCCTGTGCATGTAATTTTGAAATTAGTTTGGGGGTGTGTGGTGGGGGTTTTTTTGCTTGTTTTGGTTTTTTGGTGTTTGGGGTTTTTTTGTTTTGGTTTTTTTGTTTGTTTTTTTGTGGTTGTTGTTGTTGTTTTTAATTAAACAAATCCCTGCTGAATACACCTGAACTGAACATTCCTTTTGAATAGCCTGCTTTTCTTAGCACAGAACATATCCATCTGGCCCTAGAAAAGACTGCACTAAGAGCTTTACTGAATGAATAATTAATTTTCCAGTTCAACTTAACACTCATACCCCTGCCTTAAAATAGTGAGGTGAACTCCCACACGAGCATTTTTTTCATTGACTCTAAATACTGTTAAGGAAAAGTCTAGACACATATGGCAGTGCCCAGAACATAAGAAATTACAACTGCAAACAGCTGCCCATTAATTCAGTAGAAAGGTAAAGAAAAATGGAGGGATTAGCAATGAGAGCTTGCAAAATCAGTGGGTTGTCACAGTCAGCAAGATTCTGGTTTACACACAGGGAAGTTGTTCTAGTCACAGAAATGCTACCAAGGAAAAAAAAACCCCAAATGGATAGAGAACAGAGGAGAATTGTGCAGAAAATAAAAGAGCTAGGAAAAAACACTAGGCATCAGGACAATGGACTTGAATTTGAGACAAAATGAATGGATTCCACGTTTACAGTGATGAGGTGGGAATAATGAAGACGTTTCCTTAAACAACAGCATCTGAGATAGGTGAGGGTAACAGGCCAGCACAAGGGTAAGGTACACAAATGGCTACAGTTACTATAATCAAGGCAAAAAAGTCCCCTGGCATGATATTGTGAACGTCAGTTTTCCAGTATTTTGTGCAATACTTGATGTGTACACACCCAAAATAACACAAGTAAAAAAACCATGCAATTCCTCTCTGAAAGCACCCAAGGTAGTAAGGTGGCTGAATGGCTGGGGGCTGTGACAAAGGCCTTTAAAACTGATCCCATAAAGACAATACTCTGGAGTCTTTCTCAAAATCTGCTCGATAAAGGCTATGGGAACTTCACAAGTACATCAGAATACTAGTTAACATCATTCACTCTCAGGTTTCCAGCAGTGGCCCACAGCTGGGATTTCACAGGAAGCTTATACCCTCTCCCACCTCACTGTAGCACATCTGACCATGTACAATCACATCCACCCTCTGAAGAGGCTGACAGCATGGTGAACCAAAACAACCAACAACTTGATCTGATGTGGTGTCACTAAGAAATTTAGAGAAAAACATCAGAGCTAGGGGTCAGCCTCTAGGGAAAAAAAATACCATTAGCACACACAGATAAAACTGGGAATATCTACTTCTCGTTCAGGTAATACACTAAGAATCAAGATAAATTATACTAAAGGAAAACCTCAGTTACCATGAAACTATCTTGACCACGCAAGACATGAAAGCTAAGCTGATGGAGAACTTTCAAACACTTTTCCTTCCTACTTAAGAGTTTTCTTTGCCCCTGCCAATGTTTATGGACACATTTTCTTCCCTGCCAAAAGTAAAAGAGGACAGAGTAGGTACACACCTGTTTATGTGTATGGTTGTTCACCACGTTGATCCTCATTCCTGCTGGATGAGAGTGTCCAGGAACTGGAGCCTTCTGCTACAGTTAGAGATAAAGAACCAAAGCATTATGCACTACAGTCCATCAGGTCCTCATTTCAGAAGATCAAAGCTTTAGTTGAATACCCTGAGATCACTTAAATGAAACTCACCTTCCTGCTTTGAAATATATCAGCACAATGTGCTCTTAGCTAACACCTATATTTCCTGTGATACGTTCAATATGAGACAGTGCCACTTAAATTAGAATCTAAGACCACACGAAGAAATGGATTCAAATTACTTAGGGTTTAGTCCAAGATTACTGGGAAGGGAAGTTAACTTCAGTCCTGTCAGGACTGACTAGATCTACACTTCTGCCAATACAAAACCATGAATAGGGTAAGTCAGAAAGTAAGTGTCTCTTCTTTCATGCTATAGGTAACTAAACATACATATCTCCATCAAACAGAAGGAGAACTATATACTGCCCCTTAGCACCAGAGCTGGAATAAGCTGTAGTGGAATAAAACGATGCACAGGGTAGTGCAGCTGCCCCCTCTGCAGCCCATCATCTCATGAAACAGGGAAACCACAACAGAAGGAGAAAGGGAATGTAGCTGTACTAATCAATAACTGAAATCATGCAACAACACCCTTAAAAATGCCCTTTTGTTTTTTGAAAAAGCTGGACACTGTCCATTAAAGAATGGATCTCCTTACAAAAATACTCCACACAGGTAGTAAAATCTTCAGATTTGCATTTTCTCTAGACTGCAACTTACACCATAGCACCTCATGTTTCAATTTGCTAATCAATTCAGAAACAAGGATACCCAGCCTACAGAAACAGCAGCAGACCTATAGTAATTTTTTTGTTTCAAAGATTTTTTCCTTGCTTTATGAGAAACAAGACCTCAGGACAGCACATTTAGAGCTGTGTGCTGTACCTTGGATCAAGACACACTAGTGAGACTCCACTTCCACATTCGGGAAGATAGGAGGGTCATGGGCAATTTGGAATTTTAGTACAAATATTTTAAAAAATGTTCAGATAATTGCTCATGTGCAAGGTTCTGTCTACAGTCTGAATCACCCTTATATCCTATATAAAAATATATATGTTTCCTTGCACTGTGTTGTCTAATAAACTGAAAATATATCGGTCAAACCAAGTCACAAAAAAACCCCAAAACACCAGGTCAGAACAAACAGCTACTGCACCAAGTCTCTGGAAACTACTTTAACGCCTAGAAACTTTGTGGAAAATGTTCAATTCCTCACAGCTGATGCTGGTGATTTGGCTTAGCAGGACAGCAAGAGTACTAATCACCCTCCTAATTAACGACTGCTCTGTGATTAGCCCTTCTTACTGCCTCAAGAGTCCTTTCTCTTTCTTACATCAGCCTGGCAGAGTGGTGGGAAACTTCCTAGGCTGATTTGCAGAAGAAACATGTTTGATGCTCTTGAGCAAAACCCACAGCTGAACAGAAAGCAGACTCATCTAGGCTTTCAAACTGATGGCAACAGGAGATTTCTGGGTATGTGTAAGCACACTGCTGATTTTTGGGAGGAGGAAAATGGAAGAGGTAGGCTAGGAATTTCAGTTCCATGCCTGTAGAGGTAAGGAGCAAAACCACTCACACAACAATCCCAACAGTCTGGAAACTTCTCTTCTGACTCTACCCATTGTGCCTAACAGACACACAGCTCAACAGCAGCTGTTTCTCACAGAAGCTGGTTAAGAATCAAGTTGCTGCGAACACAGCAAAGTGAAATCAGAAAACTGGCCCAGGAAATCAGCAGGTCAGGGTGATCAACCGATTATAATACAATTGAAATAAATCTTGAGCCTCAGCAGGAATGTTTCATGTGACCAGGCGACGCCCTGGAAACCAGGGCTCTCCTGAAAACCAGACAAGTGTAAAAAGAGAAAATTGTAAAAGGGCTCATTGAATTTTAAATTTTCTTAGATACAAATACAGCTGCATATTCTAAACTGTTATCCCACCACTAGGATAAACCAGTTACCTATACAGGACAATCCACCACATCAGACTTGCAAAGAGGGGCAGTACAAGAATGACAAAAACACCTGCATCATTTTGTTTGCATTCAGGTAGGAAAGAGACTACTTAACCATTCAAGACATCTCCTTTAATGCTGACAGGAGCGCTGCCTTAGTCTTTTTGGGCCCAAAATGAAAATGAAAACTTAAATGAAAGCTGTGATTCTACAAAAAGTCCCAAGCAGCTGCAAGGACACACAAAAGGATCAGAATCCTACCCCACAGGCTGGAATGAACTGTGTCATTGTTGCTTCTATTGTAACCATATGAACATATGAATGTGTTATCGTGCCTACTGAACTGCTGGAGAGTAACTGAGGGGCTCAGAGGTGACTCGCTTCACCTACTTGGATAGTTTTGGTGATTTTCATGGCTGGATTTACTGTCCCCATAGCTGGGCTGATAGCAGCTGGAGTGCTCCTTTTTAAGCTGATCTTCTCTCTGGCATCCACCACTTTGGTCACCTTTTCAGCAACGACGCTCTGCTGCTTACGGGAATTCAACATCTCTCGAGCATCCTGCACCTTCCCTTTGATTTTGAACCGAGCGTCCTTTTGAACCAGTTTCTCACGGGCATCTTTAACCCCCAGCTTGAGCCGGGCATCGGTGAGTCCTATCTTCTGCCGGGCATCGAACGTCCGCTGGAAGCTCACAGCCGGCGATGATCTATTTAGAAGATTTTGCTGGATGCCAATGCGAGATCTTACACCCCCGAACACTGGCCTTGTGTTGATTCTGGGGGAGGGAAAAAAAAAAAGAAAAAGAAAAAGAAAAAAGTTTCAGGCATTATGAGATGTGATACAGTGTCAACAAAAGTATTTGTGCTGCTGCAAACAAAAGTTCATTATTACTGCACAGAAATCCACTCGGGTTGGATGTCTAAATGCAACAGTAGAGCTCCTAAGGTGTTTTATGCTGGATTTTACTTTCTACATAAACAGCTAAGGAACCGGTTTCCAAAATCCATCCTGAAGCCCACATTTACAAACTAAAGGGGCTGACTTCATCTGTGCTAAGTACATACTATATTTAAACACAATTCAACAATTCGGGCACTTTGGGGAAACCTGTGAAGACAAAGAGGAACAGGAACAGACTTTCTAGGGCTGAACAGGTCTGCTAAAGCATCTTCTGCAATACAGTGATACATCCCGATACAAAGGAAACATGGAATTACACATGATTTCAAGAATTCTGGGCAGCAGGTTCAGATCTGTGGGTGCACAGCAACTTGAATTTTAGGATGTACAAACAATCTCAGTTCAAAGCCACCAGTTTCAAGGTTGATTAGCTTCCAGCGAGAATAGTCACAAATCAAATTACTTTTTAACATGACTGCCTCTTTTTTAATCTCCTAAAAGAACTACTGCACTCGACGGCCTTTACTTTTTAGGCACATCATTATCACAATACTGAGCACAGAAAGACAACAGCCCACAAAAACTACAGCATTTGTACTTGTAGACAAGTGAAAGCTAGAAGTACCTTCTTATCACAGGCCTGATACACTTTTTCAAAATCTGCCCTAAGAACAAAACCAGTTTGTCTAATTTTTTAATGGAGTTCCTCTGATGAGTATTTTTAAAGTTTTTTTTCTTATTGGGTTTCTTTAAAAAAAAAAAAAAAAAAAGACAAAGTAGTAAAAGAAATTTTAAAGTTAAGGTATTGAAAAAATATTCTTGCTGCTGACTTTTTAAAAGTCAAAACAGAGGGCTACAGTGTTCGTCTGCTTTCAGAAATGTGTTGTCCAGTATTATAAAGTCTAAAAGTAGATACCTAGAATTTGTTGCAATACTGAAAAGGTTGGTATCACAAAATCAAACGATGATGCTATTTCAATTCTTCATACACCTTTGTATCAGTACTTCCTGATCTAACTCCACAACCTTCGCATTATTTACAGTCATGTATTTCCAGTGGATAGATCTTTAAAAAAAACCCCAACTAATCAACCAACCAACCAACAAACCAAGAGATGAAACCTCTGCTTCTGTCTCTTTTATTCTTGTGTCCAGATGTCTGGAAAGCTGGGACTGGAGTCCCATTTTATCACCTATCTAAGAGTCCTATGGCTCTCTCACACGGCCAAAGCAAACCAGCTAGAAAAAACAGGAGTATTATGAAGACCATCTATGAAAATATACCCAGAATAATACAAAAGAGTCACAGTAGCCATAAAGCAACAGACACAGAGCAAGACTTCCCTTGCAATTTCAAAAGCATTTATTTAGCCATGTCGAAAGCATTCAGCCAGAGTGCTGCAAAGGGCTGGATGAGTGGTTCATGAGAGAGGTCAAAGTAAAACAAGAAATGTGTGTATCAACATTTAAACCAGAATTAGCTAAGACCGTTGATGACAAAACCCAATGAAATAGGTGAAGAAACTGTACTGAAGATTCCACCATTCCTGAAGAGTTGTGTTTACCCCAACAAGCAGCTGTCTTCCCCAGATAATTGCTCACCCTACAAGAGCATTAACTGCTTAGGTATTTGTGCCACAGCACCTGAAATAAAAGCGGATCTCAAACATCTAATTCACTTTCCAGGATTCCAAGCTCTGGCTTGAATATGTTATGGATTAGTACATTTTATAGGGGAAGATTTTTCTATTATTTCATCTAGACTACCGAACAGCACGAATATAATGATTTATGTTTATTCAGTTTATCCAGCCTTCACAAAGCCAAGTTTGCTACCTCAGGAATTTATAAAGTGAGCTAAACATGACACACAAGAGGAGTGCGGGGCACAACAATTCCTACAGTGCCGCAGAGGGACTACCGTTCAGCAAAAAAAAAAGCAGGAAGAATTCTTGGAAGAAATGAGAGTTAAGGAGGGATTTGAAAAAGGATAAAGGAGGTACTTGGGGCACAGTAAGCAGCCTAAGACTGTTCCAAACATGCAGGATAACATGAATCAAAGCCAAGGTCTTGTCTAGACTAGGATTTAAATATGTTTGAATGTTTTGGTAGTATATGTCAGCAGGTAATTCTCAGAATATTACTCTAGACATGTAAGTGTATATATATTCAGCGTTAAAAACGAAGACCAATAAATTAAAAAAAAAACAGCAACAAAAAAACCCCAACAAAGCAAGAGCATATCGAGCTAACAGAGATGGGGGACAAGGTCTTCAGAAGCATTAAGAGACCCTGACAAAAGGGAAAATGAAAAGCTACCGAAGGAGAATCCAGGTAAGAACTGCCAACCGTGGCAGTAAATGGCCCAGCCTATACTGGAGACATCTGCCATGCGAAGAAATAACCTGACCTTGTAGCTCTGAACTGCATCATGCTCCGCGTCCTCTCGAGCACTTCAAACAATCTGTCGGAGCACCACGAACTACGCTAAAGGGACGACAGCTGTCGAGGCCGGGGCAGCGATGCGGCCGAAGCCCGGCAGCCGCCTCGCCCGCGCGGGTGCCCGGCAGCCCCGGCCGGTTACGGCTCCCCGAGCACCGCC
>VZTA01009232.1:118548-166668 GCA_013398855.1 Mohoua ochrocephala | reverse complement strand
CCTCGGTGTCGCCGCCATGTTGGCTCCCTCATATGGTCTCACTCTCTTTCCTCTCTAGCTTGGAAGGAAGTTGGTATCTGTAAAGCATGTTCTTCGTTTGCCGGCTCTGTGGTGTTCTCTCCGATTCGGTGCGAGCTGGGCCGGCTGTAGCCAAAGCCGGGCCGGCTGTGGCCAAAGCCCCGCCGGCCCCACACGGCCGCGGTGGCTTCAGACGGCTCTCAGCCGCCCGCTCCGGCCCGGGGGGGGTTCAGCCTCGCGGCTGCTCGCGCCTTTGGGGTGGTTTTCCCCCTGCGGCCCGGTCCCCACCGGCTCTGTGGGGGCCGCGCCGCTGCCGCCGCTGCCGGGGGGCCAGGCCCGCTCCGGGACGGAGCCCGGGGGCTCCCCCTCCTCCCCGTGGGGCAGCAGGAAGTAAAAAGCAAAACTCCCGCGCTTGAGTATCTTTAAATATGCGCATTGCAGAGGCGTTACCAGCTTTTCTCAGTGGTTTAACAACATCCCCATCAAATCAAGTTTTAAACCTCTCACAGGTGTCCAGCTGTCCTTGAAGCCTGCAGTGGCTTTATCGTTTCTCTCTGAAGGGTCTGTGCTGGTTCAGAATAGTTCACAGCTTTGTCTGGGTTTGCTTGTTCGGCCAAACACCAGGCTACCTTAGGGCCTTGCTGTCTGTGCTCTGGGGTCCCACAGGGCCTCTCGAAGCGTAGAATAAACCAGAGCACAGGGCCAGTCCCAGGAAAAGCCTCGTGTACATCCTTTGGCATCTCCCAGGGTTAAGTCATGAGTGCTGAACTAGATGCTGTGGGGAGTGGGAGGCCTTCTTGAAGATTTTCCTCCACAGGAAATGATGTGGTCTGTCACAATGTCACCTCTGGAATGCTGGGTTCTCACTCACTTTCAATGCGGGCTGGAGAGAGGTTTTAGTTCAGAACTATTTCTCTGCATCTGAAGAGCAAGTGGTGAAGGAAAATTTCATTGCAGTGTCTCTCCCCACTGGCTCTTAAGGGATCCACAGGATCTACAGAGTCTGTACAAAATTTGGCCTAGGAGAAACAGCTGGCTTGCCAACCACATTGACATTTTGCCTAATGAATCACAGGTGTGGTGGGTAAGCAGTTTGGTAGCTGACCTGTGCCACGTAGACTCAGCCACAGTAGTGAAGCCAGTGCTGGGAGTTGACTCAGGTTTGGAGACAGGACCTCCGTCTGTGCCCTGTGTTGTGCAGTGCTCGGTGTGAAGGGGACAGGTCTCATACAGGTGCTGCACCATGTGACCTCGGGCCTTTGTTTTGTAGAACATCTCAGCTGGCATGGAGCTGAAAGCCAGCAATGGAAAGTTGCTTCCTGCCCTGAGAGTCCTTTCTGAAAGCCTGCGCTACCTGAAGGAACATGCCCTGAACACCATCGAAGAGGCCTCTTTCCAAACTGTCTACGACCAGGAGGAGATCACCTGGGTCCTTACTGTCCCAGCCATGTGGAGCGCTGCTGCCAAGCAGTTCATGCGTCTGGCAGCAAAAGAGGTGAAAGCAGGGGTTACCACATTTGGAGGTTTCTTTGCCCATTGAGGCAAAGGAACCCCTCAACATGTAAACAACCTGTATTTCACATTTCAGTCCATCGGGCAGAGAAATCTTCCACATTGAGGGTGGTGAGGGAGAGGATGTCCCAAACTGGCAGTAACAACAGCTCTGCCCTCTCCCGCCACCGCCGTGTAGAAATGAGCCCCACAGAGATCAGCGGTGCAAGGACCACCACTGCTGCATGAGCTGCTGGGTGAGAAGAGTCTCTCCCTAGCAGGTGGTGTTCATGCAGCAGTAATCTCACCCCCTTTCCTTGATCTGACTCCTCTCTTTCGTGATTTTAGGCAGGAATTATCTCTGACATGCTCTCTGAGAAGCTGATCATTGCCTTGGAGCCAGAAGCTGCATCGCTGTGGTGCAAGCAGCTTCCACAGGAAGGGTTCATGGCAGACAGCAGTGACAAGAAGAAGTTTGAAGGCTCCCCTGGGACGCAGTATATCGTTGTTGACTGTGGAGGTAAAATTTTCCGTGTTTAACAGGTACCATCTTTGTGGGGCATGGCTGTTTCACAATATGGCCAAAGGTCCCAGAGCTTGGACTCCGCTGCTGTGCTTGTCATGGGGTTTTTATTTTTATTTCTCACCTAATGAGATCTTGTGAGCAGGCAGAAAAATAAGGGGAAAGAACAGGATTGTGTCTCACGCTACAGAGCTCTTCAGGCCAGAGAGTCACAACATGAGGTCCTGTCCTCGCACCAGATCAGCTGGCACCGCGTCCCAGCATCAGCCACGTGCTCCTGTGTAGCCTGAGCTCACAGCCTCCTCTCTAGGAGCAACTGTAGTTAGTGCCCAGTGAAGCGACCAAAGAGATGAGCTAGCAGGCACTGGAGAGTAAATCATTAAGAATATCTGATGAAGCACTTCTCAGTAATTTCTCTAAATTCCTGAGGTTTTTTTGGTGTGATGTGAAGGTTCTGCCAAGAGCAGTCTGGTGGTTGTGAACAAATACCAAAAAGGCATCAAGAGGACCACAGGTTCCTGGGAGTCTTCTCACCCCTGGTCAGGAGTCAACCACCCACGTGAGGAGGCC
Source organism: Mohoua ochrocephala (assembly GCA_013398855.1). Lineage (NCBI taxonomy): Eukaryota > Metazoa > Chordata > Aves > Passeriformes > Acanthizidae > Mohoua > Mohoua ochrocephala. The sequence continues at coordinate 164,066 of VZTA01009232.1, read as the reverse complement.
AGTCTCTGTGATCAGACAGGAGATCGCCTTGTTCAGTGAGCAAGTCGGAGCATCCAGCTCTTATCAGAAGTAACTGTAGGAGCCTTGTGAGACCAGGCTTTTAGACAAAAGTGCATAAATTTAAGAAATCTAGGGAAGTACAGGCAATAGCAGAAGAGTGAGGATGAGGAAAGAAAGCAGCAGAAAAGCACATTTGTGAATCGGGAGTTCAGAAGGTAAGATTAAATGCAGTGGAAACTGTGGACCTCGTGTACTTTACAGCAAACAGCGCAATTAATTTGAGTCTCTGTGTGTGTCTGTGTCTGTGTGTGTAGGTGGCACCGTAGACATCACAGTACATGAGATCCAAGAAAACCATTACCTAAAGGAGTTACACAAGGCAACTGGAGGTGGATGGGGAGGCAACAGAGTGGATGAAAACTTCTCCAATTTCCTCAAGGATATATTCAGTGATGGAGTATGGGATGAATATGTAAAGAAGTACCCTACCGAATTACAAAACATGATGTACAACTTCAGGCTACAGAAATGCTCTGCTAGCAGGGACCCCGTCTACATACATTGCTACTACAACCTGATCAGAGTGGCAGAGTCCAAGAAGGACATCTCCCAGTTCTTCAAAAAAGCAGCAGGAGCTGTGTGGTGTGATGGGACAATCATGATTACACACGAGAAAATGAAGAGCTTGTTTGACTACAGCATCAACAACATCATTTGTGCTTTGAGGGAAATTCTTTGCAAACCTGAGATGGCCAAAATCCAGTACATTTTGCTCGTGGGAGGCTTTGCGTCCAGCATCATCCTGAGAGATGCAGTCAGGCAGGCCTTTAGCAGCAAGTATCATATCCTTTGTCCCATGGAGGCCCAGGTGGCCATCGCAAAAGGGGCTGTTTTATTCGGAGTTAATCCGCACGTTGTTACCTCAAGAATCAGCTGTAGGACATATGGCGTGGAAGTGACTGAGAAATTTAATGATGCTATCCATGATGCCTGTAAACGGAAGGTCTCAAAAATTGATGGCTATACTTATTGCACAGGTCTCTTCCAGAAACTGGTGGGAATTGGGGAGTCGGTGAATATAAATGAAGTCGCCCGCTATGATTTCTTTCTGACAGAACCAGATCAAACAAGCGCAGTCTTTGCTTTCTATTGTACAAAAAACCAGGATGCTCAGTACATAGATGAGGAAGGGATGGAAAAGCTCGGCTCCTGTCAAGTGCCATCGCCAGACACACGGCTGGGGAGAGATCGCCAGCTGAAGATGGAGATTAAATTTGGGCTCACTGAATTTAAAGCCACGTGTACTGATGTTACTTCCAAAGAAAGTCGGACAGTTGTAATAGATTTTTTATCTTATAAATACTCATTATATTGAACAGATCTTAGACATCTTTTCTAACTGTTATGATTCTAACACTTCTCTGACTAAAACAATAGAGGAGGCAATTGGACCAAGAAATCCATCATTCAGCTTTCTGTTTACACAGGAAAACTAGTAGTCTGATTCTCTGGTTCCTTCCATTCCTCACCAACCACCCTTTCAGTCCAACACCTCACTTCCTGTTGTATCTGACAGCAGGTTTGTCTGCTGCTTTATCTATCTCATGCCCTTTTAGCTTGCATCACTGAGCTCAATAGTCCATACCACCAGTATAATCATCTGTGACCTACCTGTGTTTGATGCAAAGCCTCTGCACTGGTGTCTAACTTCCACATAAAGCAGCCCATAGCTGTTTATTTTAGCCTGGTGTCTTCTTTCAGCTACATCTTCTCTTTCTCTGACATCAGGTCTCTTTATCTGGAGTCCAGGCTTAATTCTGCTGGGGGTGACATTCAGTGGATTTCTCTTTTCTTCAGAGTATCACAGTACATAAACTGTGTGTCATTAAAGCTTCGGTGTCCCAGACGAGGGTGCTGAGTGAACCAGTCTAGGGGCTTGTGTCCAAAACCTGTGGGAGTGTTGTTTCCATTAAATGATTGGGTGGTTTGATCTCATTAATTGAGCAGATACGAATGCCAGATTGTAACATTACAGATATGAATCGTGTTTATGCTGCTGCCTGAGGCCTCTGTCCAGCTCTGGGTACTCTCTGCATCTCATGATTTTGGCATGATATTTTCCAAAATCTAATTTCTTTGCCTCCTGCCTGCAGCACTTGTGCAAAGGTTCAGCACAGTGTAGGCTTCATGGGCCTAAATTTGTCCAAGAAAAGGATGCAATCCTGCAGAGTGCTGGGTCTGGCTGAGGTGAAGTTAACTTCCTTCATAGCGACCCTTATGCTGGTGTGTGGTTTGTGTCCAAAATGGTGTTGGTAGCACACTGATGGTTCGGAGGGTGAGGGGTGGGGTGGGGTTTGTGGGGTTGTTTCTTTCCCCTTCAGTAAAGATGTGAAGTTTCTCTGCTGAACACTAGCCTGCACCAATGCAAATTCTTGGTTAGCTGTATCCACTGCAAGAAAACTCAGCACTGGCATCCTTATTAGTTGTAATGATCGTGTTAGTGTCACTGCTGGCCACGTAGTGAATGTTGTTAATCACAAGAGCAGCATTCAGAGGACTACTCTGCATATCTGCTATGCCCTATGATATATAAAAGTGGAGCGGTTTTGAAAGTACTACCTTTGCTTTCACGTTTAAAATGTTATGCATGCAATAAATGTATTCCCAACGGACACCTGTGTGCATTTCTACCATGACAGGCGGTACCACTCTGTACACTTTGTAAGAGCCATTGTGGGGGCCAGGTCCCAAGAAGCTGAGTACTCCTGCTTTTTTCTTACCCTTTGCGTTTGGTATTTTCACCAGTGGAAAGCCCAACACGGCTCCACCGGAGCCCACTAATGCCCTGGGATGGGAGAGAGAAGTAGGGTCTGGGAAAGTGGCAGCGGGGAAAGCTGCCTGTGACTGTGCCGGGCCTTTCCCACCCATGTGCTGGGTGGGCTTTGGGATTCAGACATCGGCACCGACAGTTGTGCCTGCAGCTCCCAGCTTTGCTTGTTTTGATGAGCTGATTGTCTCGATAGCCTCAGACACTGAGCATAAGCAGATGCAGGTGTTTGTCCTTTCTGTGAAAGCAGCACTGAGTGTCAGGGTCTTGGGCTAAGCACCTCTGAGACCTGGCAATGTGGGGAGCTCTACCCTCAGCCTGACACTACCACGGGCGTTGGGAAAAGAATAGTTACGGCTGCTGAGCCCCTGGGAGCCATCCTCTGAAACAGGTGTGTCTGCTGAGCTGGGGATTAACCCCATTGAACAATAAATAGGGTGGGTTGTTTATGCTAAAAATCACAGAATCACAGCTCCCCAAGTTTCAAGGAGAAGAAAAGACAGTGAGGTTTGCAGTGCCTGTAACCAGGACATCGATGAGCTCTAGAGGTGTGATGGCTGCTGGATCCTAAACGGCTGGGTGAGTAGAAGGTGCCACTCATTTCTGTGGCTGGATCTTGCCAGCTGCCTTCTGCCTAAAGCATGTGATTTCTTGGAAACTGAGAGAAAACAATCCCCACTTCGCAGTACTGACATAATTTCCCTGCAGAGCAATGGGAGGCACACCCTCTTCTCCCATGGCTGGGGACAGAGGCAGGAACAGCTTGGCCGCAGCTCAAACACCATGACTGTGTTCTCTGATCTGGATTTCCCAGCGCTATCCACCTCCCTGGCCTGAGTCTGCCTGCCTGATATCAGATGAAATTAGATTCACAAAAAGTTCACAGTAGCTATCAGTTAGCCTTGAAACCATGACAATGGGGTGCTGAAGCAACGGAACCGTGAAGAGATCCCAGGAACAGAATGCTATAAATCCTTATGTCCTTGACAAGTAATGGTTCAAATCGATTCAAGCAGAAACTGCGACAGAGGTTTAACAAAATAAGGTCAAACAATAACTTAGCAACAGGTGGTAGGATGTAAAGACAACCTCAAATTACCTTAGATGATTATAACATTAATGTTCACCCCCAGGGGAATTTTTATGTGGAAATGATGGGATACTGAACTGGACTGAGATCAGCACATGCACATTAAAAATTTTGTTGTGCAAGCATGAGTGACCAATCTCCTGTTTCTGTATGCTTCTTTTTTGGTTACTTTTTTGTAAAAAGGACTCTGCTTGTTTTCCAAAAGGTTGGAAAAGGCCTGGCCTGGCCTGGCATCCTATTCTGCAGATCTGTAATAAAATCATGTCTCGACTCGATGTGTTGATTGGCTCTTGTGCACCAGGATTCCCTTCTTTAGGGATAACATCCTGAGGAGCTTCACCCCCGTTAGAAAATACGTCTCTTCATGCAGTAGAAATTACACTTGAGAGGATTCACTTCCTTTGGGATGGTAACCAACACAAACCACAGGAGAGGAAAAAGAAATAAACCAAGCAGACATCCTCTTGCCCACTCATGGGGAGGTGTCAGCATCAACTTAATGATTAAACAGCTCATTTTTCATAGCTATTCCATTTCCAGGCCAAAATAAATAGATTTCTGGAGCTTTTTTTGTTTCAGTTTCTAGAGATTGCTGAGGTGTGGCACAGATGTGTATAGCCCTGTTAGAGATGTCAAAACTTTATGAGGGATTTTTCTGTTCATCTTACAAGGACTCGGCAAATCATGCAAGGGGAAAATAGAAGACAATTTTCCAAAACAGTGGAAGTAACACCAGAAGATGGAAGACTAGAAAAAAGCATGTCACAGAGAGAGCATGGTGACATGCTTGAGGGAGGATGTCATTGCTTTGTCTGGTCAGGGACTGCCCTGTGCAGCTGACACCTGGCTTGGCCCCAGACAAAACTGACCCATTGCACCCCAAAACTGGACCAACCAAATAAGTTTAGGGTGCCTCCATGGAAAAATGTGTAAGAACGGGCAGTGAATACTGAAGAGACAAGTCCAGGGCAGGTACAGTATCCAATGGGATGATGACCAGTGGAAGAGCCCACGCTGGAGCAGTTGAGTAGGACGCAAGGAGCAGCAAGAGCAAAGGGATCCCCATGCACCAGCCCCAGCTCCTGCACCACCCACGGTCTCAACAAAGGGTCTGGTTGTAACCTGCAGCACGGGGTGAGGAAACAGGACAGGGGGAAGCGGGGCGTCTAAGTGTTGGAAGTGCTGGTTGGTTGGTTTGTTACTTGGCAATAAATTAATTGGATTGAAATTTCTCAACTCAAACCAGGTATTTTTTGGCCCATGACAGGATGTCTGGCTATATATCAAGGGATGGAGCATGTTCATACTGCAATGTCCCAGAGGTGAGTGGGGGAGAGCAGAGGAGAATTCTCCTAGGGAATCATAGAACGTTTTGGATTGGAAGGGACCTTAACGATCATCTCGTTCCAACCCCTCTGCCATGGGCAGGGACAACTTCCACTAGACCAAGTAGCTCAAAGCCCCATCCAGCCTGGCTTTGAACTCTTCCAAGGATGGGGCACCCACAACTGCCTTGCAGCTTTCTACCAGACTGCTCTTTGTTTGCTGTGTGGTAAAAAGGGAGAGGGAGGCAAGTGGGGACAAACTTCAGTGAAGTCATTTGAGGCCTCCCTCAATGGGAGCAGCAGCAGTGGGACAAACCCCACCAAGACCCGTCAGTCTCTGTGAGTTTGCAGCCAGCACTTTCCCTTCTGCCTTGGGGTTATCAGGCTGGTTTATCTTGATGTGCTGCATATTTTCCCCTCACACCTGTTCCTTCCCTCCTCTAAACTATCCCAAACAATATGAGGTTTTGTCTGCCCTCAGCATCCAGCAGCAGTTTCTCAAGCCCCTTAGCCCTTATTTTGCATGCATGCCCTGGACTTAACCAGAACATTCCTGACAGAGGTTAAGCCCAGGCGCTGCATGGATAATCCATGAAAACTTTTTGCCTCCAGTTCCAAGTGACCGCGACTGTAATAGGTCCAGAGATGCTGTCTGCAGCTCCATGCTGGCCCTTCTCCTGCCCCTTATCTCTCTCCCAGGCAGGCAGGGCTCAGAGATAGGACAGAGATCCCAGCTGCAAGCCAAGAGGTTTAGAAAAATGAAATGCCTGGCTATGCTGCACCATTTATCTCCAGTGCTAAAATGAAGTGGCTGTGCAGGGCACTGTGGCCATGGATGCTGTGCCATGCTGCCATCACCATCCCTGCAGTGCTGTCATTTTGGGTGGCAAAGCCTCCCACCGCCGTGGGGCCAAGGCTGGGAGCAGCTGTGGGGTGAGCCCCTGTTTAACCAGAGGGCTGTGGGGAAAGCAGTGACCGTGGCACGAAGGCAGGACTGGAGAGAGTTGCTGGAGCTAGAAACAGGATCTTTGACTGAAAGACCAGAGTGCCGGGGAGAGGGGATGGCAGGGCACCACCACAGTGCCCTCAGCACAGCAGCACTCTTGGGAGAAAACCAGGAAAATTAGTTCTTGGGCAAGGATCACCTTCAGGAAAGAGGAGCCAAGCACTGGCTTTGGCAGGGGTGAGAGGGGAAGAGAATTGATCTTTTTTTTCCCCACTGAAAACTGCTTTTTTTCCCTTCTCTCCTCAGACAGTCAGACCTTTGCTTTGGCACCTGACCTATGACTACAGGGCTAGTCCTCCCTCCTCATGTGGTTGGTTTCTTTCCTGATTAAAAGTGATTAGGTAGCTCTAAAACCTGCAGAAATGTGACTGAGGAGAACAGAGACAAAGAGACCCTTCAAGATCTCTTAAATCCCCAGGGCAGTATTTAGAGAGCCCTGAGGAGAAAACTGGAGCAGAAAGACCCTGCCAGGACCTCCCTGTCCTTCTCCCTCCTGCTGCACCCTCCGTTGCCAACATCTCCTCCACCATGTCGCTCTCTGAAGCAGAGGTGCAAAGTGCCCGTGGTGCCTGGGAGAAGATTTATGTGGATGCTGAGGACAATGGGACAGCTGTGCTGGTCAGGTAAGGAAAGAGCCCATCCAGCTGCTGCCCCGGAGGGGTGAAGGAGGAACAGCAAGAAGGATGGAGATGCTGCCTAGGAGCATGTCTTGATGTTTTTCATGCAGCCCTTGCTGGGAAGAGGAGCAATCCACACAAGGAAAAATAAAAGGAAAGGGGTAAGGGGGTGGGCAAAGAAGAAGAGACAAGAACAATTTCTTCACCCATGTAAGGTAAAGAAAAAGAAAGTGTGGTATGAAAGAGGATGGGAACAAAACATGGGCCTTATTTCCCTCTTCCTCTTTACCTCTAAACTCTTTTAATGCTCTTTTAAAACTCAATATTTCACTTCTGATTCTCCTTCAGCCTCAGTCCATCTGTTCCACTGTGGGCTTTCCTCTCTTGGTTTCCACCCTGTTTCCCTCTCTTCTGTTCACCTTTCACATATTCCACTCTCATCTGGGACTTACATCACTTCCATAAGCATGGATCAGTTCAAATACTATTTCTGGTTATCAGACCTTTACCCCTCCCTCTGGCTTTCTTGTATATCACACCTTGTGCCTGGACTACCCTCACAAAGTGTTACATGCTGCTCTTTCCTTCTGAAGGCTACACAACCTGTGCACAGTTAGGGTCAGGAATGCAGCCATAAAATGTTAGCAGCATCCAGTGGTTTGCCTCCCTGGGGTAATTTACTCTAGAAGGCTTTGCTTTAGTGTCCTACAACCCCAGACCTGCCTATAGAGAAGTTCAGGGCTTCCCAGGACAAGAGAGACGTGGCCATACTGGAAAGAGTCCAGCAAAGGGCCAGGAAGATGATGAGGGGACTGGAGTATCTCTCCAATAAAGAAAGGCTGAAAAAGCTGTGACTGTTCAGCCTGGAGAAGAGAAAGCTCAGGGGAATCTTATCAATGTGTACATAAAAACCTGAAGGGAGAGTGCAAAGAAGGCAGAGCCAGACTCATCTCAGTGGTGCCACGAGACAGGAGCAGAGTCGATGGGCACAAACTGAAACACAGGAGGTTCCCTCTGAACATCAGGAAACACTTTTTTTACTTCTGAGTGCAACCGAGCACTGGCACAAATTGCCCAAAGAAGTTGTTGAGTCTGCACACATGGAGATGCTCAAAAGCCACCTGGCCGTGGTCCTGGGCAACTGGCTTGACCAGTGGTGTTGAACCAGATGATGTCCAGAGGTTCCTTCAAGCCCAACCATTTTGTGACTCTGTGAAATGCAATGTGGAATCTGCTATGGGTATTTCAGGTGGATAACCGGTTTACCCAATGGAGCAAACTGCTTTTTTTAAAAGAGTTTGACCAAGATGACTGTAATTGATCAAAGGTAATTTCAAACACGCTGAATTGTGTTACTTTTGAATAAATGGAACGAGCAGTACCCCGTACTCAAACAACAATCCATCACAGGCAGTAAGAAAGCTTTGCAGTGGACTCTAGGGAGGGGCTAATTAACAAAACCAATAGTAAGGTTTCTCCATGAAAACACCCACCAGTATCACAGTGACCATACCCGCTGTCCAGAACATCTTTGGGAATATTAAACTGTCACAGTCACCCCATGCGAAGGCGCTGCCACTTCTCTGTGAAAGTAACACAGAGTTAACACTGAGGAAATATTTACTTTAGAAGCAGTAGAATAAGTTCGTTACAGGTTTTGAGGTGGAATGAGCACAGGAAATGCCCTGGGCAGAGGCAAGGGAGGGAGGACTGGCTGCTCTGTGCACGGGGGCTGTGCACTGGTGCAAAAGGCAAAGGAGAAACAAGGAATGCCAAAGTGTCTGTTCTAATAAAGAGAAGGGGAAAAGGGGCGTAAATGCATAAGGCAAGGCCCGGAATGTGTGGCCATGCCTGCTTTGATACCTTGGTCCACAAGTCAGGATGTCTCTCGTTCCTCAACACAGGATGTTTACCGAGCACCCAGACACCAAATCCTACTTCACACATTTCAAAGGTATGGACTCTGCCGAAGAGATGAAACAGTCAGATCAAGTCAGGGGCCACGGCAAGAAGGTTTTCGGTGCCATCAACAACATGGTGCAACACCTGGACAACTCTGAGGCTTTTCTTGGGATAGTGACCCCACTCGGCAAGAAACACGCCACCCAGCTGAAGATTGACCCCAAAAACTTCAGGGTGAGTGAGCAGCCCTCTTCCCCAAGGGTGTAATTGTGAGGAGGGCATGTTTTCCCCTTTGAGGGGCAGAGCTGAGGAAAATAGGCTTTGTATGTAGGAATACATATATATATGCCTGAGAGAACGGAGGTGGTGGAAGGTGAGGTGGTTGATGGTGGAAGACGGCAGGAGTGAGAGATCTGGCATTGGTGGGAAAGATGGCTGTGCAGCAGATGTGGTGCAGGCAGGTGTGCTCAGGTGGGAGCTGCACAGCTGCCCATGAGCTGTACTGGGTTTTCTCAGTGCAATCAGATTCCCACACCTGCCATTTAACAAGAAGATACAGAAAAGCAGTTTAACACTGGACTTCAGTCCCTGATGCATTTTTTATCTCATAACAGGAACTGAGCTTTTCTAGGATAACTAAACCAGCTGTTATTGAGCAACAATGGCAACAGCACTGTCATCATTAAACAAACACAAATAATAAATACAGGATCTAATTACTTGCCCAGATCCACCTAAGGTCACTAGCAGAGTGCATTTATAACTATTTTGTCTGCTTTACATGGCAAAAAGAGGCACCTTCTGGCAAAGATTATTTCCAAATGAAGGTGATTTCAAAAGCAGTGGGCCCGATTTTCAATAAGTGGGAAAAAAAGTGATGATTTCTTGCTGAAAAATTTTTCAGGGTAAAGATGCACACAAAACAATAAATGCTGCACAGGAAAGGAATTGGCATTTCAAAGTATACCACCTACCTAGTGACTGCAAGGACAAATGAACTCTGTTACAGTGCTAGATAGCTAAGGAGCAAGATCAGGAAGAAACTTACCCCTCAAGCCATGTATTCCAAAGGTGTCCAACAAGGGGGCTCATTGTGGCCTCTAAACATTTGGAACAGTGCCCTGCCAGGAGAAGGATTGCAGTGGATGGACAAAGCACATCAGTCCTATACAGCCATCCTTAAGTGGTAGGTGCAGTCAACATTTACTAGATACAGGACAGTTAAAAACACCACCAGCAGTTTTTTTGTGAATTCTATAATGCACCTTATTTCCATGCCCTGTTACAAGCTCTGCAGGCCATGTGCTGTGAATTGTTCTTGTACCCCTTTCTGCCCTCCAAGAATCCCAACTAAAGATATACAAGATATGTCAGTTCTTATGCCTCTAATGTGGAGAAAAGTTCACACTGGTTGTTTCTTCCCTTCTCCTTGTTTAGATTATCTGTGACATTATCTTACAACTGATGGAGGAGAAATTTGGCGGAGACTGCAAAGCTTCCTTTGAGAAGGTGACCAATGAAATCTGCACCCACCTGAACAATATCTACAAAGAGGAGGGTTGGTGAGGCTGTGCACCCTCCAGGCTCTTCAAACATCTTGCCAGCACTGATTTGCTGCTTTTGGGCCCCCAGCCACAGCTGGAAAAATTAAAATTTAAAAATAAAAAAAGGCAAGAAAAAAGGCTTATACAATATAGGTATCAATGTCAATAATTTCCTTAGCAAACTGAGTTTCTACAGCTAAACAAAACCTGCAGATACATCAAAGTCAACCAAAAAAATCCTGATGTGCTTTGCAGTTTCAGTGTTTCAGGTGGGTTCCTCTGGCCACCATCCTTGAAGACTACATTTTAAGGCGGTGACTTTATGGTTTCTAGTCCTAAAAGACTTGCTCCTTCCGGCACCACCAGCAGCTCTTTGGCTCACCTACCACCTCTCCATCCTCGTGAATGACAGGAAGGAGACCATTTGGAAGCATCTCCAGAGTCTTGGTAGAGGTGATTATTTCAGAGGCATGAGTATTGTTTTGTGTGACAAGGGGGAAGTGGTGTCTGGGAATGACAAACACCTGGGAGAGACATGAGCAAAGTCCCGTCTTGCATGAGCCAGCAGAGTCGCCCGACCTTGGTTTCTCAGAGCAGCTTTCAGCACAAGGGATGACACTGAGTGTGGTCACCACTGGACCCCTCTGGGCAGGGATGAACGTCTCCAGGCTGTGGATTTCACCAGGTTACTCCCAGGAAATGACGTGGGTTGCATTCCCACACGAGGCAAGAGTAGAGCTCAGTAGCTCCTGTGCACTCAAAATGCACCCAGCTGATGGAGGCTGCTGCCTCGTTGTGTGGGCAGCACGGGGGGCTCAGCCTGGCACGAGACTCATCCTGTCCAGTCACACAGCCTGAGCCTCCCTAACCAGGTTCTGAACTATTTCATTGCTTTTCTTTGTATTCCTTAGACTTGGTGAAATAATCAGCTAATAACTGCAAATAACCACGTGCTGGTTTGCTTCAGTGTAACGCAATAAACACAGAGAAAGCAGATGTGCCCTCTCATTCGCTTCACAGAAAAGGCGATGTGCAGCACTGGCAGCTGGGTACAGTGCACAGTTACTGGTGGTACTGGGGGGTTTCCAAAACCAGCCCGAGCTCCCACCCAGGCACCCATCACTCTTGTGGCAGTCAGGCTTCTCAGGTGGTGGGAAGGGAAGCTTTTCACTCAGTCATGAAGCAACAGTTTTGTAAACAGGTAAAAATGCAGTTTTCCTTCATTCAACATGTAGTTTTCCTCACCCATTGCATTTGGCAAAGGATGCTAAATCCCAAACTCCAGAAGAGGAACTCAAGCCAGAGGGGAGGATGGGGCAGGCTGCTTTATTTGCTTCGGTGTTCTGTTCAGCTCGGGGAGAAAGGGAAGCATATTGCACAGCACTGGCAAGGACTGTAAAAAAAGAACGAGACGGGTAAAAAAAAATTTATAGTCTCAAATCCCTCTGAGGGAGTACAGGGAGTTAAAGCTCTGAAAAGAGGTGGTGGCAGTTCTTTACTCCCATTGCTCTGCTGCAAACCAGTTTGAGCTTTGGAAGATTTGAAGGCAGCAATTTGAAAAGTTACAGTGGTTCCATGCGAAGTCCCCACCCACCTACCACCTTCTAGAGATGGAGACAGAGAGGCTTGAGCCGGGCTGAAGGTGCCTGAGGGGCTGGTGCCGTGAAAGTGCCCTCGTTGCAGCCTCTCTGAGCCAGCACCTGGAACGATTTCTAACCCTTGTGCACTTAACTGAGCATCACCATCAATACTTTACTACAGTCAGCATTTGCCAGATCATTTCAGCCTGGGAGAGGGTTGTACAGCCACGGCAGCTCCTGCTGCTGTCGCGCCCTTTGTGAATTTGCTGGTGCCCAGCCCTGCTTTGTTGCTAGTTAATCCTGCCTTCTTGATGGTGCATCTCCTAGGACTCTGCTTGCCTGCAGTGCTCTGGCACCACCACTGAGCCTAGGGAAGGAATTTGGGGCTGCAGTTTCCCCAGCAAAAGGAAGTGAAAGGCCAGAGCCAGGAGAGGGAAGTCATGAGAGAAATTTCTAATTGCCCGCTGGCTCCATTATATGCCCACAGAGGGGAAAGCAGGGATAAAGAGGAGAGCCAGGGCTAGAAGCAAACCTTCTCTTTCCTTGTTTTTCCAGCTGCAGTCTGCTGCTTCCCAGTTTTGCAAGCTGCAGTGAAAGACAGATTTCAGGTCTTACTGAAAAGAACAAATAATTACATAAGGAGTAACAGTGTGAGAATTTATTAAGCAAGTGGAAAAAAGTGATTAAAGCAAAAAACTGAAGAGCAAGAACCATCATGCAGGACTGGACGAAGAGTGCATTAACATTTTTTATAAGCCCCTGCATCAGAAGAAACAAATCTCTTGCTGTCTGTTGAATGAAGGACAGCGATACTTAGGAGGGTGGCATGTGAAATATGGGACAGAGAACAGTAAACTGGAGGGGTTATCAGGTGCCCCTCTGTAACACTGCCCACTGCCATCACCTCTGGAGTGTGGCTCAGTCTGCATTTATACTTAGTTTAGTGCTGACTGCAACCCCCATCTGCTGTGTCCCTACAGCTAAACCCACCCATGCCCTTGGCTGCCTTGCGCTGGCCCCAGGGGTCTGATGTGTTGCAGCCATTCTCTCTTCAGCTACATGGATAATCCCTGCTCCAAGGCTGTTTAACATTTGCACAATCATCCATTTGCACTGGCTTAGGGAGCTGGCTCACCTATTTTCTCCCATCGCCCCTGGGGATGGGTGGGGCAAGATAGGCTGGACAGAGAGATGGGCTCCAGGGCAGGGCTATCATTGTAGCAACGGGATGGTAACTCCCAGATTCAACAGCTGGTGGAAGGCAAGAGGACAGAGGAACAGCCTCCTGTTCCAGCTTCACTGGCAAGTCAGGGTGGGCAGTAGGATACATTGGCACTAGGCCAAGCACCTCTGCCTGGAAACGTCACCGTTTTACTGTGCGGTTCCTCCTGCTGCAGTGGGAAAAGCAGCACACAGGCTATGCAGCATTGGGCCAGACTGCCCAGGGAAGTGGCTGAGTCGCCATCCCTGAGGGTATTGAAAAGGCGTGAACATGTGGCACTAGGGGACATGGTTTAGTGGTGGGCTGGGCAGTGCTGGGTTGATGATCTTGAGGACCTTTTTCAAGGTAACCAATTCTACGATTCCAGGTTCAGGAGGGGATCTCATTTCTGGTAAGGTGCCAGCCATCCTCTCCAGCTGCTTACCACCTTAACCTTTTTCTGTTTTACGCTCCCCTAACGCAGAGCGATTATGAGATATGGGAATAATGCCCGCAGGTTCACTGCAGTTCAAACACATTAAATCAGTGAAGTAATTTACTTTTTCTGCTCATTTTGTACACCTTCAGTTTGATAAAAACCGCTATGGAGCTACAACTGCATCAGCAAAATTTCCAAGATCTCAAAAGCTGATGCTCAGCTACAGCATCCCTAGGTTCCCTCAAGAGCTCCATTTCATAATCTATTTGGCCATGAAGACTAAGGTCAGGCCATCCCACCCTTCAGCTGTCCAGCAGGAAACGTACAGGTGATGAATACCTCAGTTTTGCACTCCTGGAAATTACGGCCATTGGGTTCTGATGCGTGGAAGGTCCGTATTTAGGAGCAGTCTCCTGATGGATGCTCCAAATCTTTTGCATCCTGGGTGTGTTTCATAAGTCACCTTAATTTTTTCTTCCGAACTGCACTTCGGTCCTGTATTTCCACAAGTAATTCAGATTATTTTATGAGGAAATCAGAGATATGCCTTACCTTCTTGCTTAACATCAGTGTGGTACTTCCTCTACGTAAGGGAAGGCCCAAATCCAATCCCCCTTTTGTAATTAAATTTATAAGCCATTTGTAAAATGAACGGCGTATTATCCAGAATTTCCTAGTGTGGAGTCTAGGCACTGTTTTGTCACAGTATGCAAATCTCACCCCCTCCTCCCCCTTTTTACAATACAAAATTTCTAGTTGCCGGCTGCAGGGGGAGACAGGTCCTCAGTATTTCTGGAATATCGTTATTCCAGAAAGGAATTCCAAAGGAATCACTGGCACTTGTGCTATGTAAGATGTATCTCGAAATGACTGGTCACCTTTTGTCACACCACTAGAATTCCATTAACAACTGTGTGAAGACAGATGTTATCAAGCACTTACACTTGTGGCCGTACCAGATGGACAATCACTGGTAACTTCCATTCATCAAGCACCTGGGTCATCCAAGAAATCAAAAAACAGTCCCAGGAAGGAAACTGATGTTCAGAATTCAAATGGATAAATAAATAAATTTTAAAAAAGTGTTAAGTAGTTAGTCATCATCACTTTGGGAGCTTAAAATGACGTGAATTCAAAGTGGAATGTGCAATGCTGGATCCAAGCCCTTGCAGAGGTGTAAAGGTCCTGTTCTAGCTTTCACTGCCAGCCAACACACTGCTAAATTATCTTCTATGTTAGAATTATCACCCACGTGCTCTGACCATACAGAAAATGCTACAGAAACGACACTGAGGACAAATGCACAGAGTGAATGGTATTACACAATGATGTTAGCAGGCCTTCATAGGCACTTGCAGTAGGGAGGGACAGAGGCTGCACAACCTGCTGGAAATGCCAATAAATCATTTCAAGCACTGCTCTTAAGCATCACTATTTGGTAACTCAGTGGTGTGACCTCAAGGAGGAAAATTTACCAATCTCTAACTTCTTCTGTGTGGGAGTAGGGCATATCTGAGCAGTTTAAATACCCCAAAGCACTTTCAATCCAACAGAACGGACAGCAACCCCTTTATGTTTTGTCCGTGACACGGACTGGGATCAAGGGCACCCTCAGCAAGCTGGTGCAGTCAACACTCTGGAGGAAAGGGATGCCATCCAGAGGGACCTCGACAGCCTTGAGAGGTGGGTCCATGCAAAGCTCAAGAAGTTCAACAAGACCAAGTGCAAGGTGCTGCACCTGGGTCAGGGCAATCCCAAGCACAAATCCAGCCTGAAGGACAAACAGACAGAGAACAGCCCTGCTGAGAAGGACTTGGTGTGCAGGGGGACAAGAGGCTGGACATGAGCCAGCCATGTGCACTCACAGCCCAGAAAGCCATGTCCTGGGCTGCATCCAAAGCTGCATGGACAGCAAGGTGAGGGAGGGGATTCTGCCCCTCTGCTCTGCTCTGGTGGGACCCCACCGACCCCACCTGCAGTGCTGCATCCAGCTCTGGGGTCCCCAGCACAGGAAGGACATGGACCTGTTGGAGTGAGTCCAGAGGAGGCCACAAAGATGACCAGAGGGATGGAGCACCTCTCCTGTGAGGAAAGGCTGACAGAGTTCAGGTTGTTCAGCCTGAACAAAAGGTGCTGGAGAGATCTTACAGTACATTCCAGTACCTAAAGGAAGCCTACAACTGGAGAGGGACTTTTTACAAGGGCAGGTAGTGACAGGACAAGGGAGAATGGCTTTAAACTGAAAGAGGGAAGATTTAGATTGGATATTAGGAATCGGTTCTTTGCAGTGAGGGTGGTGAGGGGTTGCCCACAGAAGCTGTGGATGCCCCATCCTTGGAACTGTTCAAAGCCAGGTTGGATGGGGCTCTGAGCAACCTGGTCTAGTGAAAGGTGTCCGGGACCATAGTAAGGGGGTTGGAACTGGATGATCTTTAAGGTCCCTTCCAACCCAAACTATTCTGTGATTCTGACTCCACGTGTTCCTGCTTTTGAAGATTTTAGGATTATCAGGATTGTAAGCAGAATGACTGTTTCTCCTAGAGCACATCCATATGTTAAAAACTCTAATAACCGGATATTTTTTTAAAAGACTGAACGGCTAGTTAACCACCTTAAGAGACCAGTATATCCTTGTTAAGTTATTGGACAATATGGTTTCTTTTTAATTTTTTTTTATTTCTCTTGTTCTTAATTTTTTGTTTGTTGTTGCTGGTTTTTTTGTTTGTTTTAATACAATTAAAGATGTACCCCACAATAAAAAGCAGAAAGAGTCCTTATGGAAAAAAAACAAATATATTGAACACATACCAATCAAATGGTACAGATATGGGACTGGCTTTGATTTCAAAATTTAAGTAGAAATAAAAAAGATGTAATGCAACAGCTGTTCAATTTCCAAGTCTAAATAGGCACTGTAAAAAGACATTTCCGCTTTCTCCAGCACACGTTCCTGTCTAAATGCTCCCACTGTAATCAACTCCTAGGATCCCAAACAAAAATAAAGCCCAACACTGGGAACATAACCTTAGAGTAAAAGTTAATATCCATCCACCCACCCTCTTACAAAAAAGCAAACAAAAAAAAAAAATCCCCCAAATACAACCTTTCAATGCTGCTGTTTTGACTGGAGCAGAATTGGAGAATTTATAAAGGTTCAAAAGCACCCAAGGCAAGTAGTACAATATAATTTGTTCACTAACTTGTATTGGAAAGGAGATTAAAAACATTGAGATCTGCATCTTGGTACATAAAACTGTTGTCCTGAATAAAGAGAAATCTTTCAGAAAAGTTTTACAACTTGGTGGAAGTCCAGGACCCAGCTTTAGGCATCATTAACTCATGGGGTTTAATTCTGACTTTGTTATAACCACTTTTATATACTGTACATCTACCCTAGTTGGATCAGTGTTGGAACTGCTCACTGGTGTCCCTTTGAACAACTGTAAACTAAACCAAAGTATGCAACTCCATAGGAAGCTAGAGATCAGGTGAATATACAGCCAGTTATATCTCCCCTGCTTCGCGCTCCTCTGAGCTCCTCGGCTCTTCCGATCGGCCGTTAGCGCTTTCGTACGAACGTTTCTTGTCTTTGAAATCCCGCGGCGACCTCTCCCTCGAGCTTCTGTCCTTGTCACGGGATGTTCTGTCGCGGTCTCTCGAACGCTCTTTGTCTCTGGAAGATCTTTCTTTAGAGGATCTGTAAGGTGCAGGATATTTGAGAGTTCGAGTTAGACATGAATTGGTAGCTATCAAACAGCATTCAGATTTTAGATTTTTCTTCTCTTTCCAACCCAGCTTTAGATTTATATAAACAGAAGTGAATGAGAAGACATCAAATCATTCTTCCCTTCTCCCTTTCCTACTTCCCACTTTAAAAGATAAGTACTTTGAGGTAGGATTTAATCTACATTTATTACAGAGCCCAGATTAACTTCAATGTGCTTCACTACATCTCTTACTTTCAGCCTCCACCTCCTGGTTTGCATTAACTGGAGTTTAGCTGAAATTTCTCATCTGCAGTTTCTAGTTTAAGAACAGTGTCTAGCCTCAGACATATAAATTACAAACTTAAAAAACATGTTTAAAAACAGGAGTTTGCTCAAAAGCAGGGAGAAATTAACTTGCATAATTCTGGAAGGGAGGCTACTGTATGACAAATACAAACCAAATCTGTAATCTGTTCTACAACCATATTTTGTTATAAGAATTAATCCTTGTGTGACTTCGAAAGGTTGAGGTAGTGCTCTTTTTAGATATTTTACTCTGATAAGTAAGTATTTCCAAAACCTTTATGATGGAGCCAGGAAAGACCTGTTTTGTTAAACAAACTACATAGTTTTAAATTAAATTAGCTACCTGTACGGGAGAAAAATGGATTAGACATCCTCCTCTATAGTCCCTTACAGATGCACTTAGGTCTGTTGTTGAAAAACACTGCATCTGTATTTCACCATGTACTGCAATCACAAAATATTCTAATACAGACTTTTACAGAAGATCTTAACAGCATGCTATAAAGCTAGCCAATCATTTCCTAGTCAAAAAATTTGGTACACAGGACAGGACAGTGAGACTGTACTCTCTCCACTTACAGAAAGTCACTGTCATTTCACCTGAAAGCTTCAGAACTAAGGTCTGCAAAATGCTCTTGTACTAATTTCCTTTTGTAAGCTTACAAAGACGTGACCTTTCGTGTTAGTTGCTCATCTGAAAAGATTATTTTCCCTACAATGTAGTGTTTTGCAAGAGTTAGTACTTGCAAAAAACACTGAGATCCACAGGCATTACCTCTATTCCACAAACTACATGTCACAGAGGAGAAGCTACATGCCAAATAAGAGGTTCATCCTGGAGTTAGTACAACTGTTTATCAATTATCTTGTGCCCAAGTCCCCTGCTGAAGTAACAACGATTTAACTCCTGAAATAATTTGAACTATAAGCCCTGCAGGCCACTTCAAAACCTGACCTTTCATCTTCTTGCAGGTGTCAGGGTTTTAAGAGTCTCAGGGTTTTAAGACTGGGCACCCTATCACTGTACTGCTCTCAAAGTATGCCACGGTGGGTAACCTATAGAAGAAAGGAACCCTGTTTATGAGCAGACCTCCCTACCAAATGCCTCGTTGTGCAATCCCAACTCTTTTTAAGTTATGTTCACCTCATTAATATAAAATAAGCCAGCCAATCCTCAGGAGCAGACAGCAACTGAATCATTCAAAAGCAACAGCCCTAGCCTGCCCCCTGCAGTAATCTTTCCATGAGACGTCCTTGCATCTTCAGATGCAGTGCAACAAAGTTTATTTTCAGGCATACCTAAACTGGTTTTTATCTGGTGCAGTACACAACAGATGGGCCCTGGTGTTGGGAACAAGAGCCCAAGGGAAAACCTGAACGTATGACAGTAAGATTACTGCTGACGTCCCTGGGTTCAAATGAAAATCAGCTGTTTCACTTTCTATGCTGCAGGAAACTGGTATTATCAACTTGACACCAATACTCTGTAGCACTTATCCAAAACAGAAATAATATAGAACCCTGTTATTGTTATTAAAAAAAAAAAAAAAAGAAAATAAATCACTCTGTGTCAAATCATAAATATGCCGAAGCTGTAACTGACCTCTGAGAGAGACTCAAAATGTGTTTAAATTACCAAGTGGTAAGCATAAACTTAATTTAGTGCGAAAATTCTCACCGCGTGTTAGGAAAAGCCATTTATTTCTAGGGCAACGTTTACCTCTTTTTGGAGCTGCGTTCTCGGCTTCTCTCCCTGGAGCTGTGCCTGCTTCGATGGTGGCTGCGGCTGCGGCTGCGGCTGGCGGAGCGGGACCGGTGGCGGTGGCGTTTCTCACGGGATTTGGATCGAGTCCTTCTCTTCCGCTCCCGCGAGGCCGAGCGAGACCGGTGTCTGCGGCGATCTCGGGACCTAGACCTAGGAACAGAGAGGGCTTGCACCACACGCTGCTTTCACCCAGCTCTGACCAGTGTGCTGAGAACATTATGCACTCTGTGTGTAAGCACATCTGCACAGAGAATGGCCTGCAGTGTCTGATCACAGGCAGACAGACAGGGGAAAGCAACATTAGAAAGGCTACAAACTCCTTTTTCACCAATGCAGACAATTTTATAGTTAATTCATGACTGTAGGGTTACAGCATAGCCAATTCAGGCTCCTGAAAGCAAATAAAAATATGAAAAAAATCTACTTCTTTACACTTTAAAACAGTGTCTTTATCAGTCACAGCTGCAGAACTTCATGATGCAGCGACAGGGATCATCTGCCAGAATCTATGTATTATGATTTTCTTTAAAAATTGTTCCCCACAGCTACAACAACAAAACCAGTCTGGAAGGTTCTAAACACTGTTACAAATTTGGTTGGTTTTTTTTTTTTTCCCCCCCAAATCACTCTGCAATCATACCTCAAACTTTGACCTTAAACTGTGTAGATTTGAAAGAACACTCATACTATTCATGGATGATCTGCTGAGAGTTAACCTGGGGCTTAGGATTTTGAAAACACGGGCTTTCACCAAAAGGTATTAGCCAGAAGCTTTTGTAAAGAAAAAGCAATTCTCTGTTTTAAGTGTTACTTGGGACATGAAGCTGCATTGTGGTGGCCACAAAAATAGATGTAGATGTATAAACTCAGTAGCATGGTGATAAATAGTGTACAAACACACAGAGAGATGACTATGTAACAGAAAGCTTTGTTTGTAAAGATGGACATCTTAAACTAACAGTGCTAGACAAACTTAAAATGTTCCAGCTTGTGAAAGGCTAACTTCACCGCTGGTATTCCTTGTCTGCAGATTTATATACCTTTTGGCATGCTTGCTGTGGGATCTGGACCTGAAATAAATGGAAAATAGTAATTTTTCTTAAGAGAATCTCACTATCAAATAAAGTGCAATTTAGTAATAATAAACCAGACTAGTTGACCTGTTATTGCATTTCTTGTTTTAGTAGCACGTATTTAAAGGCCTTTTATTTGATGTCAACATCTCTGTAACACGTTTACTAGGAAACACAGCCCTGTTTTGTGTTGGTTGGGGTTTTCTTTATTTATTTTTGAGACGACCCTACTAGAAACCCAGAAGAATATCTAACCAGCTTTTTAACTCACATCCCTCCCACAGAAAAAGCTTACAGTTGAAGTCAGTATTCCCTTATTTCCTGACAGGCAAATAGTACCAGACTGCAAGAGATTTCAGAAATTTACACTGTTAACCTCCGAAACTTAACGTGCTGAGAGAACTGCGGCTCAGGTTCCATTCCACTCTAGCCCCACAAGGCCTGGAAGCCACTATTCCGTAGACGAACAGGGAATTGCTTTCCTTAATCATACATTCAGCTACTTCCAATAAGGAAGATTTCTAAGATCTATGAAGAAAATTGCTAAGAGATGTAAGGAGCTCATATGTGTGTAAGCTCGCATCTGTCAGGTCTCAAAACAAGGCACACACCTGAAAATTATCTAATTTAAAGACCCTTTTTTTTCAAATATGTAGAGACAATACTATCAGTGGCTTTTAAAAAGGCTTTTTATGAAAGCAATTCCATGTTTTAAGATTTAAAATGAAATTCCATCTCAATCCTTGTAAGTTTCCAAGGAATGCAAACTATTGTAATTCTGCGAATTTAGAATGTGTATGAACTATATCAGACTTTTCTTATTCAACATAAATAGGCCATAATGCACATGCAATTAAAACAGATCCCTACCTCCTTAGTTTCTCCCTTTCTTCTCTTTCCCTCTCCTCTCTGCGTTTCAGACGTTCCTGATTTCGTTTCTCCTGTTTATCAGCCACGATCCTCTAAAAGCAAAATAACATATTAAGTTATATTTAAAAATTTCTCACATGAAGGTGCTATAAGAATAATCTAGACAGTTAACATTCAGTTCTTTCCCTCAGGCATATCCCCTTTCCCTTGTGTATATTATTCCCACTCTCTTCCTCAGTATATATACATATATTTTTTTTTTCTTGAAGAAACAGAAGTTATTGCAGAAGAGCTGCATGTGGGTGTTACACGAAGACCTGAAATATGCAGAGTTAAATATTAAGTTTTTAATAAATGGGAATTCAGAACAGTAAGTCATGCCTTTAATGTGAGAGTTTCCATGCCAATCCTACTGTATTTTGGACACTGGGGAAAGGCAGAAAGGAATCAGAACTGGGAGAGCTAACTGTTTCTTAAAGGACTTGGTTGGGCCGACACCTAAGTTTTGAGGCTACTTGTTCCTGCATTGTGACAACGGGACAAAGTCAGAGCAGATGCTTCAGCTGACAGCCCCCAGGGTGAACTCACTACTACTGGGGACAAGGCACGCTCAGTAGAGGGCCCTCAGATGTGGAACTCACAACTGGAGATCTGGCCAAACCCAAGTCTTGCCACCTTCTGGACATGATGCAAGAAATTCAACTCTTTGTAAAGACCTTCTTCTGAGAGGTGGAATTGCCCCAGCAGCATCTTGATTAGATCTCTGAGGAGAGCTCTGAGGAAGGAGGGGATAGTTATTGTTTTCTTTCTTTGTTAGCAAAGCACTTCGAAAGATTAATTTATTGATGCTTTGGGAATGTGAAATAATTATCCATGCATATTTTTTTTTCCAAATGGTGTAAATAATCAGTTATTTCAACCCTTTACGTCAAATTATATCTATATTTCCTTGTGCAACATCAGCAATTTAACAAGCAAGGTTTCTCGTTCAAGTGACTCTTTGCATAATTTCATGGAGGGATGAGAGGAAGCACACATGGCCTGTTCTAGGCATCCAAGATTTAAGTTATACCAGCTATATTTAGGAGCCTAGACTGCCAACATCATCAACAGAAAGAGCTGGGCTCTCCGAAGGGTAAGTCACAGTATCCATGCAAGACAGCTGGAATATTACAAAAGATAAACCAAGTCAATTTATTCAAGTCCAGTAGCAGCAATTTCTGCTTTCAGGGCTTCAACCAATTTAGCTATTGTCTTCAGTGATTTCTACAGTTAAAATCCTTAACTGAGCTGTGAACTCCGTAATTTGTACATTAAGGCCATAAACGGCACCAGCGTTCCAATCCATCCTCTCGAAAACTAGAAGTCCAGAATATCATTCCAGTGTCTTTCTTCCAGCATATGATTTCTGGTCAAGACAGGTTATAATATTCCAACTGGATTTTAAATGTTCAAGCAACAGAGAACATGCAACCTCCCCGTAACAATTATTTCTGACTTCAAGATATACATAATTTTGTATTCCCACTTGGGATAGCTGCAGCCTTGAGTTGTTGGAATCTATTCAAAGTCAATTCCTAATTTTTGTCCAGATAAAATAAACAAATTGAGTTTTAGTCATTCACCACACAGCAGGCTGAGTTCCAAGCATTTCTTTACATTTTTTGGAAAGCTTTTCCGAGTGTTATCATCCTCCTTACTACATGCTCTTGTATTTTCAAGAGTCTCCTTATTACTTTTAGGAGATCAATCATCTGGCTAAAAGCAAAGTTCATTTGGCTATCTCCTATGACTGCTAAGTATATTTCAACATTGCTGTTCGTTCAAAATACAGATCTCCATTTTAAAAGTAGATTCAAGCTCTGTTCCCAAGATGCATTACTTTGAATGTGTGTTTTAATATACCTCAGTGCAAAAGAGGTCATATCACAAATCTATCCAGGTAATTGATGTTAAATTAGAACGTTTAGTGTTTTTAGGCTAATGAAACCCAAAAGTTTAAAGTGATATGAAAAAAAATCACACAGCCAGAAAGAAATATTCCATTAAGGTTGCCTGGCAAATAATTAAGTAGGAGCACACACAAAAAAATGTCACAATGATTTACCCTGAGTTCCTCAAGCTTCTCTCTTATTTCGATAAATCCCAAATGTAGTTTTCCTCCAAAGTGATCAGCAAGTCGTCGGTCATTGTCATGAAGACCAAGATAAGCTGAGCACACTTCACAAACCCGTAGCTTCTGCTGCTGAAAGCTGGAGGCAGGCATAGAATTCCTGTATACTTCCTAGGAAAAAAAAAAACAACAAACATTTGCTGTTACTTCTCAATGCACATAAACACAAAGATGACACTTTACCAAAGATACACTACAAATAACTGAATTCAATGTACACCAGAACACCTTTTAGTTAATTCACACTATTCATAAATCAACTGTCTCATTAAGATACAAGGCACGTTTCCTTATTTTGAAAACTGAACATATTTAAAGGCAGGGCATCAGCAACTGGTTTTGAAAATTAAAAAAAAAAGTGGGGCGATTACTATGTTAAGATTATATTATATAGAAGGATGAACAATTTCTCCATGTACAACAATGAATACACATTAACACTATGAGTACTATGTTAACATATTATCAAAATACTACACCAGCTTTAATTCTGAATCCCATTTAAAACAGTTTCCTGAGAAATCTATCTGCATTTTAGACACTAATTAAACACATAATCTGAGCAAAATTTACCTAAAGACATTCAGATGGTAGACCAGCAAGACTGCCAGCAATCCTTCTGGTACTATGGAAACAACTGCAGATGTTGGTTTCCAGAAATTTCAGTATCTTTGTGTAATACAATATGGAAAAGCTCTTTCTTCAGGTGACAGAGTTCTGTCACCTGAACATGACAGGGATCATTTTGACTTTCCTGATACACAAGTCACGAGCCCTCTTTTAGTGGGGACAACGGATCACTTCACCGAAGCTTTCTAGTACGAGTCACATCAGCATGAGGTTACAAGAGGGTTGCCACAGCAAGAGCTGTGAGACCAAACCAGGTCAGTGCAACCATCACAGCCACAAAGGCAGCGTCCACAGATACTGACCAATACACAGCCAAACCAGGATAAATGCACCATTTGTGGAAGGAAGTATAATGTTAATAGTATAGGAGTGTATTGAAGGGTAGAAACTTTAACTGTACACGGCGCCACAAAGCAATTTCTTTGGTTTGGTATGAAGCAATTAGCTAAGGAAGTGACGGAGAGAAGATGTCTTGCATTACACAGAGGCCAAGCAATTTAATATTTGACCCTGCCCTTTCCATCCCCCAAGCCTTACACAATCAACTTACTTCTGCTTCTCTCTTCTTTACCCGAGCCTTCTCCACTTCATCCATCACTTTTTGAGATTCTTCCACATTCCCATCAGCTCCGAGCTGTTCTACTTTGGCCAACAGTTTCCCAATTTCTTCATTCAATTCATGAACTCTTTCAGCCTTGAAAGACAAGGAAAGGCTTAACACAGGAAATGCTTTTAATTATGGAGAACAATCTGAACTACTACTGAGTTATGATATGCAAAATTGAAAGGATAGAATTAAAAGAAACACGCAGAGAGAACTTCTCCAAGTAAAAGTGAAACAGAAAGCGCCTCTCTGCAAAAAAACACAGAAAAAGGCTGAGTTACCAAGCCTACGTACAATTCCAGGAAAGGATTTTGTTCAGAAAACTTCAAGTAATTCACACTGTTGTCTATACCAGTCTTGGAAAATTAGTATTTGTACAACCATTCCTCCTAGCATTTGCATATATGTGCAGAAAAATGATAGGGTTTTTTTTTCATTCAAAAAAGACCTAGAGAAAAGTACATCGATTTTTCTTTACTTTATGGAAGAAGTTTGGATCAAAAAGTGTAAGAATTACTAACATTTCTATGGCATGGATTCAGAGTCAAGTTTCCTGAGGTCAAAAATATCAGAGAGGTCTCTTCCTTGTGTTCTCTTCTGTGCCTTAAAGGCAGTTTTAGGAAGGATAGAGAAAATGTATTATTTTTCCCCTCTCTTCAGTATGAATGATCAGATTTGATATATTTTCAAAACGTGAAATTGGCTCCTTAGAAAAACGGACCTTCAAAAAGACAGCAGTGCCTAGTTTGACATGCTTACCTTAGCTGCAACTTCAGCACTGATCTCTTCCTGGGTTTCTGCTAGTCTTTTCTTGGCCACTTCTGTTCGCCGGTCACAGTCTGCAATAAATGACTGCAGGTGGTCCATTGCCTAAAACATCAACGAGAACAAGGATCAATGCTGTCAAGAATATAAGTATTTCATTAGCTGTAAGGCTTCTTAAGTTTATTAAAGCTTCCCTTTCACAAGTTTTTATTAGTGATTAGTGGAACAATAATCTACCAGTTTATGCTGACTAATCACACATATTAATACAAATGGTTTAAAAAATTATAGTCTACGCATTGTCATAGTTTCTAAGTATTTGCAGAAATTTGGAAGGGAATCTGTCTTAAGTCATCTCGAAGAAGAAGAAGTAGTGAGTATTTCTAGTAGGCAAATTCCTGAAAGGCTATTCAGGATCACTTCATCCAGCCATTATATGCAATATTGAGACTTTTTTCACTAGGATTTTAAGCTTTTAAATATATTAACTGTCCCTCCAAATAACAATTAAAAAACCCAAACCCTTTTGTCCTAACAAAGACCAACTTCCTAGTTGGGAGTTCAAAACAAACTATAGTGTATGGAGACACAGTGTATGATTTGTTATCTCCAATACAAAATTACCTTCGTTAAGTGTAGAATTTAAAACTCTCTTCAAAGCATACACAGCTTTAACATTTGCTTGCTATTTGACAACACTAAGACAGCACTCAGGTTTATGATATTCTGAGAGGCTGTTAACAGTTCTACCTAGAGATGACTACCACACAAACTAGCACGTAACCATGAAGAGGCAAGTATCTCCATGTAACTGTGCCAAGAGTTTTTCTGCCTCTTTATAAAATTGCTTTTCAGAAGTCTTCCCTCAGTCTGTACCAAAACTTAACATCTGTTGCTCAATTTATCCACCTAAGTACCCAAACGAATGCTTTCTCTGCACCGTTAAGACAAAATACGTACATCAAGCTCAAAGAAGAAATCTTGATCTTTGGATGCTATTTCATAGTCTGCCCTTAATGCCAGGTCATGCACTTTCAGGCATTCTCCAAGGTCCATTCTCTGAAAAGACAAAGGCAATGTGGTTTAACTTTTCAGAAGTGTTACAAGGAATAAGGTTAGCATGTTTTTCTTTAGCAGTCAAATATTCTGAAGCAAGTAATCTCCGTAGGAATGAGAATTTAACAAAGCTGTAAGATGATAGGTCTTTGACAGCCATGCATGAATCAAGACATAATAAAAACAGAGAGAACAAACAACTTATCATGATGGCTTTTTGCATTACAAAATATCATTACTGTCCTGAAAAAATGCTGTTTTACTAAAAGTTAAAAAAAGTGAATGAAGTGGAACATCATGCATTGAACTTAAACAGTTTAGAAGAGCCGAGTTCCATGAAAACAACTGGCAATTAAATGGTCAAATTCTTGACCTGAACCTGTCTGCACACTCTGTGATAATGTGTTTCAGTTATATTCATCACCTGAAAGAGCTACAACCGCAGCACCATTTTAAGTGCTGCTTAAAAAACATTCTTGAAGCATTTCAAGTCAGACAGCCAAAAATCAAATCCCTGCAAAACATTTTGCAAATGAGTGAAGATGAGCTGAGTGTTGGACTATGTTCAAGAATCAGGGAAGAAAAAGTACAGACATTCCACTTGTAATCTAAAACCAATCTAGAAAGGGCAGGAAGGAAGCAGGAACGTAAGAAGTAAGTAGGCTGCATAGCTGATCTTGCATACAATGCCACTGAGGAGAGGGCCCAGAATCTTATTAGGTAACAAATACTGCTTTTAAATTGAATTTTGCATAGGACACAGCATAAGAAATTCTAATTCAGTCTGTTCATGGCAAGTGTGGTGACCAAGAGCAATGTGCACTTGACAAAAAACAAATGAAAAAACTCCACCCACAAACAACCACCAAAAACCTCCCCCCCCCAACCCCTAAATCACCTCCCCCCCCAACCAATTTGTAATGGAAACAAATAAACTCAAAGCAACCTCTCTGCAAAAGCACAGGCTGATGTAGAGTTATTGGAAGTGACTGATTTACAGCACTTAAAACCAGCACAGTTTCAGTTAAGTCTGCTCTTGGCACTGCTCACTTAAGAAGAATTAATCCTTTCTTAACATTGAAAGCACATGATGAAAATTGAACTCTGATGGAAAAAGCTGTTACTGTTGTAGTTAAATAACAATTTTAAACCCAAACCTAAAATAATTAATAACTTGCGTTGTGAGTTTTGTAAATAGAAGATGAGTGTTACCTCAGAAAGTGCTGCAAGCCAATGAGTGAGGGTTTTGTTGGGGTTTTGTTTGCTTGTTTTTAATAAATAAAATACTTAGATTTAAGTAAACAATCCAAGCTTCATAAGTATAGTAAAATAAACAAAACCCAATTATTTTAGTCTTCTCAAGTTTTTACTTAGACTTCCAATGAAACCATTAATTTTTAAGGAAGCTGTTGGTTTATTTAATACAGAAGTTTCAGATAGAGAAAAAACCCCACATCGTTAAAATAAAGAATTTTGAACTTGAAAAGGTTTTTTATAAACTGCAGTTATTTAAATCCCCTTCAGCCACCATAAATCTGTTTTCCGGAAAACATCTGATTGCAATAGGGAACATCTGACTGCAGTGATAAAGGAAAAGATTAGCTTTTCCTTTTGCAACTATACAGGACCTCAGCAATTTTGTTAACTGATGCAAATCCACAAAGACCTTGAAGCTGAGCAATGCATTATAGATGTCTCTTTCCAAGTCATGCTGACATTATTTAAACTGAAGCGTTTTTTCAGGAAAGTACTTCAACACTTGGAGAGCAACGTGAAAGAACTTTTTAAAATTATCTGAAAATTAGACACTTAAAAATTATCCTAAAATTACGAAAAGATCAACTTTATGCTGGTTCATCTCTTGTACTGAATAAGGTCTTTAAGGCTAAACTGTAAAACTCAAGGCCGAGCCTGTTTGAAGTGAAACATTTAAGTTACAAATGCATAGATAAGGCTAGTGACACACTTGAACAGGTCTGAATTCAATGACAAAAAGCCTGAAACACATCCACCACAGCAAAAAACCCCGCTATTCTCAGATGCAATCTGCATACACTTTGAATAAATGCATGAAATAAAATTCCAACACACACTAAAAACCCCCAGAATCCCTGTAACACTACCATGACATGCTGTTCACTCTACATGTGTTTTATGCTTCTTTCTCCCTGTTTGGGTTGGAATTAACCTCCACAAAACAGTACGTTTTCTGATTTCTTTGCCTCTTACTGGGAATTGTAAATCCAAAGCCTAAAAGGATGGTAATTAGTCTGAGCCAGCATTACTACTGAGAAATGTTCTGTCCTCCCCTTATCCCTGTGCTGTGCCACTCCATGCTGGCACATCTGCCTGTGCTGCTGAACACAATCTGGGTACTGACTGGGTAAAAAATAACTTAGCAAACCAAACACAGAGGCAAATTTTTCAGCAGTGTACCTCTGTCCAACCTGCTGGGCAGCCACACAATGTGCTGACAATATGTAGGGGACAACACAGTAGTGGACTTAAGAAACTGGAGTCTCTTACAGTATTAAGATGGCAAATTCAAAAGCTGTTGAAAACCTTCAGTAATGTTAGTGGAACTTTTGGGGGACAAGGAGTATGTTATAGAGGATTCCTTTTTGTTAGATGCTTCAATTACAAGAAAAGAAATTTTGGCTCCCTGTCCCCCGTTTGACCCAACATGGCTGCCTTCTAAATACTCACATGGCATAACAGACAGGGAGCAAGAACAAGCTGGTACAAGGGAAAAGGATTCTTTTCTTCAAAAGGTAACCTTCTGAAAGTCTTCACAGAAATATTACTACTAAATGTCTTTCATAAGAGTTCTATTAGCAAACCCCAATGTAGGGAGATATAAAAAACCCACCACGTTTAAAGCTCTTAAATAAGTTTGCATATTAAATGCAAAAACAGGCTAAAAAGCACTTCTGCTGGTGTAAGTTATGCAACATCAGGCAAAGACAACTCATCCTGGGGATGATTCATTACTGTCTAAAGTCTATGCTTGATCATGATTGCCAAGAACCTCAATAAGCACAGAGCAGCTCGTATTATAAGCCAGTATAACATGGGTAGCTGCAAAGCAGATGGACAGCAGATGAAAATGGACAGAAGATACAGGAAGACACATTATTTTCCTTTTCCACAAGTCCACCTTGCAATTTGGTGCCAAGACATGCCCTCCCCCCAAGGCAAAGAACAAGCATTGGTAGTCAGCCATTTAAAGATCAATCACACTTGAAACAGAAGATGGCTAAGAGGGAGACTCGTGTTCAGACACCGAGTTAATGGAAGGCTTAAAAAGAACAAACTTACATTCTTTTTCACTGTCAATACACTGACTTTCAGACTTACACTACTTAAAAGTGATTTACAGAGGAGTTCAGATGAACAACACAAAGAAAGGTGAAAATATCCACGTCCCCAGGCTAGACGTAACTAAATTTCATTGAATAAGCTAAGCCATGCTTTGGGTCTTTTTGCAGTTTTCTGCACTTTTACTGAGATTAAAACCTGAAGAAAAGCCTATATATTTGGAGACTCTGTATTGCAAATGAAAGTTATTGCTGAAGATTAGTCTAGGTAACCAGATACAAAGCAGGATATCAGGAGTCCTTTTGTTATTGCTGAATTCTGCTTAAGAAACTAGTGCCTTCTAGTACTTGCTGACCATTTTCTGCAATAAGAAAAAAAAATATTTCTCAGTGTTAGATAGGCAATTAAAGCTGCTTGATTTCCCAGAGCTGAGGTTTAAAAAACTTCATATTGAAATGACTTAGTAATCATTTTTGTCATCCCATCCACAAAACAGACAGAATGCCTTTGGTATAATAAAGAAATAGGGATTACATACATTTAGTTTGCATAGCACTGCTTCAGTCAAATCAGGTACAAAAAACCAATTATCACAGGAGTTAAGTATGAGTTGACAAGGAAGAGCTGGCCAAGGATCTGGCGATGGAGAATCTGTAGGGTTTACGTGCAAAATAAATGTGCACTCTGAGTAGCTGACAAATAACTGAATTGGAAACTGAACTCTGATGTGATGCTGTTTCTGGAACATGAAATTAAGGTGGGGTTTCCCCCTCCCCCTTTTCTTTTTCGATCTTGAGCTACCTACAGCAAAATTCTCATTTTGGCACTTTTACAACTGCTACACGTTCCTTTGACATCAGAAATTTGATTACTGAATATACTCTATACAGACTGCAGAAAGAGCACAGAAAAGCTAAAGGTACTCAAAACAGAGAGGGCTGATGTTGAGCCAAGTGTGACACAGTAGCACAAACTATCAAATGCTTCTAAAAACAGCAGATCTCTTTGATAGGTTTGTGAAATAAAATATTCTGGGCAGTGTTTATGTAGCTATTTCTTTCTAGATATAAAGACAGCAAAGCAGTTCACATTCAGCGAGAGGAGAATTTTTTGTTTGTTTGCTTGCTTAGAAAGATCTGACATTGCTGAAAAATTGATACTGGAGGAACCAGTTCTCCTCCTTTACCAAACTGCCAAGGCACTGCTAGGGTTTGTATGAGAACACTTACTACTGATAAAAAGAAGCTGAAGACAGACTCTTTGCTCAGATCTTCCTTCCTATGGAACTCATTCTTCAGCTGCACTACCAGTTTTGTTTTGAACAGATTTCTAGACTTGTGATAAAGTCCATCCTTTCTTGTAGGCAACACATATTTAGAAGGGGATTTAAGTCCTCTGACTCCACTAACAGTTAACTTTTGTAGGACTTCACTATCAGGAAAGAAATGCTGAGCAAAAAAGATGCAGAAATGATTAAACTGAAGTCCTTAGTAACCACTGAATTTCAGGTATCCTCTAAAGTATAATACTTTAAAAAAGACGTTTCTCTGTGTAACCACACTCTCACTTCTCAAGACTTCAACTTCTTAGAATAGATCTTCACTACCAAAATTAGCAGCAGTCTTTCTAATTATTAAATGAGATATTTCAGTGTTTACACAGTATTTGTTCTTATAGCCTGACTATAAAATATACTAACACTGAAGTTGATAACCATGCAGAAAGTAACAACTCCTCCCTTCACCACAATAAATTAAATCACTTCACCTTCCTGGTGCTGGTCAAAGAAACTAAGAATACATTTCAAGAGACTGACATGATCACTTGAGAGGACAACAGTACACTTTACAATTCATCACCACTGGGCCGAAGGCTACAAACTGAGGCAGCTTATGCAAGCCTAATTTAATTTGATTTGCTAAGCTGAAGCAGTTCACATGATCAAATCAGCCCTGAACTGAAAAGCTGGTACTCTCAGACACAATGCCTTCTAACAGCTTCTAATGCTTTTTCTAGAAGTACAGCATAAAATCAGTCACACCCCAAAACACAAGTCTGAAGCATGCAAATAGTTCCAGAGCCAATGGAACTACTGGTAAATAAATCAACTACAGATTAAAACTCTTTACTAACACCTATCTGCACACGTGTGAACTATCCAAACTTCTCCTGCACAGTAAAAGGAGATACAGACAGCACATTCAGTGAGCCTAAATGGATTCAGCCCAGCTTGAGAGGGATACCCACAGGCAGTTGATCTGCATCTTTTTCTAGGCTCCACTGCCTATGACACCTTCTGACTTCAGTGCAAGCTTCAACACCTAGCTCCTCATCTGAAAGCTAAATTTAGATGTCTTAATCTGGAGCTGAATTCCACTCCTAATAAGCTTAAAGTTAATCATGTATTCAAGTATATTGCTAAACCAAGGCCTTGATTAATGTGGTTTTAGTCAGTAAGAGTCCTGAAGAGCTGCATGCAATAAATTTAGGAGCATCTAAAGATATGCTTAACTGCAGGGTGAGCCAACAGAGCACACTCTCAGGGTCTGTACACATAAAATGCAAGAAGTAATTTTTCTCAACAAATGCACATAAATACAAAGTTAATTCACTGAGCAGACAGGAGTTTCTCAACCATCGTTTGCAAGACCACGTATCGTATTTGTGAAACTTTTTTCATCCGGGAAGCACAATCAAGCTGATAAGAGAGCCAGATTGATGCAAAAGTGTTGGGATTTTCAAAGACAGCTACTGGGTTACTACAACTATTCAGGATATTGGTACTTAATAATAGCCTTGTTAAAGGTATTAGTTTTAAATCTTCCCACCTTGCCATTTTCATTAGTACTCTGCTATTCATTCAGAAACATACAAAGAGAGAGAAAACACACAAATCTTGTAAAACCTGCAGAAGACAGCACAGACCTTACTTACATCCAGAGAACATTGTTTAACAGGTTGGTACCATTACGGGGGAGTCGTCTGACTCCTACATATGCGGCTTCAGTCCCAATCTCATATTACGGATAAACAAACATTATTTTGTAAGGCAAAAAACCACCCAAAATTGCTAGCTTTAAGTAGGCAAATTATTCAGTGTCTCATCAGCCAGGGTTTACAAGGTTACACTAATTTCTCATTATAAAATTTTCAGCTCAAAATGAATGAGCAAACTCTTAAACCACTGACTTATGTATGTGAACTGGTGTCCAAGTGATCATTACAAAAAAGCAGAGCACCAAAACGTGAAAAAGTGACAGTTAAAAATAAAAAGAGCTTTGGTGAGAGGCATTGTCAAAAGCAAGTTCTAAACAGACACCGTTCTACAACCTCAAATACAACTTCTGTGATCTCATCAATTAGTTTACTATGTGCCTCACACAAACTCCCGAACACATTTCAAATAAAAAGATAATCACAGAGCACTATAGATTTGGAAATTAATAAACTGAAAGAGGATGCTAACAGTTTCATCTTTGTTTGCATTTTTGCTGCTGAGACTTAGTATTCTACATACGGTTTCCACGTAGCCCATTATTCCCACTGCCCTTAGAATAAGGCCACAAAAAATCCAAATCAATACTCTACCTATCTCTCCCCAGAAGGCAACACAAAATCACCTCCACCAGGCAGAGACACCTCTGACTGCTTGACTTGAAATTTCCAAGTCTACAAACTCAGAAACTTAGTAGCACAAAAACATATCCATAAATAAAACCCCTAAACAAAAAGTATACGCACACTACCTTTACCAATACATACTGCAACCTGAGGAACATGGCTTTTTATTGTCAAGGGAAATCAAAGCCTTTGCAGAGTTTTGGGAATTTGGCCATTAAGGGAAAGAACACACTAAAATAACAGGGCCTACTCATATGAGTCACTTTGTTAGTCTTGTGTTATCTGTGAATGTCCTCCTTGAGTGCTTCTGAAAGAGTGGGTGGACTAGAAACATCTATAGAAGTCTGCATTTTGCAAACAGGAACAGTAATATGCAGCACCTAGAAATTGTAGATCATCTTGTGACACGCAAAAAAATGGCAATTCACGTCCAGTATTTTACTGATAATCTAGTCAACGTAGAGACTTACCCTCATAAAATATCCCCAGAGAACTTTCTCCAGGAGCATTCAGGGACGTGAATTTAAAAAAGTCACTCAATTTTTGTTACCTATAGATCTTGAATGCGAAGATGCATCAAAATCTTCCTATCAAAACTCAGGAGAAAACTTCACGATCATTTTCTAAATCAGTGACAAACTGATCAGTAAGACTCCATGCTTCCTGCCCGTTTAAAAACTGCTGTTAAGAGAGAAGGTCCACTCCTGCAGATCTACGACCAGGTAAACAGCAGAACATCACAAGGGCCAGGTAAAGCCTGTCTCTTTTGAGTCCCCTTTCTACTACTCCCACTAAAAAGATTAAACTAGTCACTGTTTTTCTGGACCCAGATTTACATTGTGGAACACATTTTCTGGTAGGATGACTAATTGCATGAAGAAGGAAAAGACTGATACTCTCTAAAGAAGCAGTTCCGTTTAATATTCCAAGAGCCGCAGCAGAGTCTGGTGTGAGGCTGATGGAAACTGCCAGCGAGGATTTAAACTGTGTCAGCTGCCCCAGCCTCCAGGACTGACCTGCAATGTAAGAGGTGCTACTGCACGACACCTCTGACTTCTATAGTTCTAAAGATAAACATTTCTTACTTGTGCCTGTTCTAGAAATCTTTGCTTACAGAAATGGGACCACAATGAAAATCTGTCAAGCGAATCTTTGACGAGTCTCTCCTTGTGGATTACGACCAATGCCTTTGTATGTTTTTATAGCATACTGGTATGTCCCAAGTCTCCCCCAAAGCAGGAGTTATTTTGCTCACCACACAACCAAAACACCATCCAACATAACAGATGGGTGAAAAGAAACACATTGTTCTCCCTTTCCCCCCCATTTTGTTTGGACAGTAATGCACAAACCAGTTCAAAATAAAACTATATGTACATTGATACACAATAGCACTTCAAATAATCCTTCAGACAGATTTTCCAGTACTTATTTTCCCCAGTGCCAAAGGGTAACAAAATGTGCCAACATCAGTGAAAAAAGCTACCCTAGCAGCATTAAGAACAGTAGGCACGTGGGACTCCCTTGTACCATCATACTACATCTCTCTACTATTAATTATTCTAACATCATCAAACATTAGGTTAGATAATCAATGAAACATTACACATCTGCCTTTCACAAAAAATAAGCTACCTTAAACATGGACCACAAGGGAAAGTACAAGCACACTGACAAAGCTACTGGCATGTGTCAAAACCCCTTGTTTCCTATGCTCAGGTAGTGGAATTGCTACCACAGAGTACACAAAAGTCCAAGTCAAACAAGTTACTAGTATGCCATAAATGGAGATTTAAAAATTGCTTTAGAATTTATGACAATGGCACAGTAACTGGATATTGCACAGTAAGTGTCACTATCATATTAAACTCAACTTTTAGAAATGTAATTATTTGAACTTTCAGTTATTTTCATTAAAATATTTCTGAAGAAAGAAAAATATCTGTACCTCTCTATACAAATATATCTGTGGAATACTTTCCCACTACAACATACATTTTTAAGAAAGTAACTTCATAACATACGCATACAATACATTTTATTTCTTTCTATTACTTGAAACTGTACCACTTTAAGGCCACTTTGCTATAGTGCAATTCAGGTAGGTAACGTTATTTGGCTTTTCATGTTAGAGTAAACAATAAAATTTAAGTTATTATTAGCATATAGAACAGAAGAATTCTAAAAATTAACTTTAGAACCCATAAATTAGTCGTTAATGAAAGTTCCTCTGAACTACCAGAGAGCGCTAGAGAGTCACTGAAAACCATGACGTTAAAGGAGATACTACAAAGAACAAATACAATTCAATTTCTCCGCTCTTATCTAAATAAAACAGGAGATTTAGCTACATACAGTTCCAGACAGCACATCGTGAGGGCAGCAGTTGAGAAGGTGGCTCTTGCACACTCTGTCATCACTGAATTTGATTCGCTGGCGGGTCGTGTCACCTGCAGTACAGAAATCAGCACATTCCAGGTCAGAAATCTGCGGCAGTCAGACACGTTCTGCAGGTTACATGCAAAGCGTTAACAGTGCCCTGTCACATAGTGAAGGTCTACAGAAACTAGAACTTAAAACACTCTATGCTTCTTTGCCAAATAACACCAAAAACACAAACGTGTGTTTTAATGTTCTATAATGCTATTTAAAAATCCTCTCACACTTCCCCTTCAAAAATGCAGCAGGAAAAGTGCTTGAAACCAGAAAGTCAGTATTAGCTTAAAAACACTTTGATACAACAGCATTTGTTAAATGAGCTATATAATGCTCTGTTCAGACTTTGCATGAAATAGTGATGTATTTCTATGCAAGAATTAGCATATAAAAGCAGCCTCATAAACACAAAATGATGCACATTGAGTCTTCACCAAATCCCACCTGATACTCATTTTATGATTTTGCTCTCGGATGCAATGCACCCTTTAAAATCTGATGGGTAGCATAAAGAGTTGGCAGAAGAATGTTTTTAAATGCTTACAAACCTGAAAAAAAGATCAGTCAAACACATGGGCATAGCCTATATGCAAAATATTTTAGAGGTGTTTGCGTATCTCCATATGAGAAACCTTTTTTCTTTTCTCTTCTACATGCTGTTTGTTGGGCTGGAACATCTTTAATTGTATCTTCATTGTGGCAGGTTGCAGCTCCTGCATCAGCAGAAGCATCAACCTGCCCAGACACTGAGGTCCAGTTGCAAGGTTAAATAACCCCTCCTTGGAGCGAGACCTGAAGTCTTCAGAACAAAGTAACCAGCTGGTATTCTGGGGATGAGGGCTGAACGTGTTTCCCTTTGAGTCATAACATAATTGTCACTATCTGAAATTCAGAAGAGAGATCACTGCAATGGCTCTCTTCTTGTTAAGACACAGGCATGATAAAACACCTTAATCTCTCTAAGGATGCAGCCTTTTTTTTTTTTTTTTTTTAAGCATAATTTGATATGATCTCTTATAATTGAAAACCTACTGGTGAATTACTGAAGCAAGAAGGGCTGCTGGGAGAAAAAAATGACATACAATGAACTCAGACAGCAGCCTCTTCCATTTCATCAAATATTTTAAAGAGTGTAGATACATTTTGCAGTTAGTAAATTTTTTTTTATGGCTTCATGATTTAAAACTCTAAACTTCTAGATTTGAATCTATTAAACAAAATTCAAGAAGCCATATTCATTACTGAGTTTTACTACAACGGAGAGGAATAAAAAACCCGTATCTTTTTAGTCAAGCTTTTCTTACTACTATGTAATCAGATTTTTATATATCCGTTCTATGTATAGGATGCTAATATATAACATTTTCAGATGGGCCACGTTTCAGATTCTTAAGTAAACAAAAGTTTCCATAAACGACACATGCTTAATTTGCCTGCGGGATACAACAGTTAAAACCTGTAACCCACACACCAAAGAGCTTCAAAGCAGTTCAACAATAGGTTTTCTAGAGGGCAGCCTTATTGCTTAGTTATACTTACACTACTACAAATTTAGAGTAATCCCTTTATAATCATGCCTGCTACTGCAGTAAAGAGTTTTGCTCTTCTTTTTTTTTTTTTTTTTCTTTTTAGGAGGTGGATCTTTATTTTTTTAAACACATAACTGCGTTTGTTCCACATTCATTAACACATCTGAAAAGTTATTGATAACTCACGGCTCGGCGAATGCGGGGCCTTTCTGACACTCCCTTGCAGATTGATGTAGGCAGGCAAAGATACATTGAACCTTTATAAATAAAACAAGGGGCCAGATTGTTCAGTTTGTATAGAATAATAGACTCTGCCAGCAATTTTAACACAGCATCTAGAAATACACGTTGACTGTAAAGATTCTTCTATATAAAGACACATCAACAAAATAAAGAAAAGTATTTAAAAAAACCCCCACAGCTGATGGCCTAAGAGCACTGACCTATCAGGAGTCAAGGAGTTATCAAGACCAGAAAATTGCTGAAAGACTCGGGTTCCTTAGGTAAAGTTAGCAAATAGTATTTTCACAGACATTACCTCAAAACAGCTTTTTTCACACCTCTACCACAACTAGATACTGACACTACAGCGGGAATACAGGGTTTTTTCATCAAAGTGACTAGTAAGATAATCACAATTACCAGCCTGAGGTAAGACAGCATGGGGGGGGGGATGGTAGCAGAAACTGATCAACAACAGCCTTAAGAATACTTTACACATTTGTATTTTAAACCTTTACTCTTTCTGCACTTTGCCTTTATTCAAGCATTTTAAAAACCCTTACAAATAGGACTGGGGTATTTACCTTTTCTTTTTGACAAAAAGCAATTTCATCATTTGCATTTATTTGTAATCGATGCTGTTTCAGAGAGAAAAGTTTACCAAAAAGAAAAGGTGTCATATACCACATTCTAACAGTGACTGACTTTTGTGTCCCTCTGGCAGTTCATTTGCAAGTCTGACAGCCTCAGAAGAAAATGCTTTTATTTCTTCACGAATTTTGTGAGCTCCAATATTCCTAAAGAGTGCACGCTTTTTGACAAAGACAGAAGATTTATTCTGCTGCTGACCTACAGATGAATCACCCTGAGTGGATGATGGCCTGGGATCTACACGGGTTGCTGGGGGGGAGGGCAGAATAAAATCTATGGATCCACTATGCACCTGACATTCCACCTGCAGCAAATGAGATTTATGCAGATGCCTTCTAAGAACTAAACCAACACAAACAGATGTGTTCTTAAGCCAAGGACTTTTTCAGTACAGCAGGTAACCAAGGTACTACTTCTCCTTGTCAAACTGTACGGAGGTTGATACCTTCTTTGAATGATCAAACAAACAAGTGAATGCTAAATCTAAATAATGACTATCAAAAAAAAAAAAAAGGCTTTGTGTATTCTATAATAAGAAAGTAGTACACCCAGGCACTGAGTAGCTGCAGTCATCTAAGTTTCAGAAGTATTCCTAAACATTTATAAAGAGGACACTATCACTGATATTTCAGACCTTATTACAAATTCTATTTTAATAGGTAAATAATTAAATTAGCTCAGAATAGCAGTTTATTTAACCCTGCCTCTGAAGAATAGCAGAATATTCAACTACTTCCTCTTCAAGACTCATGCTCATTAAAGAAATTAATTTACCAGGGCATTACAGGAGTCAACATCTATTACTGTAAGCCACCCCTGTGTTTCCAATAAGATTTTTTCCACTTAAAAAAAATCATATGGTTGATAAAATTTATATGGAGAAAATATAAATTAAATTTCCCTCGAGAAGTATCAGCTTTAGTTTTACTTAAAGTACCTATCCCAAACCACATTTCTCCAAGAGATGACTTTCCAGGTGAACGGAGAACTTTGCAACAGAACTGAAACCATTCAAGAAAAAAAGCAAAACATCAAGTAAATTTCTATACTTGCACATTTCACATCCTTTACAAGCATAAGGAAACTGAACACAAGAGACACAAATATTCAAGAGATTATGGCAGCAATGTAAACTGTCTAAAGGAAGTTTTCTATTTTGTATAAAACATACTGACTACAAAATTAACATCAATATTCTAGCCCAGCGCATACTGCTGATTAAGGAACATCCAGAGGTTAAGATCACAATGTGCACTTGTACTACACAACTCACTTTGCACTCCCAAGTCTAATCTATTAACAAGCCTCCACAATGTCATTCCTGTTCAGTGTATTTTAATCACAAACCAGCAGAACGAACACTTATGCACCAACAATGCTGAGCATTGTAACGTGCTTATAACAATGACTTCTTTGATCCAGCATCTCTTTACTATTCTGATGTATCCTAATTCACTACTGTCAACAATCCCAATGCACTGACGAGAATTACCCTTCCTAATCCAACTGTATTCTCTAATCATAAACCAGTGGTGCAATCCATGCAAGGGAAACAAAGTGCATTTTCATGCCGCTGACTTCCTGAATTAAGATACATCAACAAAAAACGGTTAACTTTCCACCCAAATTTTTGAAGCATGAGTCCCAACATGTTGGCAAGGGACTCTGAAAGCTTTATTCAAGAAGAGCTAACTGGGTGGAGTATGTGTTTAAAAACGGTATCAAATTCCACCTGCAAAGCAAGCCCAACATCATTATTTAACTGAGGCTTGTGCAGGCACAGAAGATCCTGTTCCTGCTGCACACTGAATGGGCAGCTAATTCTGATACTCTTGTCACTAACACTGGACACGTCCTGACCCCAACACTTTTAGAATAATACTTATTTCGAAGCAAGACTGCTTCTGCTTTACACCATGACTGAAGTAACACTTATGAATGCAGAATATAATGAAACCATCCTTTAGCTAATGCATTACAAGTGGAACAAATATAGGAATGTTTTTCCTTGAGATATGAATATGCACATTTGCTTCTTCATAAATGCCATTTTGGACAGCATCTCAAGTAGAGAATAATTCTGCAAGTCCTCCACTGTTCCCATCATTTTTAAGGTCTAAACTATCAGAACTTCATAACAAAGCCAGAAAATACAGACAATTCACAAAACACAGTCATTGCTCTTAAAACCTCCTAATCGCTCCTGATTAACATATAAAGCACCTTTTCATGAAGCTCGTGTGTTGTGACTACTTTCAGATTTCTGAGCTGATTTCGATTCAACATTTTGGGGAGGTTTTGCAGAAATTCCTGTCTATGAGACACTTTTCTCTGCCTTCACTGATGATCTGTATTTGAAAGCAGAGCTCTCGGAAGAGGCTCTTGGCTCTCTAGCCTGCCTCTCAGCCTGGAGCTACCCAAATGGCTACAAAATCCTCAACAACGATCTATCAAAGTTTAAACACATACACCACCTTCTACCTCCAAGTGTAAAAGCAAAGTGGAAACCAAAATCTACCTACCCTGCAAATACCAACATCAACCCTCCACCCATTGTTAAGTACACAGCAATTCCTCCATAATCCCATTCTAAAACAAAGAAATTAAGAAGTGGGTTACAAGTTCTAGATTACACCTCATATAAAATGTGCCACAAAAACCCAGGATGACTAAAATAAGCACAGAGTGTCACTTCAATTCCTCCCAAACAATGAGGACAGAAAAGTCACACATTACTAACCACTACCAGGGATAACTGAAGCGTAACCCAGAAAAAGCAGTTACGATGTGAACAGATGCAAAAAAGGTATTATAAGCTTCAAAGCCAGAACAAGATGAT
Organism: Mohoua ochrocephala; assembly: GCA_013398855.1. Taxonomy (NCBI): domain Eukaryota; kingdom Metazoa; phylum Chordata; class Aves; order Passeriformes; family Acanthizidae; genus Mohoua; species Mohoua ochrocephala. The sequence continues at coordinate 122,970 of VZTA01009232.1, read as the reverse complement.
CTACAACAAGAAAAGTATGTTTGCTAGTAATAGCTAAAGAACTGAGTTAGAGTCTTCAAACACAGCAGCTCAGCTCAAAAAAGCTAGCAGGTGAAGCAAAAAGAGGTGCTGACTGGCACTCCATACATACGGGTTCTGTCTAAAGGCTCCAGAGATTTTTCTGCTGGTCACACAGCACAGTGTTTGTCAGGATGCTTGGGAGAACCTTTTCATGACCACATGTAAGTCTCAGAAGCATGCACAAATTCACCTGTCTCTTAAGAGAACCTAATTAACTTTGCTCAACTTTCCTATTTCTAGACTGTAGTCTAATTTTGAAGTGGTAACAATTATTTTAAAAACCCAAACCACCACCACATTTCTTTGCAACAGTCAAGTCTTAGCAGTTTCAAGACATTGTGTGGCACCAAGGCCATTGGGATCCGCTGTGCCCGCACTTCTGTCACAAGCCATGATCCTGCTTCACCCTCTGCTTCCAACAATTCCTCAGGCTGACTCCAGCACCCACTCCTGCAGCAAGGCAGAGCATGTAACTGACCTGGTGGAGAAGGAAACACTTGTGCAAGATAAGCTGATTCAAAATAAAATGGGATCTTCCCCATCAGGCCTTCTACAGAAAACTTGTCCATCTTGACCCATTTCAACTATATTCTGGAAAAAAACCCCAATCCTGGGGATACTAATATCCATTGTTAACATTTCACTCCATTTGTAAATGACTCCATTTATAGTTATGATCCTATCTGCAAGGTTCACTCCTCTTTTCTAGAGAACAGGGATGGCAAAAGCAGAGTTTACCTAAGTTTTACCTATCAAAAAAAAGTCTACTCAATTTTCCAGTTGAAAAGCAGTATTTTAAAAAATAAAAGTCATACTTTTCTATGTGCTTACTCCTAAATGACAAGTTCCTGCAGCTCCGGTCAACAACAAAAAACTCAACTTGAACTAACCTTTTAACCATCAACATATGGAATAAAAACTCCTTTAGTTAAAGTGTTAACAGTAAAAAAACCCAACCAACCAAAAACCCCATTCATATATAAATACAAAAGATTAGCACTTGGTTTTCAGCGCTACTTATTTCTCAATATTTGGAAAACCTATACTATATATTCAGTAATTTATATTTATATCCTCTCTAGGTATGGCAGGTTATCAGTAGTTGAAATGTCATTTCAGAGAAGATTTTTTTCAGCCTGCAGTCATGACTCTATTAAATAAACCCAGCTTTTTACTAGCATCAAAATCGATGGCACTTTTAATTTTTCAAAAATTTTGGCACCATCCACATCCAATTCAGTTCTCCACTTGTCAGAGAAGCGTGCAAGAGAACGTTAACCTAGGTAACATGCAAGGTATTTTTAAAAACTCACTTACTTCTGAATAACAATTAATAAATAATTAATAAATGTTTTCCCCAGGTGTGCAAAAGAACCAGGAATGGTTCTTTTGCACACCTGGGGAAAATATTTATTCACGCATTTAATTGTATTGACATCACCAACACGATTGCTTTTTAGATAACCCAGATGTATCCTAAGAACAGCAATTGAGAAGCACGTGCCAGGTCCCTCCAGTTTCACTCTCTTTAAGGCGTCTGTCCCACGAGCAGAGGCGGGCACGGCGCGGGGGGCACCGGGCGGGCACAGCTGCCAGGAGGCTGCCGAGCCCCGTGTCCTGGCAGGTACCGCCCAGCGATGCCGTGTGACTGCGAGCGCGTCTGTGCTGCTGCCAAAGCTCGGCCACGGGGGGAAGCAGCTGCCAAAGGAGTCAGGAAGCTCTCACTCCTCTCACTCCTCCCTGCCCAGGAGCCCTCTGTTAAGGGTACGGCCAGGGGCAGGCCTGGAGCAGCACAGCCGCTTCTACACGGCCACGTGCCGGGCAGCTCTCCTTGACGTGAGAAGACTCCTCTCTAACACAGGTTATTTTTCATCAATATTCGTGCAGCTTAGTGGGTATTTTCTCAATCGCTGTGACCAATACAGAACTGTGCTTTCTAGGCGTTCTCAGAGCTTAACAGCAAATCCATAAAAACACTTAATAATTACATCTTCCAGGCTTTTCCATTTTGGCCCTAGGGACACCAGTCACAATGAGTGTGCACACAGTTCCACAAATTACAGCCTACAGCTCATACCCTAAAGCCACGTTTGAGCATCTCATTGCAGAATTTTCAAAACCATTTTCAGAGCATGTTCATATTTTCTACAAATGATACTATAACCTAAAAGTAACCTAAAGGGAAAAAACCCCAAACCAAACAAAAAAAAAAAACAAAACCCCTACATATATTCAGGCACGGCCACTGGTGTAAATTTACCTCTGAGTTTTTTCTACTCCCACTGAAGAGAACAAATGTTTGACCTACCTCTTCTAAAATAGGTAAGATTTTTAAGCTTTCATATTCTAGGCTTCTCAAAAAAAAAAAAAAAACCCAACCCCAAACAAGGCAAAAAACCTGCCAGACTGTGTAAAGTACAAAACTAAAAAGCACTTTGGTAATTTTGATCGATATAAAACAAAAACATCGCCCAAGAGAGAGTGTTTTTTCAGAAACTCCATTGCATTTTAAACTCTACTGCATTGCCAGGCAGAGCAAAATCAAAGGCAATGGGGACAAGTAGTGAAATTAGAGGTATGATCTACCAAGAAATTAAAAAATTGCCACACTCTAACAAAAAGCTGCAATTTGCATCTTAACAGAAACAGAGTATCTGTCAAAGGTAACAGAAATACCAAAAAACCCAATGACCCCAAACCCAACTATTCTCAAGGTTAGCAATATTTCAATGACCTTGAGCCTGGCCTTGGATTTATTAAGCACTAGCTCTGCAAAAAAGGGTTAATTTTCAATCCCTGTGCACAATTCAGTTTAAATAATGCTCCACTGGACTTTTTATTTTCTTTAAAACTAGAATGGTGTTACACTGAGATCCTCCATCCAATAATGGAAGCCAGTTTTACAAATAGTCTTTTCTCCTCATCCTTCCCCATCCTGCCCATTTTGTTTAAATGCTTCCTCTCTAGCCAGTTAGTTTCTGACCAGTTCAGCACATGTGGTTTAGGAATTACAGGGTGAGTGGGAGGGGAGGAAATACAATTATCAATACAATAACTGCTTTCTTACAAAGCCAGAGAAAATATAGTCTGAAATGGCTTTTCCTGGTTTAGATTTTAGTCGCTTAACATTTTTGGGCAGCTGTCTCAAGTAAATCACACTCTTCTCCCACCAGCCAACAGAAAATACCTTCAGAAATTGAAGTAGCTCCTCCACCCCCCCTTAAACCTTCTGTGTAGTCTTAGGGTAGCACTGAGACAGCGATCTAGGTGCCAACGCTGGGAAGACTTGAGTTTCATAAGCACAATGTTACTTTGCCAAGCACTTAGGCATGAGCAGCCACAACAAGAAGTATTGGAAAATCTTCTGGAGCAAGACAAAACCACCCTAAATTAGATCTTGTGTGATGACAACTCACTAAACAGCCTTACTCTGGAAGACAATCTTTGCAGAACAATAATTCAGAACTCAGCAGAAAGCATTCACGATACAAGGGGTATGCGTAAACCAGTTACGTTTATTCGAAATTCTAGATTACACTAAAAAAAACTGCCATATCACATTATCACATCAGGCCAGTACCAAGACATGCTCAGGACATACAAGGTACTTCCCACATCCCACTCGGCGCATGGGGAAAACAGGTAACCATTAATTCAACACGAAGCTTCAACAAACGTAACACGTCTGCAAGAGTGAGTCCAGACTGACTACGACATGCAGAACATTTAAATTATCTCTAATTGCTGCCTATCCTCGGGTGCAGTATTCCCTTGTTTATAAGTTAAGGACTGCACAGCCTAACTGGAACTGCTCTTCTCTAGCAGCCCCCCAACTACCTGGAGTTGTGGGCGAGTGCCGGTTCAAACTTTCAAGCTGATCGCCACGCACTCCGACAGACACTGCGAGCAGCTTTACGCAGCAGTGTTCTTTCACTGTGCGATCGCAGAGCGATCTGAAACCTGACCGTACAACCCTCGGGGTATTGCTGCCTCCAGATGTTAAGCTTTTACTTGGCTCTTTAGGGCTTGTTTTCAAAAGGGTTTGTCCACTTGGTTCAACCCCACATTGCCTTTTAGAAAGCAACAGCCATACCCGCCTACTGACTGGCACGATGGTTCGGGGCAGAATTTAGACAAACCCGCAACGACACAAAAACCCGCCCTGCTCTACTGAAGGGGCTGCTGGCTCGGGGGGATTTTTTGGTTCGCTGTGTCCTCCCCCCGATGGTCAGAATCTCGCCAGCTTGTGTCTCTGTGCGGTGACCGCGCGGGAAGGCTGCGCGCCGCGGACCGCGCCGGGAGCGGATTTCCAACAGCAGCGGAACCGCCCGCGCGGCCGCCCGGACAGCGGCCGGCGCCGGC
>VZTA01009232.1:104051-114678 GCA_013398855.1 Mohoua ochrocephala | reverse complement strand
GGGGGCGCGGTGCCTCCATGGCGGGGTGAGGCCGCGCCTCTCAACAGCGCCGTGTTCGCACAGGGAAACGCTCCCGTCCGTACCGAGCCTCGGGCGGTTTCAAAACGCTGGTCCTTGTACACGGTGTTACCCTTTCCTGGGGGGCTGCCCTGCCTGAAGGATGCCCCCACCCCCAAAACAGAAAAACCCGACAAAAAGCCCCAAGGGCCAACCCTTCAAGTGAAGCCTTTCCCCATTTTTATTTTCGTGAGAAATCACAGACACGGGGCTAATATGTACATTCCTCTTTATTTAATACAGCACAGACACGTGACACATAAAAAAAAAGAAAAGTACACTCATGAAAAAGCCTGTCGCAGTCAGGGACAGGGAACAGCTACGCCGAATTGAGTAAGGCTCCTACTGCAGGACAGGGGTCTGCCGGCAAGGGTGGGTGGATCCCAGAGCAAAGTCTGCTGCCAAAAAAAGCTTGCGCTCCTTTCAGGAAAGCAGAAAAGGGCGAGTCCCTTCCGGAACAGGTGAAGGCAGCGTTACCTGCGAGGTTCGCAGGATGCGAACCCCATGACTGTGTTTGGATCAGAGCACTGATAAAATGAAACGCTCTCCAGTTATTCTCGCAGAGGGCCAATAGTCCTGACCTCTGAAAGCATCGGACTGCTCAGGGATAGCAAACCTGAGTACCTGGAAGGAGTGAAAACATCAAGTAGTCACACAGAAGAGAGTTAAAATTAGCCTCCCTGACAGGGTTCCGCTAGCCACAACTGGGAATGTGCAGGGAACGAACCGGCTTCCCAACTAACAAAAGACTAACAGCCATTAAACTGACCAGGACAATATACGCGTTTGGAACCGACGCAGGCTTTTGAGGCAGCAGCTTCTTCCTTTTCCTGCTTCAGTTCAGGATGGAGATAAAGCAGGCACCAGTTCCTCTGGCAAAGAGCCTTACACACTTTTAAAAAATTAAAATACAAAAAAGGGAGACAGGTGTATTTACAAAATCCATGGCTGGTACAGTACATCATTTTTAAGACACACTAAATGCTACAATCTTTCAGGTCCTGAGATTATTACAAAAAAAAAAACCAAAACAAAAAACCAAAAAAATCACCAAAACAAAAACAAACCCCAACAACTCAAACCTTGTGTTCAGGTCCAGTTTTATAAGGAGAGAGGAAAGAAACCACACATTTAAAACACAGTATCCCTTGAAGTTATTGGAACACACCTCCCTAAAAAATCCAAATGAAAGTGGTGCTTACCACCCAAATGTAGCTGCATTTGGTTGTTCAGGCTTGTTGTCACAAGAGGGGAGCATTTCACGGGGCAGTTTCTCTGGAGAGCTCATCGGGTAAGCACAAGGCTGTTGGGATCCTCTCTCCATCGCTAAGCTCTAGGATCCGGAATGCGCGAGTGTTAAAAGGAGGAAGGTGATCTCGTACAAATTCATGCTGGACGGAGTAAAGCAGCACAGGAATCACCAACTCAAACAGGTTTGCCATCTCGTAGTAATTGTGCACTCCTTTGTTTGAAGCCGAGGAATGCAAAGAATTTTAGCTCTGATTTAACATTCGTTAATGACAAAAAAACTCATCCAGCTTTTTGTTCTGAGCTCCCCAGTGAAAGGCAGCAAAACAGTTTCTCAGCCCTTCTTTGTCTGGGGGATCGCAGCAAGTCAGATAGAATTAAACTGGCTCTATCCAAACTTGCTAAAATATATATATATATAAAAAGTGACACCAAATAAAGGGTACGGAGGCCAAACTGCTGTTGAGGGGATGATCCCCACTGCCATGAGCTGTGCAGGGCACTCTTCTTCACTGACCCTCTTTTATCAGGCAGGCCTTAAGGGACTTGTACCCACACCTGTTTTTTTTTCCCCAATGAAGTATTCTTAACACAGAGATTTTGTATCATCAGAAGTTATCATCACAGATGCCCTTTTATTATAAGCACCTGGCCCTACACTAGAGAGTGGCAACGTTTTAAGGATTACTCATTCAATGGTTCTAACCCTCAGTAAAAGACTACAAGAGACAAATCACGTAACAAGGATACTAGTTTAACTGCTAAAATATAGCACTGCTCAGTAGACTTTTGGGGGATAAAAAGTAGTAGATAATTTTGTTGTTTTTTGTTTTTTTTTTTTAACAGTAGTCCAAAAATAAAATTTCTCCATCTATTTCCAGTACAGATCTTGATAACTATGCAAGAACATGGTACTAATTGCTACATGATGGAATCACCGGCAAGAAAACACATACTACAGTTCTCATCTCTGAGCTAAATTGTTATTTGTAGTTACATACAACAAGACTAAAAGACCAGTGAGAAATACCTGGGGATTGTGATTTAGTTTTTATTTAGCTGGTAACTCCCCTTGTTTAGAAGCAACTTCATTTCAGTGAGAAATTAATTTAATTCACTTCTGATGCTGGAAAGAAACCTGGGATGTCTCACGAGTTTCTTCCCAAATCCAATCTGTACATTAAAAAACACGCTGCAGCTTCTTAAACCAACTGTGAGAGCTGAATATTCTAAAAAACTCTCAGACTAAAACCTGTCACAAGAAGCGATTTTAGCTTCCCTCTCAAAGCAACTTCATGACACTTGACACTACGTGTTGCACCAGTGAAAGGGTTTCTTTTTTAAAATACAATTTTTTTTTTTTCACGTTAGCAAAAAAAGTTTTGCATTACAGACATTCAAAAAATACTCCATTTTCTTTGGGTAAAACTTCAATATGTGTTAAGAGGGGTAGCTGGGGAAAGGAATGCATGTAACACTGAAACACGTAAATACTTATCTGCATAGTTGATATTAGTGACTACTAATCAAACTAAGGCCTTATCTGGAAAAAGCTGAGAACGCAAGAAAGTTTCTTTCCCCACTCTGGTGAAATCTGCTAAGTCTCAATGAAGCTCTGTCTGCCTCGCCAACTGCTCAGTTTGGCCTATGATGGTGGCATCTCCTGACTGGTTTTGGTTGATTCTCTCCCACTCTTTTTCTCTTGGTACTAGACAGTAGCAAATATGACTATCTATTGATAAAACGCATCTGCACACATTGCTAGGAAGAAAGAAAACCCAAAAAACCCTTTTAGTACTGCGCATGATAGGAGCCTAACATCGTGTACGCCGCTTGCTTGGGATTACTTCACCATAAAGAAAAAACTTAGTAGCTAATGGTTATTGTTTAAGCAGGAGATGACAGCAATGGAAGAGACCAAAATACACTTCTAGATACAAAACGTGATGGTTGGGGCAGAACTACAGCTGTTAGAAATGGCTACCAAATACAGGCCCATATCCTTGACTACTGACAGGATTAGCACAGTTTTACTTATGAGTGTGCAAAAACAGATGCAGGGAATCTTTGTACTTCCCCAGTTTTGGGCCAGTTCCAGGCCACGTTGATCTCTCAGCATAACTCACAGCAGCACCAGGGCTTTCTACAGCCCCCAAAGGCTATTACAGCAGCAAGGGATCACCGCGTCACAGAAAAAGGATGATGAAGCCTCACCAGAAGTTTCCACAAACAAAGCATTCCCCTACACAACAGTTCTCTCTCCAGCGGCCCAGTGAGCATACTTCTGGCTGCTTCTTTTGGCAGTGATTTCTTAAGCAGTAGACAGACACAGATTTTTGCAACAGCTGCATTCGTTAAAGACTGCAGCAGTCAGCCATCATCACCAGCTGTAGATTCCTCATCCCACAGATCAGCCTAGGATGAAGAGCATGTGTGTTCCAGATGAATTGCAGAACATAATTGGTGAATGTGGTAAACTTCACTGAAGGAACTTCACTGATGCACCTAAGACAGATCAAGAAGCAGCCTCAACTACCACTCCAACTGGCTGAGCTACCAGCAACAGTCTCATCTTTGACTGGCACCATTAGATTGGTAGGAGAAACCCGCTTATGGCCTAGTTTACATAACAGGTTTACTCAAAAATACGAGGACAAGCCAAAAACCGAGTGAGGCTATTCTCTGCCACAGGAACATATTTGGTACCATATTTTCTGTTTTCCACTCTGGTTCTCCACCCATGAAGGACTCCTCATTCCATTCCCACTCTGTAAAAGAAACGCTTCCTTTTCATATTGCAACTCAAAATTAGATCTTCCCTAGGGGAAGCACATCACAGAACTAGAACAGTCTAGCGACGCATATGCACGTTACCTTCAGTTTAGCACTTGGTCCACAAGTGAATTGTTAATTTCAGGTATTCATGTTTATAGTAATCATAAATTAGATAGATCCTCGGCACAAAGCTGTTAAAATCACTAGATCATCTACTGCAGATAGCTAACTTTGTCTGAGAACAAGGAAACAAGCACAGATACTATAATGAGGGTTTATCTGCAGCTAAGAACACGTGAACTTACTGTTCGTTGTAGTAAGAGAAGAAACCATTAATGAAATCTCAACAAATTGAGGAGAAACACAACTAGAAAAGTACGTCATGGTGAGTGACTTAGGCAGCATGTGAAGCATAGCTAGCTTTAAACTCAATTAGCAGCTGCACTCTTGCACGTTTTTACCAAATTCCTTCTTACATAGGAGGATGCATGGTGGAAAGTGACAACTTTGGTAAATACGAGAATCCTTGCAGTAACTGGTATCAAGCAGATGTGACCAGCTGCACACACAGCTCCTTGCAGTTAATCTCATTAAGTATGTTGCAAGCTGCTACTTTAACTTTATTTACCCCCCATCTCCTTGGGGCTGTCAGCCACACATCTCTGCCTCAGACTCAGTGATTGCGTGCAGCAGTCCAGTAATTAATAACGTTGCCAAACAGGGCCCGTAATGTTTTGCTCGTGACCTAATTAAGAAACAAATTCAAAACCTTCAGAGAAAAATGCAAGAAGTTTCATTCCCGTCAGCCACCTCCTTTCTCTCATGCACATTTACGCACACTCATGCACACACTTTTATTGTACTGCCGTCTCTGCACAAACGTTCAACCTTTAAGTAGCATTTAACAGAGTAGGAGGATGGAGAAGGATGAACAGGTTTCAGGAATATTGCTTGTATGTGTGTGTGCACGTGTGTGCGTGTGAGAGAGAATGCACAAGCACACAGAACCAATGCCATAGTACAGCAGCTATGAAGTTACACACATTACACACTCGGTTTTGTTTTTTTTCTTTACAAAAGGGAAAAAAAAATAGTATAACAGCATAAAGCCATCTTGGCAAGCTTAAGATTTTCCTCCAAAATGCTTCCCAGCACTTCAGGATCTCTGAGAAAAGTTTAAAGAGGGGTAGGGAAATAAAATAAAAAAAAAAAGGCACTTAAACAAAGGACAAAGGCCTGAATCAAGTAAGTCATGAAGGGTAACAGCCATTTCACCAGAGCTTGGACCAATCAAAGTCTACCAACCTTTTTTAAAATTTCTATAAAATAAAAATTGCATAAAGTGTTAATTAATCAGTTGTTTACCTAATGCTTTAACCTTCTGCTTCATTTTATGAAAAACAAAAACAAAACAAGAAACAAGCCCAAACAAAACCCCAAGTGTCCCTTTAATGATTTTCCCCCCAGTTCAGCGAAAGATGAAAGTCAGGTGTGGAAGGAAGCCTTCCACAGTTTGGCTTGGCTGTAGGTTTTCCCTGCAATGCCATCTTCAAAAAAATCCAGAACAAAAGCAGAAGAGGGACTACTGTGCTTTCACCAATTCACTCAAAAACAAACAAACAAAAAAAATCAAAACAAAAACCCCATCAACCCAAACACCCGAATGCTTCTAATCCAACCGTGGGCAAAAACTAATCAAAAGAAAACCAAAAAAAACCTGTAAACTAGATTAAAATTTGCTAATAAATACAGCCAAAAGTTCATTTTACGAATGTAGCAGCAAATGTGATAAAGTTAGTTGGAGTCCAAGGTGACTCCCAGAGGGTTACTGGTTCGCACAACTGATGGCAGCTTGGGAGAGTTGCAGATTTCTCTGTTTTCATGTCCTGAAGGGTCTTGCACCAAGTGGAGAAGGAGTGTGGAGGAAGGGTCAGGTGATGGGACTGCAGGAAGGAACAGGCTTTTAGCACCTGCACCACCCCTAAATCTGTGCATCAGACAACTTTGATCAGATTCAAACACGAAGCAGAACCCAAGTAATTAAAAGTTACTTCTGATTAGCAGAAAACAGATGTGAAACCCACAGCATCCGCACTCGTGACTCAGTTGATCAGCATTTAGACATGGTTCTCAAATCGACAGAGAAGGCTGGACAAAGTGACCGAGGCCATTTGTATCTCGTAATGGGAGAACACTGCAGTTATTGTCCAACGGATCAGGAAACTTTGCAGCCTATTTTTCATTTAGCCTGCCTTCTTTCTTTGCAAGTGTTTGTAATGATTTCAAACAGCTACCATGGTTTTTGGGACTTTGGATCATGTAGCAGAGAATACTACCCAGACAGTTTCAACACCTAAAACCTATGTTTGAAGTTATTGCTTGCATTTGTTTGGGGCTTTCAGAGAGCTTGACACTTTAGCTCATATACAGTCCCCAAACCAAGTTCAGCCCTGCTGCCTGGAAAAGACAGCTCTACTTGGCTTTCTTATTGCTTGTGAATACTGAGGGTTTATTTAGTATGTACAACTACAGTTTATTTATTAACAAAGGCCCTTAAAAAGTAGTAAAAACTTGGGGGGGGGAGAGGGGGAAATGTTTTCAGAAGAGCTGCTGTGCAGAAAATAGTAAAACATTAACCTAATTTTGCATTTGGATGTTGCAGTAATCTTTCCCATCCTGTCTATGCTACCTGCAAAGGTCTCTGGGAACCACCCTATTATTTCCTTGGATTTGGCCTCGCTAGGTTTAACCAGGGAGAATAGGAAACAGCAGGTAAAGGGTCCACCTTCCCAATGTTGTTCATTCAAAAGACACTCGGGAGCGTAATGACTGACAGGAATGTAATGACTGAAAACAGTTACCTGCTGGAGGGGTTGTTTGAACTGATGTCACAAACAATGTATGGTCACCTTTATTTTCATCATCCTAGTATCTATTTCCACAGTAAGTACTCGTTTACTTGTTTCCCAAGACTGAGAAGCTCGATAGGACACAGAGGCAGGACTACTCCTACCCTGAAGATTCAGAGAGGATACTCTTCAAGTGAAGATGAAGCATACTTCCAGGAAGAAAGGAATGTTGAAAGGGAATTTGTGCTGCAGTTATAAAGGGCTCCAAGTCTCCCAGTCTAAAATTTCGGTAAGTATGAAGACAAAAGATGACAATTTGAATGAGATGCCTTGATGAGGAAAACACAGAAGAGGTAGAACTCTCTTAGGACAGGGTCCTTTAAATATATTGCTGCCCGATGGCTCACTGCCGCAACTCCCTTAGCTACATGCATTGTTAAAGTTCTCAGGTTTGACACAGTCCAGAGAATTAACATCCTGCCACAACTGTTGGGCCTCAAAAAACAAAAGCTGGCTTCCTTCAACCCTTCCTGGAGAAAAGAAGAAATATCAGATGAAGCTTGCACTCTAAATAGTTGATGGTATTTTGACAGAATTTGTGGAGTATTAAGAATGCCAGGGTCTACGTAGCTGTGTGTGTTTCAACTCTTAAATAACCTTGATGGAGACGCAAGCTTATCTGATCAACACACCACATACAAAACATTAGTGCCAGCTAAAAAGCATTTAATTGGCAGATGCTGTGGAGTGAAATTAATGAACTAATGCATCTTAATTCAATCTGTCTTTCACAGAAGTGTTGTGCAAAAACATTTATTGCTGAGCTCAACCCAACATTTTTATACTAAATACACAATATATATTATTTTAAATTTATGTATATATATTTATATAAAATTAAAATGAGCTCTAAATAGAAAAGAAATTGTTGTCTGATCTAAGAAAAATAAATCACATGTAAAAGAAACCTGCAAGCTCTAAGTAATCTAGCAAAAAACATTGAAGATTCATTATTCAGGGGTCAAAGTCTCTCTAAAAGGTGTGACATAACCAGTAGTGTCTGGTTCAATCTCAAGTCAAACTACCAGAAAAACGACTTACTAAGAATTTCAGCATCTCTGGTCAAAGGAATGTTTCAGGGTTGAAGGAGAAGGGCATCATACTGGTTTATTTGCTCCTTTCCCCTATGACTTCTTTTAGTTTCTGCCATTCTCACCTTTTATCTGACAGCGCAAGGGACTCAACAGCGAAGTTCTGTCCTAGTGTCAAAAGTGCAACACGTGCTGGATGCTTCCTAATCTTACACATGAACCGGTTGATGTATTGCTATCAAAGAAAAAAAAAAAACCAACAAAGCCAGCTCTGCAGTCTTGTGCTACCATGTAAGAAAGAGTTCAGGTCAAACTCCCCAGGCCAGCAGGGGCTGGAAATGCTGGAGACAACCCTTTCAGCCCCCAGAAGAGAAGGCACCTCTGGTCGCTTTTGAACGACTCCTCTTTGGCTAATGCCTGAAACAGTATTAACCTGACTCTGGAATAGGTCACAATCAGCTTCCTTTAACTAGCAAATCAATATAATGCATGGCTTCTGGGAGGAGTTAGATAAAAGATGAAGACTGAGAATGAGAAAAGAACTGGTTGTGGTTTATGAAAGACATGACTAGAATATCTTTTCAGTAGCAAATAAGCACAAGGCGCAGGTAAAAGAAAGTTTAACAAATGGAAATAGTGAAACGTTAGCGTGTGTTTAAAACAAATGTGGGAAAGAAATGCTAGTCTGACCAATAAAATGTGGGTTTCTTTTTCACGTAAATGAAAAATTTTCCATCCCCTTCCTCCCTTAAATAAGAACTTTTGTACTTAAAAACCCCTGAAAATAAATCAAACAGTCTGTGTCTCACATCTTGATGTACCAGGAGATCTGTTTTTGAAGACAATTCTCTAATGAGACTGCATACATCTGTAGGCTCCCTAAAGCCAAACAGCCTTCTAAAGCTGGAAAAATGCCCATTATCAGCAACTGCTTTTGTCTAAAGGTTTAATTATAATGGAAAGTATCCCAGCACCATCTCTATTCTACATAACCTTTGGTCCACAACCGTATAGTACACTCAGGACCTACACATCATCTTACACTGGGCACTTTGGGCACTAAGGAAGTGGATGATTCCACCTTATGCAATGAATGGAGAAACCTATTCTAGCTCCTTTCACCATTTCCACTTTTCATTGGACTTCACCCAGAAACAAAGTATTGGTGCTGCTGTGGGTTTGACGATCAATTTCTTTTAAGAGCCAATCAGAGCAGATAAAAAAGGTGGTTTCTTTAGGCAATATCAAACTATGACCAGTCTGCATGACCAGGAGGACCAGTCCTCCTTTTCCTTCTCTCTTTGATCAAGTATTGTTTTATTTTTCTTCTTCCTCTCACCACAGTGCTTAGGATCAGAATATGTAAACATCGACAGAAACAGCAGCCCTGTGACAATAAGCACTTTCCCAACTGGGCAGATTCTGTCAGCCAACCAGAACTGCTTCAGCTCCCTTGCTTGTCCAGAAGTCACTGGTTTTTCCGCTGTAACTTAGTGTCCCCTTTACTTTGGCCTCCATCTGTAGTTGAGAGACAGAAACATAAAGGGAAGAACAAAAGCATGAGCCAACTTTTGTTTTTGTAACTTACAGTAGGAGAGACAAGAATTTGGCAGGTTCAGCTTTAGCATCACCAAAAAGTACATTGTCTTTACCGAGTGGAAAACTCTGCATCTTTTCTGTAGTTCATTTATTAGAAACAGTGTTGTTGAAACCTGATATATCAAGCTTCATACCAAAACACTGCCCAATTTCTTGGTTCTGAGAACTCTCAACTGAAGAATGCCCACCAAGCCACTGCCACCCTTCCCATTCCCTCTCCTGGCCCCCAGAAAACACACTACAGGTGACAAAGAAAGGTGTACACTCCAAACTGCACCTTCTAAAGCTTTCTGAAAATTTTCCAGCTCTAAGCCTTACAAACAGAAAAATAAAGTGTTCTACTTCAAGTTTCTCTTCTCAATCAAAATATGCAGCTCTTATCAAGCATCAAATTCCTAAGGAAAGCAGATACTCTATGAAGAAACCATCCTAACATTGACACGTGAATATACTCCTATAAGAAACATGGAAAAAGCTTTTATCTGGAAGGTCAGTTTCTCCTTCAAAGGGGAAATGAAAATTTTTGGTGTAAAAAAACTTTATGCAGCCTATAAACAATCATGCTAGTGTCCAGTAAGTATTACTCTTTTTTCCCCCTCTAGTTGAATTTGTATACTTCAGTTTCCAGAATTGCTACAGTAAAATATTGGAATTTTTGAAATTTTTTTGTTCCTGACATTGAAGAGAAGTAGGGAAAAAAAAAATCATTCAGGTTCCAAAAATACTGCTACAATAGAGTAAGTACTTCCTGCTGCTACTACAACTTGTCCCTGTGTTGTGTCTTCTCTAAACCAAGTACTGGTGTAAATTTTACTTCAGTCTAGGGCAGAAATCTGACTTTTAAGTTAAAATAAGTTAAAAATAAGTAATAAGAAATATATCATGTCTTTACCTGTGTAAGCTTGCTGCAAGTGAGCAGGCAGAGGTGAGTGAGACAGCGTTGCTGCATGCTGAGCACCTGGCTGTAAACCCTTCAGTAAGTCTGGGAAAAAAAAAAGAAGAGCAAAG
>VZTA01009232.1:62402-104013 GCA_013398855.1 Mohoua ochrocephala | reverse complement strand
AAAAACCACAATCTTGAGGAGAGAGGCAGTCTCTATGAAATAAGATTTTGTTTTTATAGTGTAGCTACAATAGCAGGCTAATCTCCACAACAAAAAAGACCTGATAGCATTCTGATGGCCGGAATAAGTCAACAGAGACAAACCTATTCAGGTATAGTTAGTCAAAAGTCAGAGCAAGGACCATGCCTTGCTACTGGGATGCAAGTCTTCACATCATTTTGCTTGGCAGAAAGACCAACAATTTATATGGGTTAAGAACATAAAACAGCTTTTTTATAAGCAATCAGAAAAAGTAAATGCCATCTTGGTTGATAGTTCTTCATAAGAGAGCTGTTTGAGATCATTGAGTTAAGGCTATTTTGAGGAATCACCATATTAAGTCTCTTATTTGAATTGTGACATTTGGAGACTTTTAAACTATACTCCTTTCCAAAGACAAGGTATTAAGTTAACCCCAAAAAAGCGCGTTCAAAACTAAACATACACTGTGAATATAACAATGAAGTTAAGCTTTTCAAAGGTGATTTATAACACTTAGGTAATTATATAAAGAAAGTTTTTACCAGTGAAGGAATCACATTTACTCTCCTGTAGGGATTTTCATGAACCAAATTTGAGTGTCTCAGGACTTTATTGCCTCCCTACTCAATTTCCATTTCAAGGATGCATCTTTCCTTATAGCCCAGTGTGGTAATTCCACTCACTCTGAGTTAGGCTGTGGTGGAAAGCCGCTGAGGTAGATCCCGAGGTGGTTGTCGCTCCAGCTGTGTCCGTCCCAAAGCCAAGCAGCTCCAAGGGAAACTGGAAGGGCACAGTCACAGGAACAAGGCCACCCAGCATCCCAAAAGGAGTTAATGGTGCAGACGTCACGTTCTGACTGGTTACAGACAGGGGTGATGCCATGAGAGTCAGAGGTGAGGCGTTAGCCAGTAACGATGCTCCTGCTGTTGACTACACAAAAAAAAACAAACCAGTACTTCAAGATTTTTAAAGATTTGAATTGTATTCTTTAAGGGTATAAAAATCAACTATTCCCTGTTAAGTATTGCTCTGTTGAGAAGTGTATTAAACTATTAAGAAATATCCATTTATCTACCTAGGAGGTCTTCCCAGTGTTCATTTGCTAAGCAAGCACAATTTTATCTCAGATTCAGACATGAGAGTATGGTTCATCTATCATGTTTTTCTCATCAGCCTTACAGGTAATTTCCTTGATCTCCTTTCTAATTATGCACTGGGTCTACAGTCACAATGTAGTGCAATATCTTCTATTAGATTAATAATACGAAATTATCCAATGCAGATCTGAAGTTCTTTAGAAGTACAATATTACACCTCTTCCCTTTCCAAATCTGGCTCTTAACAGAACATTATTTCTAAAGAGGTTGCAGAGAAACAATGAATTCTGAAAATTAGGATTCAGATGTAAGAATACCCAAACTTGAGAAGTCAGGTTAGCAAAATGCATATGCAGAGGTGTGTATGCACATGTCAGAGGAAAAAGCGAAGGCGAAGAATGTCTCCACTCTAAATATGCCAAAATGAAGTTAGATTCGCTGTAGTTTTAAAATAAAAATGCAAGATTAGCCAGAACATTTTAGCTACAACAGCTCCCAAATCGCATTAATTCCTCAAACATTAGACCAGTTCCTTCTTAAATGTTTAACAATCTTTCCTTCACTACATACTTGGTAATTTAATATGCTAATGTTCAGCTGTCTAATAATTTACTACAAAACAGTTAGTATAGAAAGCACTTCGAATCAAACTCCAACTCAGATATTATAGTTATTTGAATTAAAAAGACGCAGATGGAACAGGACTTCAAATCTGTGCATTTTTACCAGTAAGCCTCAACCCAAAACTTCGAATCATTTTAACGAACACATGAGCTTAAAATGAAAACGACATTTCACTGAGTTCTGTAATAACAACTTACAGAAAAAGCAAAGTGATGAATCTCCTAGCATGGATAAAATTTTTATTACAAGTTTTGGTCTTAAGATGTTCCGATGAAAGCAGCTAAAGAAAGGACAGTTGCTTCTTAGGAGAAAACACAGTATTTCAAAACAGTGACCCTGTAAAGCGCATTTACCTACACGTGATGTTCCCAGCAAGTGTTTCTATTGGTCATCTTAAAGGTGCCAACTTGTACAACATACTCTATCCCACAAGCAGGAAAAAAAAGAATGAAAACTACCAACACATTGTTCTTCATTTTTGCCTTTAAAAGTACTTATTTCACAATAAGCTTATGTACAAAAAAATGACAACTGCTCATTGTCTACGTAATCTAGTAAAGGGCAACAAAATAAAAGCCATACAGTAATGTTTTGCAACTGTGAATTTGTAAAATGCCTGAAAACAGAAAGAAACTTTGTGAAGTGCTCTGCCAAGATCTTGCTTACTCTCTCAAAAAGGAGGAGAGAGAGGGACAGTGACGAAAAGAGCTACAGAGCACGCCCTAAAGAAGCTGCAGTTCAGATGTTTCTATTTAACTCATGTACAATAGCTCATAAAAGGGTTCATCCTGGTCACGTAGATCTGAGTCAGTAAGATCCTTAAAAGTCTAAGCCAGATTCTGCTCAAGAGTCCTAATGGTAGGTAGAGCTTTTTAAGGAAATCACACATGTACTGTTTAGCTTTGTGTCCTTAAGGTGTAACTTTCTGTGACGCTTCAGCAGGTTTAAACTTATATTCCAGTAAATAACTGTGTCAATCAGAAATAGAAAGGAGGGAGACACTTCTTGGAAGCTTCCTAGTTAAGAACACCTTTATTATCACATGAAATCATCTAGTTTGATCTTTAATGTAAGCAGACCAGAATATTATAATGAGCAACTCAGGTACCATTCTCATCTTCTAATAGCATCTCAAATAGGAATTAAATCCCTAAGGCCTTAAAGAAAAGGAGATTCACTTTCAGCCTTACATGAAGTTTTAGGAGGAGTAACTAAGTCCTTAGTACATTGTACCGAACAACTAGTCTGGAACTGATGTGGGTTCAGCAGCCAGCCATTAGACCTTTATAGCTATATAAAACCCTCTGTGATCACAAATCTCTTCCCCTTTAGTGTACTTGAACTGGGAGGTAATTTAATTCTAATCTTTTCTTGAATGTACTCCACTGACTAAGCTGCACAGTGCACGGCAGCAACAGCCTTATTCCATGGTTTATCTTCTTTGCACCGTTCTTCTGAACCATTTTTAGGTTATCAAAGTAATTTCTGAAGTGTCAAAAAACCCACATGGAAGGTCTCAGTAATTACTTTAGTGATACCACGTGCTGCTCAGTACCTCTAGCTGATTTACCCCTTTCTATATACCAACACACCTTATTTTGCTGTTTATAGTATGGACTCATGTTACTTGATTATTCACCACACACCCTCACACTTCAGTGCTCTTCAATAGGACTGTGGCCAAAATGCATTTCATTACTCAGGTGATCAGTGTTTCTAAAAAAAAAATTACTTGCCTTTAATTACAGGAGGGTTTGCCAGAATTCATCTCACCATCCAACACAACACTGCTTACTTCCCTTGTCCATCATCTTTAAGCACTAGCACACCCATTTCACGTTTTCTTCTACATCACAGCAATTGTATCCACTGGATTCTGTTGACTGCACCAGGAAGAAACAACTCTCTTCCCAGTCCATTCATTGTAGCCCTTTTTGTCTCCTCCAGGCACCTTCCAGTGCACTCAAACTGCACTGTACTTGGTTCAGCTCTTCTCCAGACCCTATGTGGTACCTCAGTGGCCCTTACACAGCATACAGGTTGTGGATTTTTTTTTTCCCATTCAAAGCACCCAGAGTAAGTGAATGCTGTGTCAGAGCCTGCCAAACTTTTATTGCTGACTGTTTCAGTACAGTAGGATGAAAGACCACCGAAGTGTCTTGTAAAAATCGTCTTCCTCCTGCTACTCAACTGCATTAAGAAGAATTTGATGGCAAACTAAAAGATTATAAAATTTTGCCTGAAGTCGAGTATACATCACTCCCATGCACCAGCAATGTGCACTGTTCAGAATAATACAAAGCTTTTCACTTGCTGTACACCAAGAATATAATTTACAGCAATACTACTTAAGTAGTGATGACTTCAGCATAGAGAGCAATAAAGAGAGGAAAACATCAAATCATCTCAGTAATTAAGCATTCCCAGTAAGAAGAACACAACTTGGGAAAGCAGGTTGTCTTCTGGGTAAATAATAGGTTTGTATGTTTTAGAACAACAGTATTTTCAAAATACCTGTTTTGTTTGATTTGTCTTATCTCTAGTGATAGTATAAGCTTTCAACTTCTAGGGTATTTATATATTAATGAGGTGTCTCATTCAGTTTGACTAGATCCTACAAAATGCAATACATAGTCACAAATACAAAAGAAAAGCCCTTGCAAGTGCTAATTATAAGTGTTGAATTACACTCAACCACAAGCAACTGGACTCTAGCTTTGAGGTTAATCATGAAGCCTGACAACAAATGTACCAAGACACCTTTTACATGACCACCATCACTACAAATATGTAAATATGCAAGAATACACAAACCCAATAATGCAAGAAAAGACCACGTCCCCTGAAAATATGGTCACACAAAGCTTACCTTTTCTAGTGCTCTTAAAAGAAAAAAAGTGAATTCTGTTCCACAGTATAGACCAATCAACAGTTTACAGTGAGGATTTGTTCCACACTGATCCTTGCTTTTCACATCAGCTGGAATATACGTATTCTTTAGCGTGAAATAGTTTCATCAGTATCAGCATTATTCTTAGAAAGGTAAAAAATTGATTTTATGGTATTTCCAAATCAAGATAAAATATATATATATATATTAAGAATGTTTACAAAATAAATATGATAAACATTAACGTAAGGCTCAAACGTAAACTCGTTAGATGCGTACCTGCACGCTGGCTGCTACAACTGGAGACCCTGAGGCAGAAGATGGTCTGTGTGGAGTTGACAATTGTTTAGTAGCACCCTGTGTTCCACTTCCTGCTCCCCCAGACAGACTAGTCCTACTAGCTCCACTCGAGTTAAGGTTACTGCCTCTGCTGGCAGGTACATTCATTCCAACTCCACCCAAATTATTTTTACCAACAGTTCCAGAAGGAGAAGAGTTGGGCAATTTTGAAGAAGCCTGAGGGTTCTTTGCAGGCTGAAGGCCTGAGGTGCGATTAGAGGACAGCAAATTCACTGTGGGAGACTGCCTGCTGATATTTACACCACTGGTCTGTTTATGAAGGGGGTTGTTGCTGGAGTGACTACTCTGGGAAACTAGTGCACTTGAACTGGAAGAACTGGGTGTTGTTGCAGGCCTGGGGGATGAGGTGGACTTGGATGAAAATTTAGTTGATGCATTGGGCTTGGGTGTCACAGAGGGCTTAGATGAAGTGGGCTTGGGAGAGGCAGCAGGTTTGGGAGAGGCAGCCATGGAGAAGGGAGGCTTGAAACCCTGGGAAGAAACTTGTGACACCATAGCCTTGGCTAAATAGTTACTAGAGGTAGAGGTGCTGGATGTTGTCCGAGAAACCAGTGGGTGAGACACTTGAGAGCCACTTCCGGATGAGGGATTAGACAAAGGCAGGCGATACACTACAGACTTATCTTGAGCCTTGATGACTGGTGATGAGCATGACAGTTTGGGATTACTACTCAATTTCACCACAGGATTGGTCTGTGATTTACTAATCGTTGCTTGTAAAGGAGATACATATTTCTGCTGTACAGCTGAATGCTGGTGCACCTTTGTCACTTGTGATGTTGAGGAAGTACCACCTTGAGCCTCAGCAGATGATACCAAGATGTTAGCATCCTTGGTTCTTTGAGAGGAGGTGGAAATAGCTGCTTGAGTCTTAGAGGAAGAAACGTGAGACTGAGAAGAGGAGGAAGCAGCTTGGATCTGACTTGACCTCTGGAGTCCTTGCTGAAGTAGTTTGGCTGGCAAAGGCTCTAAGGAAACCTTGGGATTTTGAATTGAAGATCCAGCAATAAGGCCTGAAGAGATACCAGTGTGAACTAAGTCCTGGGGTTTCTTTGGTACTGGCCCTGTGTGACCAGCAATAAGACTTGATGAATGGGATGTTTGAGTGGGCTCTACTTTCTTTGAAGTTGCCAGAGGCAATTTGCTCATAATGCTTGCTAGTTTCTCTTCCCTCAGCCCAGGGCGAGGTCTGGATGTTGGTGTGTCTATGGTGGACCCAAGAGGTGATCCCTTGGCACCATTATTGATAACTGCCAGAGCATCAGAAATAGAGTCCAGTGAGGGTGGGTGGAAAGAGAGGTCTTCATCCAGCGAGTCATCCAAGCAGATCGTCTCTGGAGCTGCTGTGCAGCTAGAGCTGGCTGGGGTGCAGACAGCTGCACTGGAACTCAGTACAGTAGCACAACTTGAATTGACTGAAGACATACAGGTTTTCTGTTCTTTTTTTGGACTGGAGTCCTGAAAATGAAGGGATAGGAAAAGTCAGGTTTAATAGTATTTCTGGAACAGATTTAAGGCCATCTTGAGCGTAATACTTTTATTCAGTAAATTCAGACAAACCAAAGATCTACTATTTAAATTTTCATATTAAGATATGAAATGGTGTCTTACTATGATATCTAGGTGCTGGAGCCCCGTGTGCTAATTCAATATTTGTATTTAAAAATCTAGTGTTGTTGCTCCACATAACTAAAAGTGTCCCACACAGTGAAGAACAATCAATACAGTGAAGAATAGGGTAGCTAATCTGACCACTTCATAAAACTGCTACGGAATTAAGACAACACCTGGTCATGTCAAATGAGGACCTCTATACTATGGCATCCTTCCAACCACACTGTTTTCCAGTGTTGCCAAATTTAACACAAACTGAAAACACACAAAGCACACATTCAAAGATGTGAAACTTCACTGGAACTAGTACCTCTTCATAGTCAATTTTCAAAAAACTAATACGGATTAAAGTTACAAAGCTATACAGAAGTATTTTGTACTACATTCTTTAAAGCAATGCGCCACCAAGTCAATAAGCATTGCCTGACAGAAACCTTCTGCAAGAATTCTTCAGGATCAGAGGCAGAAACAGATTGTATCAAATGGTCATATTGGACCACCAAGTGGATATTCAGCTATCTTAACAGGCTTTTACCTTCACTTTGGGTTTAGGGGCCAGAATCACCTTCTTCTTTGCCCTAAAACAGAAGGGAAAAATGTGCATCAGAAGACCAAAAAAAAGGCAAGTCATTTTCATTTTAAGTGTTACCCTGATTATATCCCAATAAACTAGAATGATGACTACAGGAGTCCAGCTTTAATAATAAAACATCCTCGAAATGAAAACTGGTTTTAAATATAGAGGGAAAGAAAAATAGCACACTATCAATTCATTCTCTGGTCACGTATCTCTATGTAAATTAGTTGCAAAATCAACTGAATTGCTGATATAACCTGACGTATAGATCAGGATATATCCAGAGAGCTGTTTCTATTTTTCTGATTTAGAGGAACTTCAAAATATCAATTAATT
The DNA here is from genome assembly GCA_013398855.1 of Mohoua ochrocephala. Lineage (NCBI taxonomy): Eukaryota > Metazoa > Chordata > Aves > Passeriformes > Acanthizidae > Mohoua > Mohoua ochrocephala. The sequence continues at coordinate 96,494 of VZTA01009232.1, read as the reverse complement.
TCAGCCTCTTAATATTAAGAGTCTGTCTACTTAGCAGAGCTTTGTCTACACTGAAGTCTTCTAGGGTAGTAATATAATTTCACTTTTTATGCTGACATTTTTGTCCCTGAGGAGGATGCTTCCTATTCTCATTTATTTCAAACCAGATAAAAACAGTTGCTGCTTCTCCCCACAGAAGTGGTTTGTTGCTTATCAATTGTTGAAACAGTTGTATCTAACTTGTTTGTTGCAAGAAGTCATTTAGCAAACGGTCAGATTTTCTTCTGCTACGTACACGAACCGCAGTTATACAGGTAAGGATGGCATTAAGGATTATTAGTTATCAGCTTCGACTTAGAGGTTCAGCATTTCACACTTTATTTCTCCAAGGGCAATCAACAGATTTATTACATCTTATAGGCAATTTTTGATCCTTTCCTAAGCAACTAGAAATACGCCTGGTTAAAAAAAGACTTCATGTAGGTGGACCATGACTCAGTTTTGCTGTTATGTAGAAAAATATCCTATGTTAATCATATTTATCACAAAAGTTGCAATTGGGGTATTATTCAAAGTCATAATAATTTATTTGAATTCTGACTGAATGTGGACAGCTCCTGAGAGGCACACAGTGTCGTCTGAAAATGAAGAAGATAAAATCCCACTAAGATACACAGACTTCTGTGATTAGAGATATTTATGAGGAAAAGAAAAAAAGCAGGAAGTACTGCAGTCTGAGTTCAGTTTAATATGCTGAATGGCAAAATTCAGGCAGTGTGTAATGCTTTGAAATGCTTTGAGTAAAAGGTATTAATTCAAGAATTAATATCCCCTGGAGTTATCTAGCCACTTCACAAGTGAGTTAAAATATGCCACAAGAACATTACAGTTATATGCCTAAATTAAAGCATTAAAAAAGATTATAAACATCACTCTAAGTTTCTTCAAACAAATCCCAAAGTACCTCCCTTTCCTTCCCTCCGTCCAAAACAGGTAGCAGGAAGATGAGAAAAGATGCTATGCACAACCTAAAGATCTTAGCAAGTTGTCACTATTATACTCACGGAGCAGAAGTGAGGTGATTGTGAACACTTCGGCTTTCTTTAAAAAGCATCCTAAAACAGTGGTGAGAAAAGAAATATGAAGTGATTCTACAGCGACAAACGGCCTATGACCGCCAAATACACAAACATTCTTTGGTTTTCAGAAGCAGCCTTTGATTATCTGTCCCCAAGGGAGCTAGTGATTACTTTGTTTGTACTGCTCTCATGGTATAGGTCTTGGCATCCATAAACAGAAGAATCTAAAAAAATTGTAATAATTTGCGTTTACACTCAAAATACCTCAGTAAATGGCCGAGCAAAAATCAGTGTAAGAGAATATTACTTCCTTTAACCGGACAGAAGAAACACACTTTGAATGCTCTCTCCTCAAAGCCCTAATGAGGTATTTCAAATATAAAATAAAGGATTATTGTAAACTCTTCACACTACATGTCCAACACACTGATCATAGGTTTGGGTTTGTGGTTATGAATCTCTTGTGGGGTTTTTTTGAAGCACAGAAGATAAAAGTTAGAACACAGCAGTCGAGCTTATTTCTAATTTTCTTCAGTACTTTTAGTACTGAAAAAACTTCTACTAAAGTTTTTAAAAGTTTAGTAAAAGAAAAACTTCAGGCTATTGTGTATCATTTCTCTGTCTTCAATTACACTGGACTTACACATACATATTACTACGGAGCCAAGGAATAGCAAGAGCCAGTATAACAAATATCAACACCCAATGTTTTCATCTCAATGTTTTCAGCTCCTGAGTTGACAAGTGGAAAGTGAAAACGATTGCTGACCTGTACCTATCCTACAGCTCGCTATTCAAATGCAGCTATAAATAGACAATGAAAACTTGGTCCCCTTCCTCGTTTCCAGACAGGCAAACTAGGACAGACAACATTTTTACAGCACTGCCATCACATTGACACTGACCACATCATGAACAGCTGTCTAAACAAGATCTTTTCACCACTGATAATACAACCTGCAGAGCTGCAATAATTACAGAAAATCCGAGTATTCACAAATCTCCTGTCATCTGGTAAGAAAACGCGGACATCCTCTCACAACAGTTCAGTGCCTTACTTCTCAGATTCTAATTCCAGCTCCATTTTCACATTTTCTTCTCCATACTAACCTCCAAATCTCTATTACATTGTTCTGTCAGAGACTACTGACTGCCTATGAAGAACATCATGGAGCAAAACCAGCATTCCTTATTACATGTTTAATGTGCCACCTCTCGACCTACAGAGCTTCTCCTGCCCACCTCCTTCTTGGTGCTTTATCCATTCCTTAATCTTTTTAATTTGGAAATGAAAATTCAAAATTAATCACAGGCCTCAGTAATTTGTAGCATCATCCTTCAAGGTTAAAGACAAAAGTGTAAGTATTTCAAAAGGACAGAAATCATAGATATGGTACAAAGAAAGGACAAAACAGTGTATGAGGTCCCTTCCAACTTTAATAATCCTGTGATTCTGTAATTTCCAGTTATGATCAATACCTTACCTCTTGCTTCTTTATGGAGCTATGAGAAACATTAAATACAGTTAACTTTGAAAGTGCAAAAAATTTTTCTTCTAAGCTGAACCCACAAAGTTCTGGTACCATAGACCTATTCTGATTAGGAAGAATTCCTTAAGAAACACATGATCAGTAGATCAGTTTTAGCATTAGATACTTAATTTTTTTTTCAATTTTATACAGCTCCTTTTCACTTGAGGCCACATATAAAGATGAAAAATTATAAGCCTTCAGCATAATCCCTACCCTAACATCCCAACAAAATGAGCATCCAGAATATGCATTATGTGCTGTATTAGGAATTACCACTGCCAGACTCCAGGAAATACTTTCTTTTCCTCTTTCCATGCATAACTGTTTGCCTACAAATTACATACGTCACTTTCCTAAAGAAAGCAGGGAAGTGCCTTCCAATAGAATAGGGCAATTTGTAAATCATTTATGGTTCTGAAACTACCCAGTTACTAAATGAAGTCTTGCTGGTCAACGGGGAGTTATGATCTGTCACCTCTTGGGGTTTGTTTGGTTTGTTGGTGGTTTTGGTTTGTTTGGGGGGGCATTTTGGTTTTTTGTTTAGTTTTTGTCTTTTTCTGTTGAAACCAATTGTATAGATAGTTTAAAAGCTCATGGAAATTTTCAGCACACTTATCAAACGGAAAGGAGAGAACCGTATGTTTTATGGCTTTCCAATACAAAGCTTTAACATGCTTCGCGTCTATGTATTCTTGAATCACCTCACACTCTCTCTTGACTATTTCTCCACTGTCATCAGTGATCTTCATATCTTCCATTCTTAAACTAAACTGGGATTCTCTGTCTCATCTAATTCAAAAAAATCTTCATAACGGGTAACATCTTGCTCATCAGCATACTCACACTAAAAGCTAAATAATTAAACAAAAATAAATCAGCTGTATGCCAGGAAGTGTAAAACTTCATTTGTTCCCTCTGTTACTATTTAACCAGTTATTTCTACACTGACTGTTCTAAGAAATATCTCAGTACAGTTATTTTTGCAGCTTGATACAGATTTGACTAAACTAAATCAAGGTATTCTTGAGCAAGTTGATTAGTTTTGTTGTATCATTTAGCTTTTACAATCAGGTTGAGGTTTGATGAAATTATCTTTTGCAGTGGGTGCTACAGAAAGAGAGAGCTCAGGCCAAACTATACTTGCTCCTTTTTCACTCCAAACCATTTGAAATCTCTGCCAAATCTGTTTTTCACAACAGTTTACTATTGCTCCCATTTTATTTCTCCCTCTCTTTTGTGTGGTTGTTTCTTCTTACGTCAGTAAGAAGCAAGTATAGAAACTGGTGTATTTTTAACTGCTGTAACACAGAGCATCCCGACTGCAAACAAGAAATAGAGCAAAAACCTTAAGTCTTTTGTGAACACTGCTATTGAAATTCTAGCTTACCATTTTAAAGCCTGGGTGAGCAGTCTGATAATTCAGCGTTCCAACATACAGGCAAAACTGCTTTCTAAATCATTATCACTTTCTATATCACATAAAGAACTTCCCAAGCTGTTACCCTCCCACCTCATACTTCTCCTCATATGAAGCCTCATGCTTCATGCTGTGTTAGGAGCATCAGTAAATTCAGTCTCTAGGAGATGAAAAAAGCAAATAGGTCTCCAAAGAAAACAGTGGGGTTTTTCACTCTCAGGCTTACAAACAAGACAGAAAATTAATTTTAGAAAAACATTTGTTCTTCTAAAATATTCCAGCTTCATGAACATACTCTTAAGTTCCAACCAATATCAATAGTACATGGTTGAGTCAAATGTAAGACAATAAATAGGAACCAAAGAAATAGTTAACACTAAAATGAATAGATATATAAAGCAGGTATCTTACCTTGCCTGCATCCAGCCTTTAGGCCAAAGTGGTTTCACTTCTGTTTCCATAAAGGTTTTGAGGTAATCTTCAGCAGACTGACTTCTATTTGGCTCTAGCTCATAACATCCCAGCTTGATCTTGACAAGATTACACAACAGAGACCTGCAAAAAGAAACAAAATAAATATATTGAAAGACACAGTCCTTTTAAAAGCTCAGCAGAAAGAGGCTAAGAAATGGAAGCTGTTGTCCATTGAGAGTTGTTCCAACTGTGTTTTTTGGAAGTTTGTATTGCACAAAATATTGCTACTACAAACTGGTATGATCTACCATTGCCACTTCTCCATTTCCAACAGACTCCGTTGCTCTTATTTTCATCCTACTATCATGTTGTAACTTATTTTACATTTTCTTTGTGGTTTTCTCATAGTTGGAACATGTCCTCTCACTGTGCTCACAGTGACTTCTCATTTGTTTGAAAGGAAGTGAAATCCATTCTACACTGAGTACTTCAAGAAAGGATTCCTTCTGACAGGGATTTTGTCTTTTACTGTTCTTAAAAATAGGAAAGTGCACACAGTTAAGTAACATCAGCCTTTCAGAGCCTCTTGAATGAAAAAAGCAACAGATTTAAATATCTCTCTCCTCCAGGTCAGTCCAAGCTATATTGCTTGTACATATTTCATGAAGCTTTCTTCCCTGTTGTCTTCACATACTAGAAAAGACTCATTGAGAGAAGTCCACCAGCTCCTTTTAGTAAAATACACACACTTGTACTAAAACTATCTTAGATCTTGCATGAGAAATTACTAATTGAGAAGGATCTGCTTGCTTAAAAGTCTAGATTATTTAAATAATAGTCATCTCGGTTTTCAGAAAAATCTGTTCTAGGAAACCAAACTGTAGTAACTGATCATTTCAGAAAAGAATCTGTGCTACTCTTGAGAGATAAAGAATTTGTGTTCAGAGGGAATAGAAGGGGTTAAGATTAATGCACTCTGGTTGTTGTTGTGTCCAAGGATTGGGAGGCTTGCCAATCAGTATCACCAATCCCGATGACCTGTCCTCCTGTGGCAAAAACCTCTAGTGCTCACTGGTGTTTTGTAACCTGTTCTGAGAAAGGTGGGAAGCAGTTATAACTCTGCTTACACACCTGTTCTTTGCCTAAAGAAGCTCAAAGTCCTGAAGTCAGAAAATTCTCATGTATTTGGATAAAGCAGAAAAACAAGCAGTGAAACTTGAAAGGGCTGGACATAGGATGATCTTGCCTTTCAAGTTAAAGAAGAAGGTGTTTCACCATTACAGAATTTCAGTTTGCCTATTTAACACCAACACTCCTCAAAACTTCTCCAAGGTGTAATTCTGGGAAAAATTATTTCTTCAATAGTATCATGTAATAACATCCTCTTGGAGATCCCTTTATAAAGTTAGTGAAAATTCTTGGTGGAAAAGGTAGTTTTGTCTTACCTCACTGTGTCATCCCAGTGAAACTTCTTTCTGGGTCCAACAACCCTCTTTCCAGGTTTTTCATCATCATCTTCCTCTGATCCATTTTTCTCTCGTTCATCTTCTTGCAACCTACAGTTGAACAATTATTTTCTTTATAGCTATACTACACAGACAAAATATTTCATTGAAAAAGGACTGTCATTCTAGGTGTTAGTTAGGGGGGAAAAACAACCCACAGAGGACCTGTTTTCAGATTTTTGCTATACTTCCTGATAGGATAAACAGTTCAATCTCCCTCTCCCCACTGCTTTATAGTTCTCAGACAAATGAAAAGGACACACTGTTGTTTCATTGATGCCCCTATAAGCTTCATGCAGTGCCTCTACTGGGAAGTGGCAGGATGCTTATCAAACTATTAATACCTCTCCAAGTCTAAAATTAGTTAACTATGATTGAAACAATTACAATGAACAAGGACACACTATATCAATAACCTGAACACACCATCCTCCTCCATTAATCCACCATTTTAGGAATCGACCAGTAATCCTTCAGATTATTTTTTCTATCAAGACCTATCTCACTCAGTTAATGGAATTTCTCTCTGATATCAGATGATAACATCACTTACACAAAATTAAGTCTTTTGTACAATTCAAAAAAAGAGACATCTGTAAACCGGAGCTGAGTGATTTTCTGAGCTAAGGGAGTAAACAACATGGATACAAACTTCCAGCTGGATTCTAAACAGGCACACACATAACCTACTTGGCAGTCTTGGCTTGATTGCGGGCCTGACAGTCCTCCTGATACTTGCATAACTGTTCAGGCATGACGTTACTGACAGCCAGTTTCAGCTTCTGCAACGGTTCTCTCAAGCGGTCATCCTGTGAAAAGAGAAACACCAAAATAGTCCTATTAGATGGAAAATAAAGAGCACTGCAGATAGTTTCATGAAAATTTCTGGATCACTCCCAAGGTAACATTCCCAGTACTATTTATGGACTGCAACAGACATATTCTACATGGCACTTGAATCCTGCTAGGTGCAACAGCATTATATAAATGCACATACTTCTCACGTAAGCCTTGAGACCAGAAACAACAAAAGATGGTCACAGGGAAACGTATCATGAATATCCCAAAACATTATGGCATGATCTCATTAAATAATGCTTTTAAATTAAAAGAGGGAAGGGAAAAAAACTTAAGGGGGAAAAAAGTGAGATAAACTGACCGATCAATATCTCAACATTTGCAAATAAATATCCTATTAGTCAGGTCTCCAAAACTGTGGTATAAAAACATCCTAGGTAATGAGCAAAATATGAATATGTGTTATATTATCCGAGTATTAGATTGTTATTAGATGCAATTTATGTACCTGAAATGTAAGAACTATGTATTTAGAATTGTATCCAAATATTAAGAACTTCAAACATTAAGGTAATATATTATACACTTTGCTACATGCTTTAAATTCACTTTCTACATCTTCTGACTTTACATTCTTAATTTTAACTGCTTATTGAAAAGAACTAGAATATTCTATTATGTTTATCTGCTTAGAAATAGCATTTGAATCTGTTTGCCTTATTAGCAAGTACTGAGATCTCTGCATTCATGTTCAGATCCTCTGCAAGATTTAGTCCTGGATTTTATCTGAAGAACCTGGTCAGGGTACTTCAGACCACAGATAACTTTTTTATTCAACAGGAAAACCATTTTCAAGAGAAAAGTCACTGAAAATGGCATACAAAGTATTTGTAAGACCGAGTCACAAAGGAAAATTTGCACAAATAATACAGGCTGGGTCATCCATTATCCATCTAGCCTTCCTTTTTTCTTGAAACAAAGGTGAACACAAAAGTACATTTTTTTAGCCTGTCATAACCATTATTACTGCTGCTTTGATATGTACCCTGTGACTACAGTAATACTCAGTGATGACAGCAGAAACACTCCTTCATAGCCTGTACCCAGCTTTCAAGATGAAAGCACTTCATTCTCAAATGAAGACTCTGAAATACTTAAAATATTTGTTGCTAATGTAGGGACAGCATCAGGTATACGGAAAAAAAGCCTTTAAACTTATCTAGCAACAGATCCAAAATATTTTGCTTGATTTGAGGCTGCGTGACTACTGCTCTACCCTGCTGCCTTCAGACCTCCTGGCTGCCACGTGAGTGACTCCTGCCGGAGCTCATCTGGCCGTCATTACCTGGACATTGAGGTGTAACTTCTTGAGGCGCTTTATCAGCGTGTCCTTATTGCACGGCACAAAAGCCTCCAGGTGCGAGTACACCCCGTTGCGGAGGGCAGGATTCACCTCCTGTAACTGCAGCTCAATGCTGACAAACAAACAGGAGACAGTCAGTCAGAGACACGCTCCGAGGTAACGATGACAACTGAACAAAAACCTAATGAAGCTTCGGGAGCATAGCATGTTCTAGCTATGCATACTAAAAATAGCAGCTCGGGACGTTTTCAGATAATGGTTCCTTGCCATCAATTAAGACTTCTTCCTTTTTACAAAAGGAAGAAGTCCTAATTGATGGCAAGGAACCATTCATGTATGTACTTGTCCGGCAATGTTGAACACTCATTCAAATTTAGTTTACACCCACCACTGCAAATCGAAATTGATACAATTTTGACTGTTACAGTCTTCTAGAGATTACTTTTGTTTCTTAGAATATGAACACAGAACTTTCTATATTAACCCATAGTTGAAGATTACAGAGAAAAAAATCTGACATTTTCCCTCATGAAAGCTGAAGGCGTTTCGAGTTACAAAAGTGGGAGACAGGAGCAAATAACGGCAATTTTGTTGAATTTTACACATGAAGTCAAGGACCAGGGCACTACAAAACATTTTACACTGGATAAAGACAGACAGTCATGACAGGAATTGTATTCACATATAAATCTCTTTAGCTAATAACTAGCTTAGACTGATCTACCTTCATTGACTTTTAAGGCTTTGTTGGAACAACCTCAATAATACTTCCTCTTCTGTACTTTTCCTTTCACCCCCTTTCCAAAAAGGGAAGGTTCTACAGATAAGCACTTACTCCAGAAGAATATTATTCATGTCTTGTGTGAAAAACTTCTTCCTGCCTTCTTCATCAAACATCTTGGCAGCCTGGAAATACAATAAAAAAAAGCATCCAAGTTCATAGAGTATTTTGTCCCAACAATCTTTGTATCTTTACTTTTACAGCCGTATCATATTCTTATTTCCCAGATAATATTACTTGGAAAAGAATAAAGAAAACCAAGCTATACTCGGCTGTTTAGAAAAAAAAGAGGATTGTTATTGTTATACTCAAATATACACACCTTGCTCCAGGGCAAACAATCATTCTGTTTAGGATCTGCCTGGATCACTGATGTTAAAACATTTATCTTTTGAATAACCATTAAGAAAATGGTAGATGCTTTTATTACCTCACCACCACCAACATTCTACTATCCCTGTTTTATAAAGAGGAGCATTGTTTGACAAGTCAAGAAGGTAAGAGCATTAACTAACACATTCCTACTCCATCTTTATCTACCTGTTATGTGCCTCATCCAGTTACACCTTCCCAGCTTTCTTAGATCTCTCTCAAACCTTCACTGCAATTTCTACATCAGGATTATGTATGCTAGAGGAATACCTCATCCCTCTTTGCTGCTGCTGTCCAGCATTCTTGCCATCTTTAGACTGTATCTCTAGTATTTGTGTCTGGTCTCTTCCTGAGTCTCTGGGGGGGAGGGGGGAGGAAAGACAGCCTTATTTATATATGTATTTTTCTTTTATTAGACGTTTTTACTGATCTCACAGGAATTCCCATGCAGAATATCCCTTAATCTTTGTTCTTATCACCTAGATCCTTCTTTTCACAAGGAATGACAGCTTATAGGACAAAGCCAATTCCCTGTACTGTTCTACAAAAATCAGTAAGAACACTTCTCTAGTGTACATCTACTCTGCAGATTTTTAGAAGTCAAGAAAAAAGAGCCCCACTTTGAGAGGCCTATTGTCATCTTACATGTTGGTATTGGGACCAGACAGTAATATCTAGAGGAGCTAGAAAATTATATGCATGCAGAAAAGTAGGCAAGTGTGGTATCATTATAATGACTGACAAACATTAGAGGCAGCCAACATGCTATGAGGCTGAAGATTCAAATAATTAAGAATCTTTAATTATGTCTTCAAAACAAAATAAAATAAATTACTTGCAACAACATAGCTAAAAACTACAAATAAATGCAGATGTTAACATGATTAATTTATGACTATTAAATACTTACTGTTCTTGCTCTTTGTAACTGACCCACTTAAGTTTGAAAGAAAAATATTTTCTAAAAATTGTGAACTCTACACTGCACGGGAAAGCAGTGTGAGCCATAAGGTAGCCCATTGTCTGAATGCTTTATTGCTTCAGTCATGAACACTGACACTGGAGTTTAAGTTCCTGCAAGGACTGCATTCCGCTCATTGTTTTCTACCATAAATTCAGCTGCTGAGGGGATGGTACTACCTGTTTAAGAATACTGAAGTGTTTGTCCTGCTAAAAAAATTAGAAAGGTTACAGATGCTTGCAAGAGATAGGGTACCAAAAAGACAAGCTGGAAAGTCTTAAATCCAGTACCTTTATGCCTAATTAACACAAAGATCAGAATCATCTTCTGTTTTATATAAAGCAGAAGGAAAAATATGCTTTGACATTTTGGTGCCAAGTAGACCTTGAAAGACAATTCCAGCATTATACTATCATGTTGGACAGCACTGCTGGCTTTTAAAGAGAACACTAGCAGATTCAAAAACTTCATCTCTATTACTAACTATGGTTGGGGTTTTTTTTCTCCAGAGTGGTTATCTTGACAGTGACCTTCAACATAGAAAAAACCCCTTTTATTTACTTTCCTGGTTGTGTCCAATATTGCCTTCTGTCATGGTAGTTCAGAATAGCCCACTCAGGGAACTAGAACACATTAATCTACCAAAGGAAGTCAGGAAATTCTTACTGCCTTTAGTCAGTGGCTTTCTAATTTTATTATGTTTTTAATCTCGTCATATTATACTCCATCCATGGAACACAGGCTTCTTCCTACAGCTTTATAAAATTTTCTTTGTGCTAAAGAGCTCTAAAGCTGTGAGAGTCTGGTAAATATTTGACAAGTCCCGTTTATTTTTAGTGCATTTTAGAAGATGTCTGATTGCGATTTACAGGAGGTATGGAAGTTGCAATCTTCAAGTCAACATAAAGCCTAGTTGTTCCCTGAGTGTAAAGGGAAACCTAAACTTGCTCTGCTCAGCCAGGAAGCTTTCAGAAGACACTGTCAAAAACAGAAGACAGAATAGTTCCCACATGGTCTGGGGAAAGGTGTCCCTGCCCACAGCAGGGGGATTGGAGTGGATGATCTTAAAGGGCCCTTCCAACCCAAATAATTTTATGATTCTATGAAGAGCTATGTTTTCCAAGAGCCACTGAATCAAAGATGTCTCTGGTTTGGGGTTGTTATACAGGGAAGCAACATGAATTAACTTGGGGTAGGTCACTAACACTTCCTGACTTTTGGCCTAATCCAGTTCTGCAGTTTTGCTAGAAGCTTATTGTTGATTCATAGCAAAATTAACCTGCACAATGAAAGGCAGACAGAAGCTCTTCCACTTTAGCAAATATTAATTTCTTGGTTGTATTTAGCTTGGTATGTTTAAAAATAAGTAAGAAAACTAGAAGACATTTCCATACAGGTAAGGACAAAGCAAGCTCTGCAATTGTTTTAATTATTTTCTTTTTGTCCAAAAAAGGTAGTAACTTGAACTGCTTTTTCAAAATTTACCCTGAGTAAGGAAAAGCTGCACTTTATTCTAAATAAGGAAAAGCTGCACTTTATTCTAAATAAGGAAAAGCTTTAATATCATAATCTGAACAAGTAACAAATTTATTCTCAACTTCGGATAACATCCACAACTGAAACAAGGAGTATGTAATACTTTAAATAGCTCTGAACCCTTTCAGTAACTTACTGGGATATTCATAACTTGTTAATTTAACACCTTTCATCTCATTTCTGAGGAGTTTAAATTCCATTCTAACCTTCCAGAAGAAAAAGTTCAGTTTTGTGGTTGGTTGGTGGTTTCTGGTTTTGGTGGCTTTTTTCATTTGGGTTTTTTTTTCCTTTTTTTCCCTCTTTTACTGGCAAGTTAAAGCCAAAAAATCAATACATGGATTTGTAAGCTGCAGTCACATTTCAGGTTACCTCCTCCAACGTAAGAAAACACCCATTCCATTTAATCAACTAATACTTCAAGTTAAAGTAACACTGGTATTTCCATTATGGAGAAAAACCCATAAATAAATGAACATTACAAGTTATTGTACATAGAAGGTTTAGAAAACCTCGGTTCCACTGTGAAACAAACACTGCTTGAAGAATTGACCTGCATCATCTCTGCCTGTTTTCATCTGAGTATAAACACAGCCATTAAAGATCGCCATTAACATCAATTCTTCATTTCTTAAGTTTCAGCCAGCAATTCAAGGATGGCACCCAAGGTCCTAATTGTTCTTCCTCGTTCTCTCAGATTCTGGAATGCAATCCACTACCAGCGAATTCATACTTACTGTTCGAAGGTCTCCAATGCGCTTTTCAAGTAGCATAGGCAGACCTTCTGGGAGGGCAGGCACCTGCTTGGGTGTCATGACCTGAGAGGTGTAGGTTGCCTGAGTGACATTTCCATTTTCTCCTGACAGCTCAGAGACCGGGCTGCCATCAGAAGTGCCATCAAGCAACTTGTCAAAGTCAATGTCTCCCAGCATCTCCAGGGCACTTTCAGTTTCCTGCAGGAGCTCAGGTTCATTTGTGCTACCAAAAATGGAGAGGACAGGATCATTGATCCTAAGATTCAAGTCAGAGATATCATTTCCTGCACTGAGAGAGGAGGAAGGAATTTTACTAGGGGTAGAGGTTGCAACAGTCACTGGAGGTTTTGGACTAGGTTCCTTCTTCCTCATGGCTTCCTTCTCCTTTTGAAATTTACGGATCATGGCAGCCAGAGAGAGCGAGTCTTTATACAGTTTCTTTTTCTTCTTCTCAGACTTGTGTGAATTTAAGGCCATTACTCTGTAGAGGAAAGAAATCTTTCATTAGCATGCCACTTTTGAGGCCTTAGTAACCTTTAACAACAAAACTCAAAGTTTAGTACAATTAAAAAATTATCAGGGGAAAGCAGCAAGTACTTCCTACTTCCATCTTCAGACCATTTTATCAATTACCATAAACCTTTGGTGGTCATGTGATTACGTGCTCTCCAACTCATTTGTTAAGTTTTGTACACATTAAGGCAAAGATTATTTCATTTTGCCTTCTCAGTTTAATTATGGAGAAGTTGGCACAACTGTTAAAACTCACGGCAGATTTATGATACTAAAATACCTAAACTTGCCTCTCAAGACTCCTGAAAGGTGGCAGGTTGCCTGTACACCATGTACATTAAACAAATTCTTTTCATTGCTAAGAATTTTTAAATGCAGGCTCAAGATCTATATTCTACTTAAACCGAGAATTTTCTACCAATCTGTCACCTTGATAAAAATGAGATCAATGTATTTTCAATATTCAATGTGAATATTCAGAGTAAGACAACTTCCATCCACTCAACGGTAGTCTTCTAGAAGCCAATTAAAAAACCCCACCACCTTAATCCTTCTACGCTAGCCTCAGAACTCAGAAAAGCACACACAAAGTCAGTAAGAAATACGTAGAAGAATAATTAAACTGTATTTACAGCTTTCCAGAGGAGAAACAAAGAAATAGGAAGAAAATTATTTTTCATTAGAAGATGTAATTCCTAGTGCTATCTTAGATGTTGGGTAGGACAATGATGCTAAAAAAAAAGAAAAAGAAACCTACCCCAATTGCTTAGGAACTTTCATTTTCCGAGGCTTCTTCTCCTTTTCTGTCCCTTCATCTTTTCGCTTGCGTTTCTTCATTCCGCGATCTTCGCTTTCTTTTAACTTTGCTATCTAGAAAAGAGATCAAATAGAGGACAATGATTCTTCCACCCTAAAGGACTTCTAGAGCAAGAAACATTTAGCTTTCTTTACACTTCCCAATTCAGAGCCAGGAAAAACACCTCAATGTGTGTAAAGGCAAATGGTAAGATGGGTTCCTAGCAGCAACTGCAGTTACTGACAAGTGTTAATTATTAATAATTTTCAAACAGCTATCGAATTTAGAGTTTTCAGTAAGAGAAATACTCTAAGGTACATGCAGACTGCTGCCCAGCCAGTATGGCCAATGGCCACCTCGGAAGACTGAATTCCCCCACCTTCCTCTGCTACCACAGTTTCATTGCTGACAGTGAAGTTGCACAGTATGGAACATCTTTGCTGGCCAATACAGACCAGCTGCCTCCCCTCCCTTGCTGATCCTTAGATTACCTGAGGGTACAGGGCAGGGAAAAAGAAAGCCTTCAGACTGTGCAAGCATTAGCCAGCAACAGGAAAAGTTCTGGTGTAGTTATCAATACTATTTCAGTCACAAATCAAAACCAGAGCATCATACAGGCTGCTAGAAAAAAAAAGTTAACTGCATCCCCGTCAGTCAATGCAAGAACCTTAAAATTATGTTAAATTTCACGAGATATAGAGCAGGAAAGGACACCGGGAAGCACTAAATTCTCAGAATGGCATGCAACTTGTGAATGTCATACTGCAATTAGGTTTGCATTGACTGTAACTTGTCAAAGTTTATAGAGCAGCATGCTGTTTGGAAAGATGGTATATATAATTTTAATATAGCTATTCTTATCAACTGAATTTATTTTAACAGGTATTTTGGTTTAAGTGTTATTCTCAATACTAGGAACAATTTCAAATCACGCAAACTTTGTGCAAAATCATTAAGAGCAGTATTGATGAATTTAAGGTCTCATCTCATATAACAAAATTCTTACAAAATTACACAATCATCTGCCAGTTCAAGATGGGTGGACACAACTTACTAGGCTGCCTAAATGGATGCTCAGTCTTACAAGACTGGACAGCCTGTGGACATCCTGAGTTACTTACTGAATGCTAGTACATGAGCCACAAAACAGAAAATGCAATATAACAGTACCGTGCATCATTCTGATTTTGGACTCTTCATCTGAGTCATTCTAAGTGTGACAAGTATTTCCAATGTCCACCTAGCTCCTATTTCTGTATAAAAGCCTTAATTAAAATCACTCACTTTAGGTGGCCTATGTTTTTTGTCTTCTGCAAAGTCTTCATCCTCTGATTCAGATGCCTGGCGAAACTGCAGTGTACCAGTGTTGATATAAAACCCTCCATATTTGGTTGTCAGGGATGCAGGAACCAATTCATCATACTGGGCAGGAAAAGGAAGATGAACTTATCAGCATTTCTTTATAAACTAAACATGTAGTTTATTCACCAGTCTCTACACATGAAAAAATATATACCCATTCACAGCACAGCTTGCTAGAATAGAAACAGGATAGCAATTCTATAGGGAGTTTACTGGCTGAGGCAAAGAACATTAATATCACAGAGTATCCTTTCAACTTTCAAAACAATGCCCTTTTGGTTTTTTGTAAAAAAAGGACAGGATTACAGCATTAAAAGTACTGCTTTCTGAAGGTAACTCACCACAGTGCCCTGCTCAAAAACCTACTTCTCTTGAAAAGTTCTCTGAAATCTTCTTTTGTTAAAAATGCTATCCCAGACATGACAAACTGAACCACGGTATCTGTTACCTTACTTCCAATTTTAGGTGTTAAATACAACATTGCCTCTTAAATACCACAATGGCAGGACTTGTTTCATTTAAAGGCAAACATTCTCACTCTGTTCAGACAATTTTAAAACCACAAAATGTTTCAAACCCTTATAAACACTTTATTTTCACAAGTATTTAGTATTTATGAAGAAATTTCCAAGTCAGAATTATAAAGCTGAATCTCAAAAATATTGAAATCCAAAGACACAGAAAAAGCGGTCAATAATCAGCATAGTGGATGACAATATTGATTCTATTATTACATGCAACCAGAAACCTCCACGCCATGTAAAATATACTGAAGATAAAATAGTCTAAGAACTGAAGAGTCTAGGCTACCAAAAACTTTTAGACATGAAGAATTATTCAGAAGAGTAAAACAGTAAATGTGTACTTCAAGAAGGAAGCTGAAGAAAGAGCCTGAACTGGAGGCCTGCCTGAGGATTTAATCTGACTGAGTAGTTAAAAACTTCTCTGACTCATCACCTTTTATCTTCCTGGAACAGAGCGCTTAACAAGCAGTACAGAAAGACAAGATGGGAAAGGAAAAGTGGTGACAGCACTTATAGAGTACCCTAAGATGAAACGAAAAGCTAGCGCAAGAAAGTAAGAGAATCTATTAATTGGACAAAATGAAAGTGAAGTGGCTTAATAATGGACTTGTCATTAATCTTAAAAGACCAGGAGGACCATGCAAAGTAAACTTGAGAGTGGAGGTTGTGTAAGAATTTCAGAGAAAACTCATGTTTTTTCCACAGCTCTCAGAACCAGCTTCATTAGGTACAAGGAAAATGAAAGGACAGAAAAGAAATTATTATCCACAGTGCTTAAGAGACAGAGCAGACATTTCCCATTTGAGCTGACAGGGTGTGAACTGAATTGGCAAGGCTGGGGCAGCAAAGGATCAAAACTGAAGAATACAGTGGCTGCCAAGCTAGAAGGAAAAAGCACACAGTCAAAGCTGGGACCATTATCATATGAAGCAACAGCCAACACAGTAAAGACTTGGACGCAGAGCCGTACAAGAAGGCCTGGGTAACACACAAGTAAGGATTAAAGACGGTCCACAAATGAGGAACCCATGAATCACAGCAAATTGTATGAATGATCAACACGCTGTGTGGCACAGCTCCATTGGAACAAGGCAACGAGAAAGGCAGAATTCATTCAATATACAGACTGAATGTATTCCATAATAGTCAGGAGGCAAGTCAGATCAGCAAGATGTGGATATGTAACTAAGCAGCTGAGGTTTCAACAGCTGTTGAAGACTACGAATTTAGTCAGACTTTCAAAGACCTTTCTGACATTCAGTTCCTCTTAACCCTTGAGTAAGACTACTTTTCTTTACCAAAATCTGTTTTTACCCTGAGCCTACTGAACAAGGTGTAACTTTTAACTCAATGTTTTATTTTAGACGTAGAGACCTGCAGACCACAGTGTAGCTAGTACACCCCACTTTGAGCTAAGCTTACTATTTTCTAGTGCCCTAATTGAACAGAAAATGAATATGTTTGTATAAGGTATTAGCAACAGATTAAGCTTCATTTTGAAGTGCTTCCAGAACTCTCAGTTAAAGGGAACGTGGCTCTTGCAAATTCTAAATCTTCTTATGAATTGTTTTCGAGACCTTTGCTTTGCACTGGTTTTTCCTGTGTACGAAATCACACAATTTATCTTATGAACAAAAGTAAGTTTAAAGCCCTTTATAGTGTTCTGCTCTTCCTTACACATTTCAAGGGTGAGAATCAAAAAATCTCAGACCTGCAAAGAGACAGGACTTGACTGACTCCTGTGAACACAGGTTTGTCCAAAGACTGACTATGGAATCATTCTTCAGATAACAAAATAAGACTGATAAACTGTCTGACCATCTAAAAGCAGGTCCATATGTAAGTTAAACTATTGTCCTTGAGCTACATTACTGCACTTCTAGTGCCATTAATCTAATTAAATGTTTTGGTAGGAAAGATAACTTAGTTTTTAAAAAACCTAAGTTAACTGGTTTCAACTTCACCACTATAGCAAGAACGGTGAATTTCTATGGATTATACCAATTCAGTTCTGAAATCCAGACCCACAGCAGTCTCTTATATTAATATTGTCTACTCTCGTGTTCAGGTATTTTGACCACAATCCTCAGATATTCTACTGTGATCCTTCTCCTCATTCACCTCCCTTCCAGACAACAACCTCCAAAAGCACATGTGTGAAAAAGTTTTTTAACACTTGTTCTAAGTCTTGGGAATGAGATTTGGTGCAAACATGGCCAAATGTTTTAACAAATGTAGCTTGTTATTATTTGTTGTGAAATACATAATACTTAGCTAAAAGATAAGCAGGGATAATTTTTGTACCTTGTTTAGTTTATTTTTGAGGTACCTCTAACCAGCTTGGGGTGGAGGGAACTGTTTCGTTTTGATCATCAGTAGCCCACTGAATAAAAGCCAAGGTACTGAAATTATGTCAAATACAGTTCCTTCAGTGAAATGGACTAAATATCCACACAGTTCACTACACACTTCATGATACTTCAAAACATATAGAGTTGATTTGATCTCTATGCTTCTTCAAGACTCAAAGAACTGAAATGCACTCTTTGGCTTTGCCATCCTTTAAGGCTAAGTTTTCGAACAAAAACGTAGCTATCTTTCCAAAACTACAGCGTAATAGAACCTACAAGGAAATCTCAAACAAGGTTAAGGGGAAACAATAGATTGGTTTGCTAATCCAAGGAGACATCAAAAAGCAAGCACAAAGCTTTCCTGTGATAAAGAAGGTTTCTCTTCCAAAACGCGCAGGTAAGTTGGTAGGTTGGTTTGTTTGTTTTTCTTTTAACCCTGGGGAAAAGGACAGCTGGCAGAGCACAACAGAAAAAAGCATAACAGATTATAAAAGATATAATGTTTGGCCCAGGGTAGTCTCATAGGAGAATCCTAGTTTAGTAGTCAGGATACTGTAATCCATCAGCCTACCAGAGCACCTTGAGAGAAGCACCAATACACATCAATTCTCCCGTTTTGTTCCCATCCTGACCAACACCTTTTATACCTTTCCACCAGCCACCAGAATTAGACTATTAGCTTAAGTGACCTTCAGTGCAAAGAGATTACATTCTTATCACCTTGAGAACATTTCAGCCAAAGTTATAAAATGTATGACCAGTCACGTGACCACTTTTATCTGTACAATTCAATTCTTTCAGAGCTTGAGCTCTGACCTGACCCACAATGAAAATCTAGTTCAGTGTTAAATAATTATGTAATGTATTACTTAATCTCTCCAGGTTTCACGTTACAGAACTACTAGAAGATTCTGCAGGAAAAAAAGTTATACTTTCCTTTTCCCCTCATTTAACATGAAGCGCAGACTTTCCATATATGACACTTAAGACAAATGCTCTTATCAAATATCTGTTATTTTGGCATGTTATAAACCTCCTTTTGTATTACATCAATAATCATATTGTTTGTATTTTTTTTTGGGAAACACTTAGGTTCGCTGTACTGCTTAAACAAATTCATCTACTCAAAGAGTAGCTGATCTTAGGCCACGATCTACCCCTCTAGTAGCTTGGATTACTTTGAAAAGTGATTTTGTGCTCTTCAAAAATTAAATCTAGCAAAATGCAGGAAGTTGCTTCACCCATTATTATTTCCTTCTCTTACAAATGTAGAGTGGTCCTACACAGGCCAGACACAAGTCTCAGGTTTTTTCAAGTACCTATGCAGGTGCTGCATTTTCAGTTTATTCTTATTCTTTCCTAAAGAAGGGTATGACTTTTTGCAGAAGGAGCATGAAAACATTACTATTGCTTTAACAAACATCAGACGTGTTCTGCAAATTCAACTACCTTTGCTCCTCTAGCCATATTGGTTCTTGTATCTGCTTAGTTCTTGCATCTGTATCTATTTGTTTGATACTCCACTTTATACCTTGATGTATTTTGGGGTGAGGAGGATAAAAAGCAAAGAATCTCCTAATTGAGACTTGCCCTTGTACTCACTCAAATGCATAGGACACGTCAGGGGCCAGCCGGCAGACGTCCCCTGAAGACACGCGGGAAGCGTGCGAGACGCGTTATTAAAGGTGACACGGTGCACTCGGCTAAGTGAGCGCTATTCCCCAAGCACACAACTTCCAAGCCTGGGCAAAGTGACAGTGAACAAGGAAGACAGTACTAATATAAACACACAAATCCAGAGCCAATGAAACACTTGGCAAGTGAACCTCTTAAAAATAGAAGCTTTAATGCACCCTCACGTATTCAGTGTGGATGAGGTCTGTGACTGAGGTCTACAAAGGCAGCCTTTTCCAGATGAAAAATGCCACAGTGTTCAGTTTCTCTCAATACACCATGAAAGTATGTTTAATAATGGATCCTATGGAGTGTTCTTCTGTATACGCCTCTGACATTTGCAGGTTGATAGCTTGGTTGCTTTGTTGGGTTTTTTTAGAGACAGTGATCTTTCTAAAGCAACAATGCTCCTTTCCATAGCTATGCATAAAACAAACTCTTTAGAGTAGTAAGAAGGCGAGAACAACATCAAGTTGGCCTGAAACTACATGTGGCCCAGAACCTCACAAAAATGGTAAAAAGTTCCATTAACACACTGAGCTGCCATTCCCTGAAGAGATACTATTCTCACTGGGAAAAAGTTTCTCAGATGTTCAAGAGTCTTGTGCAAGGTAACAGCACTGGTAACCCATCAGCTTCATGTTTTAGGGGCAGCCAGGGTAGGAGAGAAGAGCATATTAAATCTATCATACCTTTCAAAGTCTGGAGATTACAAGATAAAGACAAATTTATCCTGGAAACATATGAAAACTGTGTATCGTGACATAGAATTTTTGCAGAGACCAAGCCCTTAAATTACGGAAAGTATTCTAGGGAACCCAGATAGAAAAAGAGCAATGCTTTTAACAATGCCTCCAGAATTACTAAAAGCAACACAAAATCTTTGAAAGGTTGTCTTTTAAGATGATCTGAGCTCTTGAGGCAAGATGTAGCTGAAGAAAAGTAACTTCTTCCTTTAAGCTTAAGTACCTGTTTTGGAGAAACTTTCCATGTATGAGAAACCATTGATACTCTGGTTTTCTCTAGGGAGCAGCACAGGACTCTCTACATCAGTGTTTAGAAGGCTACTATGGAACCAAGAATATAACAGACTAGGTCAAATATTTACACAGGGGCCTGGGCGTCTGAAGAACTGAACTGCCTGCTTCCCACTGCTCTTGGCATTCACATTTTGCTTCAATTCCTGCCAGTGTGGCTACCCGGTATCACTGCTTCAAAAGACACCGCTTACAGATTTCTAGGTCGATGGTTCTTTCTCTGCATTCACCTACTTGGAATGGGGGAAGTCATTAGTTTGGATATCCAAGCCCTGTTACCTCCGAGTAACAGAACACAGCATAAGTTTTCATTAACACCATATATTACTTTAAATGCCCTCTTCTGTATTGCACAGCAGAAAGTTCAGAGAGCACTGTGTTCCCTTGCAGTCCCTGCCTATATAAAGCTTACATTGCCAGGAAGGTATTCAACCAACCAAGTAATCAGAGGTCATCGCAAGAGCAAGTAATCAGCCTGATCTGGCTGGACACGCACGTGCGTGCAGGAAAAATAGAACGGGTGAAAAATTCTACAGGAATTCCATTCCGCAAAGAATGTACTTCTGGGCAGCTTACACTACAGCAAAACCTATTTCCAACATCAAAGCAGTGGAAACACTGAGGAAGGACAGCTTTCTTTGCAGGTTATGGACGTTTTGTATAGGTCCATTAAGATAAGCAAAGATTAGGACTTGCCATCAGACTAACCCCTACAGAGCAGTTAGAAACAACAGTAAGATGGTCTTGATTTACTTTTTTTACTGGAATTATCACAATCCACTGACTACAATAAAAATGCTCAACTCAAGAATAGCTACTCACATAGATTTCCTGCTTGCCTGCAAATGCATTTACCTCAAAATCCGTTTTTAGAAGGAAAATATCTCTAAAGCTACGGAATAAATCTGTTTCGGTGCCAAAGAGTTCAGTATTTCTTTCACAACTGTGACAAGAAAAAGGACTAAAATTCTGAGGAAGCTTTCAATTTTTTTTTTTTCTGGGATAGAGACAAGCTAATCCTAGAGCAATTAAAGAGGCACTCATTCACTTTTCAAGTGTTTGTGCCCAGGATATTATAGCTTTTTATGTGTAAGAAAGTGTGTCTCCTAAAAAGAAGTAAGTCCAGGCTGGGCTTGGCTCTGACACATCTCAGGGTACGCAGTAATTTCACAGCTGGCCATGCAGAAGATGAGCAAGCCAGACACGTAGATTTTCTTTCTGAACATTTCTCTTGTATCCAAGATGGAATGATGGAATTAGAGGTTTTGTTGAACTTTTAACTCCTATATTACAGGACCCTTAAGCCCTGCAACAGCAACTTAAAATAATGTGCCAGCTGCAGCCCTTTTCTTGTTTTCTATATAAAAATGGGGATAAAAGCAAAACAGAGATGGTCTCTCACTAGTCCGCATTTGTAACACGGACACAAGGCATAATGATTTGTTGAGGAGAGCAATCTTTAGAGAATACACCATTCTCTCCAATAGCTTCCACAGCTAGCACATGATGCAACCATCTGGTCCTCTAACAACTGCCTTTTGTACATTTTGCAAGGACTCTGGCAAAAGAAAGAAGTAAATGCTTCTGCAAACCTACCAGATCTGCTGCTGGTAGCACCACCAGCACTGGAAGGAGGCACAGTACGCTAAGTATTAATACACCAAACTCGTACTTTGACAGAGACCTGTGCTATGAGTACTGCAAGTGTTCCAAATCTCCTATCAGATCCGTGATAGGTCACAGTAAATCCAGGAAAACCAAGCTAGAACTTGGATGGAGTATCATAAAACTTCAAAAGCTAAGATGATGAACTTAAGCAACAGTACGAAATCAGATAAACCTATAGGCTCAAGTGGTTTCTCAGCAGAAATGAAGCACATCTGTTCCTACCAAACTGGAGACCAGAACCTGACCTTTGGAAAAGGCTTAGACTCCAATATTGTTCCAGCAGCACAACCAAAACTTGTGGGATAATGATAGGACAGTTTAATATGGGCAGGTTCAAGTAAAATGTTCATCTAGACCAAGAAAAATGACAAACTAATCTAAGTTATAATAAGCACCTTACAACAAACTCTCTCTTCACACAACTTCAGACCTACTTCAAAAACCACCAATGCACACAGATGAGCTCAGCCTGCTATGCCCTGTGGTTAACTGCTGAACTTCTTTTGCTCAAAAAGGTATCAGCTCTGCAGACGCTTTCTGTGCACCTCGCACAGGTCATAGGATCACTCGTTGCAACATCTACATGCTAGAAACCTCACAGCTCAGTTTACAGCTCTTTACTGTAAACTTTTAGAATTTAAATGAAGGCTTGACATCACGTATGCTAAGCAATGCACTTATGTGCTTTTCTTACTCTTTTCTCACAACTCTTTTTCAAAATCTTTCCTCTCCCACTCAGAATTCTAGCTCCCTCCTCCTCACAGCAGATCTTTGCCGCTTTGTCCAGTGTCACTCAGCACTGGAGGAAACTGAAGGCTGGCAAGTGACAGCTCTTATTTGTGGGGTTTTTTTTCTTACTTGACTAAGCTGTACACCTACTTCTTTCTGACATTTAATAAGGAAGAATTATAGGAGGTTTCTGAGCTTTGAGATCATCCACTCTTTTTTCTAAGCTTTTTCCTCATTTTCATAATTTCATATATCACCTCTAAGATATCTTCAAACAGCCTCTTATAAACAGTTCGATATCCCTGATGCTACCTGCACCAAACTAATAGGTTTTTCTTTTACCACAAGATGTGTTTTCATTTCTGAAAAAATATTCAGACAAAGTAAGCAGTAATATCCTGCTGTTTAACCTGTTTTGTCTCAAATTTGTCAGACATTCAGTCAGTGTTTAGAATAACCATCCTATTCTTACTGGTTCTTAAGAGGAGAATAGCTTCCTGATCTAATGCAGGAGATCCAATGCCAGTAACCCACTAATAATGCAGAGATCTAGTACAAGAAACTAAACAGAGCCAGTGTAATTTCAGTCAACGGTAAATGAAGCGCACAAATAAAAATATTTTAATTTCTAAAGCTGGAAAATTATTTGATCTAGGAATGGCTTTCTTAATTCTTTAGTGCATAACATCTTGCACAAGACTACATATACAACAATTCATTGGTCTCCCAAAGTGGTATGCCCTTTGCATTCACATCAGTCACAGACAGGTACAAAGTATTTTCCCTTACCTTTCTTCTCTGTTGAGAACATAAAGCACTGTCTCATGACTGCTCGCTGCTTTGCTGAGGCTTACTTACCGCTTCAGAATTATCAATGAAAGGGTCCGTTTCATCGTAGCCATAGCCTATATCGATTAGGTCCTGCAGGCGATCTTTCCGATGCTTATGCGGCTTCCCACCCTGAAAACAAAGCAAGTCTTACATCACTTAGAAAACGTGGAAGCAATGTACCAAAGCCTACAGAGCATAAGGCATTGGAGGAATAGTCATTCAAGGAATTAGCAGTTTTGCTTTCTTGAATGCTTCCCTGAAGATGGTCTAGATGACTAATGAAACCTTCCACATGCGGATGCATTCTGGCAAACACGTCTCACCAGAATCCTCCCCGAGAGGTGGTCACTAGCTACCTTTTTCTGCAAGACCAAGATCTTCCTCGCATTTCCTATTGAGAGAGGTTTCCCTGCCCTATGGTTTTAAAGCATAGCAATTGGACCGCTAGCGATAGAAGGGCTGGGATAATTGATAAAGTGTTAAGTTTTTCAGTATGTTACAGAGTCATTACAAGGGAAAATACTGATAGCCCAGTGTTCAGTGAAGTGTTTCCCCACACAAGATGGATTAATTCTCTACAGCACATAAAAAGCAGAGTTTCAAAACATAAAATGTTACTTGAGTGTTAAAGCCAGAAGCTGCATCACAAACTATGGATGAGTTCACTTACCTCCAGGAGACATTAATTTTAATCCATAAGTTTTTTTTTCATGTGGAAATTTCATTGTTAAGTCAAGTAAAGACTCACAGCCAGCTCAAATACTCAGGAAATCTAAACTTAGTTACACAAAAATCTTCTTAGGATCTAAGGCTTAGCTTTCTAGCTCCCATATATTGTCAAGATCATCAATAGAAGTCTTAAAAGATAAAATTCTCAAAAAAGCACTGCCCTCATTAAAATGGTAACTTCTACGAATTCAAGACTTGCTCCTGAAACTTCTCTGCCTGCACCCTACAGCTCTGAGCATTTTTAGGGCAAGTGACTCTTTCTAGCTGTGACATCCAAATATCACAGTCCACTTGTTACTATGAGAATGCAGACACTGTTCAAAGGTGGTTTCACCCTTGCTCCTTTATGAGAGGTGTAAGCATCTGAGCACCTCCATTTTACCAACATTTTGAGAGAATGCAAGTTTGTAACAAAGTAAAGCAAGTGCGCTTGCAAGCAAGCAGGAATCTCTCACATACACTTAAATGAACAAACGCAATAGTCCTAAGAGATAAACCTCAAAAGTGAGTTCTGCTTTTAATTCACATTTCCAAGCTACATTCCAAGTTAAGTATTCCTATCAGTCCCATCATCTCCTACAGCCACTCATCTGGAAAAACATCTGAATGACTGCACATTTCCAAAACATGCAGTACTTTTTTTAAAAAAAAGTTTGCATGAGATGGATGAGAGAAAAAAAAAAAAAGAAAAAAGCAGCACTTTAAAATTCTGATTAAACTCCAGTGCAAAAGCTTATATAATTCATGATTCTGACTTAGGTGAGCAGGCTAAGAATACTTCATAAACCATACTTCACCTGTACTGATCTCACTAATGCGTAATGCAATCCATCTCTGCACTATATATCTTGCTAGTAACCATCAACATCCTTGGTTGCGAGTCTAAAATCTTTTTGCAGCCATGGTTATCCTGTGATTCTGTGATTTCAGTATAATACAAGGGCAATAAAAAAAGTTTTACATTTACAATACCTTCTAAATGCCTGATAGTCAGAAAACCAGATATGGAACAAAAAAAAAGAAAAAAAAAAGTCTTATAATAGCTGAATGAACAAAACCAGTCTTAAAATAGTACCTGTATTCAGACACACAAAAATACCTGAACCACTGTGTATAATTAAGAGATTTTCCTTCAGGCCTGGCTCTAACCAGTTACATTTAAGGAACTGTGTTGAGAGTTCATATGATCAAGATGTTAAGGATGCAAGACTACAGCAGAAGAATGAAGGAATTATCTGTGTCAGTGTCCACTAGGCAGCACTTCAGGAAGTTTTACCACTGCAGCTTTCCTCCAACTTTTCTGTCCCAGAACATAAGTAGTCACAGTACTAGAGCAAATTAAGGCATCTAGTTCCTGAAGCTGCAAATACCGCTCATGCAAGTATTCAAAAATCCAAAGATGACTTCAAGATATTAACTGTCATGCAACCTTGGGTTTAAACAACCTTTGCCCAGCAGGACTAGAAGGTGGGTGGCAAATACAATGCCAATACCTGAAGAATCATAGAAGGGCCACAGCAGAATCTATAAACCAGTAAACCAGGTCTTTATATTGGGTAAGTTAATAAAAACTATAAACAACAGAACCAGCAGGCACAAGAATATACAAAGCAGGAAGGAATGTTGGTAGAAAAAACTATTTGAACTACTTTTAAAAAAAGGTCCAAAGATGTTTAGAGACAAGAAACTGTCATGAGATAAGGAAGGTCCACTTAAATTGATGTCTGATCTACAGCTAGGAAAGAAAGGGTAAGAATAGGTGTTTCATTTTGGCAAAGAAAGTGATCAGTAAAATTACTATGGAATATGCATTCATTCACCTTTAGAAGTAAAAGAGCAGGTAAAGAGTTGGGGAAGGGTAGGGGTCTAAGATGACAATTTACTGAGGAAAGTAAAGCAAAAAGACAACTGAAGAATCATTGAAAGACCTCACAGTTGCCCTGAACTTAGTATGATGAATAGGCAGTTGAATTCAGTATCAATAAAGCAAGGTAATCCACACAAAGTAAGTACAACCTAAGCAAAAAAAAAAAAATACACATAGTTGTGACATTTGCTTAATCAAGAATGGTCAAAAAAATACAAGTTGAGACTTATTTAAAAAAAAAAAAAAAATCAGAGAATGAAACCAGAAATCATCATTATAACACTGACAAACCAGGGCATCATACCATTAATATCCTTTCATTTAAAAAAAGAAATTAGAACAAAAAAGGGAACAGTAAGCCAACAAGGATGTTTAAATGTAAAAAATACCACTTCCATACAATAACAATGTTAAGACACTACAGCTGGAGAACAGAAGGGCTGGATTTAGACGGTAATATCAAAATCACATGCAATGTGCAGAAGAACTGGAAGTATTTCTCTTTTTCTTACAATACAGAAACTATGGAGCACTACGTGAACTCATCAGGCTTAAACACAAAGTGTGTTTTTATAGGACAGTCATCATGGTACTCCAGTGCTGTGGAACACAGAAATCCAGTAATGATCTGGCAGATTTCTGGCAGAAAGCGATAAAAGATTAAACATGTAACCTTTGGCTTTGAGAGAAATTAAGACACAACACAGACTGACAGACAGGCACAGTGAAGTAATATCAATGCACACTTGCTCTAGTTTACCTTCAAGTACGAGATTCCACTGGTGTCAGAGACTATGCTACCATCCATTAGATGGATCTTCATTTTGATCCAAGAAAAATTCTTACGTGTGTACAATATTGTCCAAGGTTCAGCATCACGTGTTCACAGCAGTGTTTGATTTTATCCAGAGAATAAGAGCAATCAAAACAATGAAAATGGGAACCCTTCAGAGCAGATTTTTTATGCTGGTATTTAGTATGTGCAGCAATTACAGGAAAGTTCTGAATAATCGAGTAAACAAATGGTATGTTATGCATCTTGTTTTACAAAAATGCACTTATTCATAGGCTTTTCTAAGCAAAATATATCAAATAGTGTACTAATTTGGTTATGAGTACAGGAATTTATCCGAAAAGAAGTAAAAAATCTTCAAGGCAGACTGTTCTTCACGCGTTTTCCAGAAGTACTGCCACACATTATGATTAAAAACATTGTGACTCCATTTTAAACAGGTATCTTAGATAAGTAATACCTAACTAGTTAAAGGAGGATATAGTACTTCCTACAAACCTGAAAAAAACTCCTCTGTTTTTTTCTCATACAAGCAGTGATTACTTTTACACTGAAGCACTGTTAAGGAGCGTTACGATGTAACTCCAGCTAACAAGAGTATCCTGCAGGCCTCACTCCCTTGAGGAGAATGGGTACCTGCTCCATGGGATCCCTGCTCCAGTTGAAGCTAAGGAGTGAACCTCTCACCACAAGAGGCAGAAGATGGCTGGATGCTGTCAGAACACGAGCAATTGTACTGGGTCAGTGTACAGAGATGCAATTCCTCTGAGCATGGATGGCAAGGAGAGACTGATGGCTCTTATATTGGAAGAGAAAGGACAGGGAGTATCTAACACAAGGAATCTTAATCCCTCATCACCTTTCATGCTTAGTGGCTCTAACCTAGTAAGTGGTTCTTTATATAGAAAACATTCCATTTCATGGGGATGGAAGGGACAAAAGGCAAGCCAGAGAATGAAAGAGAAGGAATCAGAAGTGCAAGTAGTAACGAAGATGCAAGTCAACCATTAATTTAAACGGTTGAAAATTGTAACTTTTTGTTATCTACTGCTTTCTAATGGTTAAAAGCATCTATTTGCCCCTTTCTGTGACTACTGAACATCGAACTCCAGTTTTCTTAAGTCTAATAACATGTTTTGTCCATAAACATACATGTTCAGCTTTGATGTATGCATAAACATATATGTAAAATTAGATTGCTTCCACAACCATTCCGTCCTACATATATTGCTTTACATGCTTACATTGACTTTAATCTACTGTAGTTAAGCAACTCGTTTCAGACATTAGAAAATCCTTAACTTGTATGGTGGAAATGAGTTTCCTAAAAAAGTACAGTAGAAACATTTTTTCTCACACTGAAAAAATTATTTATCATTGAAATTAAAGGCAAACAGCATTTTGGAACAGCTTTCTCAATTCATATTGCAGAATGATTCTTTTCAGTTTAAGGGTTAATTTTGTTACGTATCACAGCTAACACGCCTTGAAATACTAATTACTTCTACAGAATGTATAGACTGGGCACTTAGAAAAATCTGCCTTTGCCAGAAAAAAAATCCAAATAAATCAGACAAAAAGGATTTTAATATGTATATTAATAGCAAAAGATACAAATGACTGCTCTTGTTTCCCTTCTTTATTATTGAGGTGTTCTATTAGTAATCCAGAATATCAACATGCCTCAGCATGATGATGAGCTCTGATTGCCAGCTCAGACTTAATCACCCAACCCTACCCATATGAATTCTTAAAGACCTGTTTGGGTGTGGTTTTTGTCAACATTTTCTGATTTCTACCTTCATTTTCTAGTGAAAGCCTCTTTATGTTACTAGCTGGTGTTCAAGTCACTCACACTACACTTTCAGCAGCCAGCAGAGTATCTTTAGGCAGCTGGCAGCTACAAGACATTCATCGAGCAGTGACTTACTATTTAACAAATAACTTCCTATGGAAACATTCCAAACTAGCCAGGAATTCACCAAGATTCATCAGTTTTTAGCCCAAAGAGAAGAGCTGTTCAATAGTGCACAACAGCATTACATAAAAATTCTTTCCTCCAGCATAGTGTAAAGCATGAATATTGACCTGCATCTATTACCAAGTTGTATTTATATAGGAAGCTTTTCCAAGAATAGCTTCACAAGCTATAACATCTATAGACAAATCTATTTAGCAGACTTGTCTGATAAGCTTGTGGCAGCTTCAAGGTACTTAAACGAAATACAGTGAGACAGTCATCTCCGAAATATACAGAAATCATTTGACACTACATCAGCAACCTTATTCAGGAAAAAAAACCCCAGCATTGTCTGTTATCACTATTAAACATTTGCATACTTTAACAAAGTGCAGTAACTCACGTATTTTGCCTCGAACTTCTTGGCAAGCATTTCTACTTCATGTCGCTCACGTTGTTCATCATTAAATGGATCCTCTAAATGAACCGATTTCTTCTGAAAAATGCAGAAATTACACATTCATTCCATAAGAAACACAGAGTGCATCTCAAAACCTATTAAACGTCAAAAACCAATACTCTGACGACTAAGTAGTCGGAATTTATGCTTAATCTCTGAAAAGTACTTTGATCATTGAATCGTCATCTAGCTACTTTTCTTCTGATGAGAACAAAACCAGAAGAGTTAAGAGAAATACTCAGGTTTGGATTTTCCCAAGCATTCCACTACAACCTCAACTAAAAGTGTAAGCATAAGAGAGAATTATGGCCATTTGAGGTTAGAAAGAACTCTCTCTAATCACAACTCCTTTTCACCTCTGCTTCCACTGGGCCCTCTAACAGGTGTTATGATCCTTCTAGATACAATAGACAAGATGTACCTGGTGTGCTAACCAGGAGGGAAGCAGCCAGATGACTAAAAAGCTCAGTAAATTATAACCATAATTAACATAATTCTTTTATCTAAAGAAAAAAATTACAGTGCAACAGTTAATTTCAGTAATCATAACTATGTTAGCCACAAGAGAGATTTAATATTCCAGCTATACAAATAAGCTGGGAGTATCCACCCCTTTTTTGTTGGTTTTTTTTTTAGAAAGAGGTTTTCACTGAGACAAAGTCAATGAACAGAGTATACATAGTGCTTTTGTTTTTTTTTAATAAGTGATGGCAGAAAAACAGGGCTGCCTCCTTCAAATTGGAGTTCACATAAATACAGTAATTGCTGGAAGGGGGAAGGTACCAGGATGCTAAAATATGGTAGAATGGAACTCCATTTTGCAGAACTCTATGGATGGCAACTAATTTTACTGCATGTGGACTACTCACCAACGAATAAATGAAGAGTTATGAAGAACAAAAACCACTAAGCTCAGAAAAGCAAGATCCTTCCTCCATAGTATGAAAAGCCAGTATATTGACTACCTGGTGACCAAACTAGCTCAATAGTATCAAGACCAATGTAATGAGGAAAGTAAGCTAAGCAAAACTGCAAACACCACATAATTATGATACATTTTCCAGACTGAGTATTTAGAGAAAAAATTAATAGAGGCTATAGGTACTCCTGAAACATAAATTAAAGTCGTGTACTTATTTCCTGTGGGCATAATTAAATATAAAATACTGCTCAATTCATGAAACACCATTTTCTCTACTTTTAGCTGGGAAAAGCTGTTCCTCATCTCCTGCTAGGCATAGGTGTTTTTTTTCTAACTGTGAAGTGAGACAAGGTTGAGCCTAAAGATCAAGAAAAACTCGGGGTACTTCAGTGTTAACTTGCCTCTCTCCATCAAACACTCAAAGCTGCAGCTGACTATCCATTTGATTAGTTAAGCACCACTGAAAACTCAAATTCAAGCAAATGTTAGTTTTGACTATTTCTAAGAGATGGATGACTCTCAGACTAAGACATTACTACTTCAGCATCTTTAGAGCCTGTTCAACAGAAGCCAACTTGAGCTTCTGGCTCATCCACTTCGACTTGGGCTTTATGCACCAAGCCTCACTTACCCCAAAAGAAATGGGAGCGCACTTTCACTTCCGCCAGCATTTAAGAGGCAAATAAACCCTTCAACCACACTACCTTATTACTCACATCCAAAACTTTACATAATTCCTCCCAAAAGGTGAACTCTACAAACAACCCTATTAAAGAATGTTCTCTTTATCAAGGCAGAAAAGGACAAGGACAGCGCAAGTTTTTAAAACAAACATTTCTACTAGCTTCTGATTCAGCATAGGAACCCAAATCTGGGATAAGAAAAAGACAGAAGTTGCACTGCCAAATCAGTTTTGGGATTCTCTACCATTTCATTATTATATAACTATTATTATCATGGCCTATTAAAGCCATATTTAAAGTTATTCCTGTGCACCAGTCCTTGCCTTCCCAGACCTGCCTCCCTTTGGCTGCTACAGTTCCAAGAATACTACAAGATAGAAAGACAAGCTCCTGACTTCGTAATGTTACACTTTAATGGGAAATGTTATAAAAAAGTTGAGCAACTTCTTATAAGGGAGGAGTCAGCAACAGCTTCCAGAAAACCAAATCAATCTTCACCCTACAAAAAGTTTGCATAGTAAAAATAAAGTATCTGAACTGATAATTTTAAATTGAAACATTACTAAAACAACAAATTTTGAAATCTAAAACTCCACTTAAAACTTCAACATTAACTGCCAATTAGTTACTACCTACTCTGAAGAAGCAAATCCCAAGATTTTAAACCTTCCCTAATATTAGAGTAGCTTTTCCAGGTTCTACCACATAGCGAGCAGGAAATTAAACTGACAGGCCAAGTATACATCAGGTATTTAAACATGAATAAAAGTCCAGAATCACTTTTAAAGGATCATAATTTATGACACTGTTTTACATAGTAAATCAGCTGATTATTCCACAGCCCAGTAACAGAAGGGCCATTATGATCCATTCATTTTAATTTGGACTCTACAGAGCTGAAAAACATACAAAGTTTCTTATAAAGCATTTCTATCACTGTCTCTACCTTAAAAGCAGTCTCTGATCGCAACTGTACCAAAATCCCCTAAATCAATGCTCTCCCACCTGCAGAAGACATGAAATTTGCATCAGAACTACATCAGAATGAGCCATTTTCCCCTGATTATGTGATTAAGATACTGGCAACCTACAGAATAAAAGGCAGTTATGGAACTGGGAACTGCCAAAGGGAAAAGTCAGCCTCCAAGTACTGAACCACTTCTAAACACTAACACAATTTTCACCTTCACAGAACTGCTCAGAAAGATTTCACTTCAGAGAGCAGCATGATTATGCTACACTAATTCTGAGGAGTCATAACTGGCACTGTTTGCCCACAACAGCTGTAGG
The DNA here is from genome assembly GCA_013398855.1 of Mohoua ochrocephala. NCBI lineage: Eukaryota > Metazoa > Chordata > Aves > Passeriformes > Acanthizidae > Mohoua > Mohoua ochrocephala. Next base: position 63,816 of record VZTA01009232.1, on the reverse strand, counting down.
ACAGGATGAACAGAAGGAACCTTTTAACTTGCATAACAAGATCTCAGAGGGATTAAAATCAGTCACTGATTTTTCTGCCTTCCACATTTGAACACAATCCAGTGTGTACATCCTCCCTACTGCAGAAAAAGTGAGCAGCCCGCTAAGTATAGTTACAGCATCGTCATTGCCTAGAAACACTTTGGTTCATACGAAAAGTTTCAACCATATTCGAGTTTGTGCTGGAGGTAAAAATCCCATGGCAGTGTCAGTACCGGTAGTTGATACTTGCTTTTATCACCAGATCTACCACAACCTTCTCAGTAGTAGTTACTTACTTGCCTTCTGCCTTTTCCAGTAAGAGACAAGCTTTCTCTAAAACTGCGTACTGGAATGAAGAGAAGCCACAACTGTTTAAATGAAGTACAACTTCACTGTTGGGGTATCCTCAACTGAGAATGAGCAGATCAAGTGTAACCAGCTTAAGGACATGTGTCTCTCCTTCCTAGTTGGAACAGTGGGCCCTGTTGATTGGCTAATGCTGCTTGCTTCCTAAAGTTGTCTGCAGGAGCTTTGTCCTTAAAAAACAAAGTAGTTCAAGTACCAAACATTTTCTGCTTGTGAGGAACGGGGAAAGGAAGAGCACTTTGGTTTTTTTTCTTGAATTAAGTTCGCAACACTTACAGGTGTGATTACCGGTTCAACATTAACTCTCATTTATCCCTGTCCCATCCAAGACTACAAAAACTCCTCTCCAAGTCTGCTAATGCTCACTTCACTGCTTCTCAAGGCTTATAGCAGAGCCAGGCTTTCTTTATTTACCTGCGCACAGCCTAGGGACAACCCGGAATACAGACCGGCGTGGGCAGAGTTTCGTCCAGCTGCCGGTAAAGTGCTCCCAGACAGGGAGGATGCAACACACAGCTCCCCGAGCAGGGAAGGAGAGCGCAGGGAGGTGAGCCGGGGTAAGCGAGACACAAGACAGTGGCGCTCCCCCGCCTCAGCCCGCAGCAAAGACCGGGAGCCCTTGGCCAGCTCAGGGACAAGTGGGAAGCCTCCCCTTCCTCCCACGGGCACAGGCGCAGCCTCAGCACCAGGAGGAGCCCGCAGCGACGGCGAGGCCGCCGGACTTCCCTCCAGGACACCGCCCCTCCTGCCGTACCGGGACCACCCCCCGAGCAGCACGGGGTAACCGATAACGCTATCGGCAAGGCCGGGGCCGCCGGCACCCGAGAGGAGGAGGAGGAAGGGCGGCGGGGCCCGTGCCGGCGGGAGGGGAGGGAAGGAAGGGAAAGAGAGGTCCCGTACCCGCGAGTCCCCGCACAGCAGCAGCTCCGGGTAGCTGAACTCCACGCAGCCCTCCTCGGTGGGGTCCTTCAGCACCACCTCCAGGCGGACCGTCTGGCGGAGCGGGAGCGCCTCCCGCGGCGGCGGC